>CM021107.1:297317267-297434802 GCA_007115665.2 Sequoiadendron giganteum
CACATATTACTTTACAAGGTGGAAAAAGGTAGTTGCTTTGAAGGATGCCATTGATGCTTTAGTTTTAGAATTCCTTGATGGAATTTTTACCATATTTGGCATTCCTTCCACCATCATTTGAGATAATTCCAAGGCATTTACTAGTGCTCAAATCCGTGATTGGGAAATGAAGCATGGAATTTACTTGAATAACTCATCTAATTACTATCCTCGGGGTAATGGCCTAACTGAGTCTTCAAATAAAAATCTCATTAGAATTATCAAGAGGACCATTGAAGAAAACTAAAGGGTTTGGCATAGCAAGTTGAAGGCAGCCCTTTGGGCTGATAGAACTACTCCTAAAAGAGAAATTGGTAATTCTCCTTTAATGTTAGTTTATGGAAGGGAAGCAAGGTTTCCATTATCACTAGAGTTGCCTTCTCTTGAGTTGGAACATTAGTTGGAGTTAGAAGAGAATGATGTTATGATAGTAAGGTTGGTTGAGCTCT
The DNA here is from genome assembly GCA_007115665.2 of Sequoiadendron giganteum. Taxonomy (NCBI): domain Eukaryota; kingdom Viridiplantae; phylum Streptophyta; class Pinopsida; order Cupressales; family Cupressaceae; genus Sequoiadendron; species Sequoiadendron giganteum. Next base: position 297,317,756 of record CM021107.1, read on the forward strand.
TGGAACTGGAGGAGACAAGAAACAAATCTATGCAAGTCATAGAAACACATCAAGCACAAGTCAAAAGAAATTTTGACAAAAAGGTAGTTCATAGAGTGTTGTAAGAGGGGGATATAGTGCTGAAATGGGATGCAGACAAAGCTAAAGCCAGAATACATTCTAAGTTTGATTCCATTTGGAGTGGTCCATATTTCATCACTAGCTAAAAGGTGGCCAATGCATTCCACCTTTCTAGGTTGGATGGTGACGTTCTTCCAATCTCAATCAATGGGATTCATCTCAAACCTTATTTTTGATATTTTGAGTTTTCATGTTCCTATTGTAAATATTTTTTCTTTCCATGAAGTGATTTTCACACCCTACATTCTCCTTAAGGGAATGTATGTTTCTAGTTTCCATGATTTCCTCCAAGTGCAGCTACACATGTATTGTTTTGCCCTTGGGAGGCCTAGTTTTGTTGACCCCTTTCATGGCTCTATGCCCAATGGACTGATAAGGCCCCTGGTTTCCATGATTAGTAGGCAATCATCCCATAGAAATTTCCATAATTTTGATAAATTTTATGCCACCCTTGGATGCACATCATTTATATCTGATTAGAGAGATCCTATGTGTGCATCTTGTTGAAATCCATGATTATTTTTTATGAATCTTGGTATTTGAGGTTTTTAAACTCCTCAATTGTGTCTGATTAGGGTTCTGAATCACTTGTAGGGTTTAAACCCTCCTAAAACCCTAGTACTTTTTCCTTGTAACATTTTGTTTTGTTCTCTCATTGACCTTTTGTACTCAGTTCCCAGTTGGCTAAGTTACAACTTATGTCGTAGGTGGTCATGTTTTTACCAACCTCTTTACCCATGTCTTCCAGTCACAACCCCAATTTAAATGTTTGATTAAAAGTCTTATGTTCAAGGGCTGAGAAATAATTTTTTCCCATCCTTTTTACCTAGGTGCAACCCTCATTTTTAAACTAATTTGAGCATGTGTGCAAAATGCATAACTTAAGTGATTTTCCATCACTAGCCTCAGGTGCATCATGGATTGACTTTCCCTCATCAACTTTGTTTCAACGATGAGTGATACATTATTATTTCCTTCATATCACTAGCTCTCTTCACATCGTGGATTGATAAATTCCTATTGAGAAAAAAGTAGCGATGAGAGATGGACTATCTTTCTTTGCATTGCATCTTGCCTTTGTATCTCTACAATCTCATCACTGCTAATTTCATTCCCACAATGTTTGATGGCCTATATTTCTCTTTGCATCGTGTGGACTCTTTGCATCGTTGTTTCATGTTGAAAGGCTCAAATCAAATGCATGATGCATGAAGAATGACCCAGATTTAAGGATGGTGATCAGACGATCACCACTAGCCTCTGGTGCATCACAGTTATTTTCCAAAAGGTTGAAGTCCTTTGCACGATGAGCACTGGAAGTTCATCGAAAGGAGAGATCGATTTTGGTGGGACCTAAAATGTGGTCCCTTTAATATCTCGATGGAAGACAGGTTCTCTTCATTAGAGGGATAGGTGGATGCCGACAAGACATTAATGATGATCCCTTCGACATCTCAATATGGATGGTGATGAAAGTGGGTAGGTGACAAGTGTCTTGGTGGGCCCGAATTTATTTTTTTCTTTGTACGGTTTCAATGGCTTAGATTGAATGGAGAGGATCTGATGGTCATCATGTGCATCATTCACATTGTTAATGTGAATGATGCCACCCAGGTACTTTTCGTGATGGTCTTGTTTGTTGCGATAAGATCATCAATGTATTAGATTTGAGGGTAGGAATCTTATGGTCATCATGAGAGTTATTCACATCACGGTTTGGAAACATAAAGCATGAAGCCTTTTTGTGATGGGCGATGAAGGTATAAATAAGGGAATTTTCGAAGAGAATGATAGATAGTGGTGGGACCTATTTTATTGTCCCTTCAACATCCCGATAGGATGGTGCTTCTTGCGATGTGTGACGGTGGTGATATGGTGGGTCTAGTTTTGATGTGCGATGGAGCAATAGTGTGACACACGTCCTAAGAAATAGGTGGCATATTTTCATTTCATTTTTGGCCTCTAATGCATCGTGGATTGATGTCTTGTTCTCTTAAAAGAAAGAGTGATGTATTGAAGGGGCGTGATGGTCATTGATCTTGATTCTCATGCGATCAAAGTTGTGTTTTAAAGTTCATTTGGAGATTTGATCTCAACCATCCATCTCCAATCCAACGGCCAGTATTTAAACAAAAATGATCAATTTCTCTTGTTCACGGTAGATTTATAGAAGTTATTGTTCAATGACATCCTCAGCTACCAAATCAAATCTGATCAATTATGGATCAATTTTTACACACTTTTTCAATGTTGTATTGATTGTTGGTTAATGCCATTACTCCTTAAGGTTTTACGGATGATATATTCTCTTATCAAGGTATGTTGGTTTGATATTTTTCTCTATATTTCATGAATTCCCATCCCTACATTCATATGAGTCATCATTTTGGGGCTTGTTCGAGTTGTTAGATATTTTATGGATACTTATGTTGCTCTATAATGGGATCAATTTGGATCACTTTAAATATGATCGAATTCATATTCCTGCAAACCCTAGTTAGGTTAGGGTTAAGGTTTTGGATTCAACCCTTAGTTATGCCTGAACTATAAATTAAATACTTGTATATTTTTTCTATATTCTTCCTCTGGCTTCTCTGGGATTTTTCTATTGTAGACACTACATTTTTTGCATTTTTGCCATTGTAAAGGTTGCTTCTAAGCTTTATGTCACTAAATTTAGCTATTATCACCATTGTCTCTTATATGTTTGAGTGAAATTCATTTTTTATATCTAAACATGTGTTTTATCTATTCCTTTGATGTATTATGTTGTTTTGAAGTAGGAAGAAAAAAACTCTAAATTTGGTGCATCACCTTCTTTCACATTTCATGTCTCCTTCTACCCCTTTTTCCTTGTGATTTTTTAGAATAGGTTAGCATTAGGACTTTCATGTGTTGGGTTAGGCCAACACATTTTCACTTAGTTTGGAAAAGGAAGTTGGCCTTCTCCAGAGACTTGACCTCATATTACAAGGTCTCACACCTTGAGGTCATTTCTATTGTACCATTATAACACTGAACTATTGTTCAATAGGGTACAGTTTTATGTGACAACAAAAATCTGATCACTCTCTTTCTATTCTTCATATTATCATATGTTAGGCCATTCTACCAACCAATCCTTAAGAAATAAAATTGAGGACCTTATTGATTATGATGCTATACATCTTTCTCCCAATGACATCTCTCTCACTCTTCTAATATTTATAATAATATTGATTGGATTTATGACCTTAGAACAACACCTGATACACCATTTTACCATCATCCATACAAAAATAATGATCCTAATCCTCAAATAATTTATGGTACTTATACAAATATATTTACATGTGCTACAAAAATAGAAACTATCCTCCTTATAAAAACTCACTTTTAGAACATTTTTTATGTTCCTCTTCTCTCAACATTCTTTGCCAAAGCCATATGTGGTGTTCCCAAATCCCTTTTATATGACTCTCCTTGTGTGAAAAAATATGGCATATGTGATCCACCTACTACTATACATTTTACATCTATTATTATTTTATTATATTCTCTTTATACTCTTCCACTTTTATGCACCTCTATCTCACTAATTTTTAGTCTCTTTTCCTTCCCCATTTTTTTGTAAACTTTTTTTTCATTTTTATGTCAATTTCCATTTTTATTTATATTTTTCCTTTATTTTCCTAATAGTACATATATTATTATGACCAAGATTACTATATTCCTTAGTTTCATCCCTTGATTATGCAACAATAGCGCATTATACATTACCCTTAACCATCCTATCATACACATTTGTTTTATCACATGCTACCCTTCATCCTTTTCTACTATCATACACCATATATTGTATGCCTTGACCTAATCACATAATTACTCACACTATCTCTTGATATGATGACTTTTTATCCTTTTTCCATGTGTAATTTTAGATATGTGAACCCTTCCCAAAATTACCTTACACTTAAAATTTACTTTTAGCCTTTCACCCTATGATAGGTGTGATAATCATACTCTAGACCATGAATGCTTTCCCCTTTCTAGATCCCAATATCTAAAAAATAGTAATGACCCTTAGAACCTTATGAGTGGGTCCCTATTCCCATTATTTCCCCATCAATACATGAGTTCCATTTAGCATAAAAAATTATGTACTTTTGGGTGGAGGCTTTCACCTAAGCTATGAGGATAAATTTCACATCATCTTGTCAAAGTTCCCCTTCCCCTAGTACCCAATTTAACTCATCTCAACTCTCGACTCTCAACTTCTACTTCAATATTTTTCATTGCCATGCCAATTCCAAAACCCCATAAATCCCTTCATTCACTTCTTCAAATTTATACTTTCACCCATCCTTCCACCTCGATACTTCTTCCCAACCACCTCCAACACCTTGATCTTTTCCAAGTTCTAGTGCATTATTTTAGAGTTCTAGACTTCCCATCACCCCAATACCTCCTTTGAGATATGCCCAACCCCTCTTCCCTAACATCCTAGAAGATTTTTCCCTATTAAAATTCATTCCCATTTAGTACAAATTTCATAGTTTGTTGCATTTATGATCTGTAATAATCTAAAGACTTGCATACTTTAAGTGTGATTATTTATCCCTCACCCCTAATCCTTGATGCATTGATTAGTGGTATGAGGAATATATTTTCTCTAACCTATGAGATTAAAGCTTCCCACCTTTTTTTGGCTTATTTCTATCTCATTGGAATGGTCTGGGATGTTAGGTATATGTTATATAAAAACTACTAATATGTAGGAAAGGTATTGACAACTACCAAATGTGTCCTTTCACTACCATAACAATATTTTCCATGATTTGGTGTAGTTTTAAAGTAGTTTCCAAATGGTATAAATTGGAAGCCAATTAGGGTTTCATTTATTGGTTGATTTTTCCCTTAAAATACTTGATAACACTAAAAAATACTTGTATATTCCCTAAATCCATAAATTGAAAGGAGAATGACACCGTGTCCTTGTCAAATTTAATGCAGGTGATCAAATTTTCTAGGGTCGAAATATTCACAACTTTTGGAATGATTTTTTAGTAGATTTCATGGGTTTTTCATCCCTCTATGCATGGATTTGGGGTGTTGATTAGTGATCAATTTATGGTGAATTTTTAAGGGTTATTTTTGATGACTAAAGCAATTTTCTTCAACCTCAAGTTGAAGTTCTTGTTACTAGAGGAAATGAGTTATGATGTCAACACTATGATTTCTCCCAAAAAAAATTGTCAACAATAATTTTATTCCTAATTTGTGTTCCCTACTTGCATTTCTATGTAAGGGAATTTATTTTTCATTGTAATGGGTTGGTTTTTTTTCAAAAAAAAAGGGAAAACTCATATGCGTCAAGTTGTATTTCACTTTTTAATTGGTGTACATGACTGCAACTTAGATTTTTGAGTTTATATGTAACTTGTAATAGAAATGTAAATATTTTTCATGAAAATAAATATGAGACATCACTTTTACCTTGTTTTCATTCTACTTGCAATTTTTTTTTATAGTTTTAGAGGACACAAGGAAACCCTAAATGCACACTTTCTATTTTTTGTATTATAACTCTATTAGTTTGCATCTAAAGAGCGTAGTAAAATTATTTCATTTTATAAAAATTCTATGCCATGTGAAAATTAATTCAAATCCAATACATGAAATTATAAAATATTCAACGGATTATTAAGTAGAGGATTTGTACTTTTGAGGTTAAAGGCTATTTGAGGGTTTGAGTTCTGCAAGATAGAGGTAGTTATATTAAAATCATCTAAAAGTTAGGGTTTATAAAACCATTAGGGTTTCATTTAGATTATAATAAATATTGTAAGATTAGGCACAAGTTTGATGGTATGAATCCAACCATTCACTCTTTTAAAATCAAGAAAAAACACTTAAAAACCTTTTATTAATTTTTATAATTTATTGTTTAATCATTATGTATAACCAATTGTTATAACATTGTGATAAAATTATTGTGATCTTGTGACCATTAAAAATCCCTAGAGGATTATGTATAATATATTGTATAAAGTTAATTGTGTTGTAAAAAAATCAAAGTGAATATATCTCAAGGATTTGTGACCAAGTTTTAATTATAGTTGCATCATTCAACTTAACTACCTAAAGTTAAAGATATATGATTTGAATGTAATTAATCCTCAAAAAAATATAGCATGTTACAAATTTGTATTTGTGTGTGAGGATTTTTTATTGTCATGTCTTTCAAATATTTCTAGGAACACCCTCCCAAGCTTGATATGGCTCAAAGTGCAGAAGAGGCATATTATCCTCTTGTTGGTTATCCTTTTCCAACACTTGAACCTAAAAATAAGTGTTTTACTTTTGTTGGAAATTTTAGTCACCTTAATTTGACCTAGTTGAAATCATTAAGGTGAGGGTTATTATAGAAAATAACACCAATAGATTGGTGACTCTGTTGGGGAATGACCTAGTGCCTTCCCCTTTAGCCTTGTGTTCAAAAGTATTTCTTGTTCAGATTTTATTTAGTCCTTCATGTAATTTTCCCTACAAAGGGTTGTGAATCTTTTGTTACAATCCAAATTATAATAAAAATTCTTAACATGGATGGGAGGAGATCATTATTTAGAGGAAAATCTAACAAGAAGTTGATAGGTGAACCTCAAAAGAAACAAAAATATATGTGGAAAGAAAAAATTATATAATCCCTCTACCTCCAATACATTACATTCCAAAAATGATCTAATAATCCTACATTAGAAGATGAAATTCTTGTATACCCTAAATATATTACTCCCCTAGATTTATGAATTAAAGCATTCGAGAAGAATGGAATGGCCCTAAAATCTAAGAATTTGTAAATGATATTGAAAGAGAAAGGAATAAGAGAGAGAAAAAAATCAATCTTAATAAATCCATTATGGCTAGAATAAATACAAGACATAATTCCTTGTATGACCTACCATCTACTTCATCTACTAAAGAGAGAATTCATTTGAGTATATACATGGTCTAAATAATATAAATAATCAAGTTTATGTGGAGGATGAAGATACTAAGGGATCAATGCAATGCATTAGTAGATCATAGGGACCAAAATTTTGATCTTGTCCAAGAAGTAGCTAAATTGAGACTTGAGTTAGATTATATGTAGGTTGAAAGGGATGCAAAGGATTTGATGTGAAGAATTGAAAATTAAAGAAATTTTAACCCATAGGGAACGAAAGGATTAAAAAACCATGGTGGTGGATTAATAAATAATGCAAGAGTCAAAAATAACATAATATAGGTTCTTAATAGGCCACCTTTAATATTGGAAAGACATGGGCATTTAAACTTTAATAAGATACCTATTGATCCAAATCTAGTGCATTTAGAAGTTAGGTCAAAGATCATGAAGTTCCAAGGAAATAATGTTGTTTCCAAGGAATACCACCTTAGAGCCTTCAACAACTTAACAATGACTATGAGATTGAATAAGAGAATTTACTGATGATGGTATTCATTTAGTCCTTGGATGATATAGCTAGAGAGTGATATAAAATTTTACTTGATAGAAGCATTTGATCTTGGGTAGAGTTATAAAAAGTATTCAAAGAATAATATGAGGATAAAATTAACTCCAAATTCATAATAAATGTATTCACAAATATTTCCAAAGGATCTAATGAATCTATAAATTTTAGTACTTGATTTTGCAGACTCGTGAAAATATCTTAGCCTACATGAGACCAAATGAATCCATGTGTATCTTTTTATATTGTAATGCATATGATGCCAATATATAGTACATGTTGAGAGATGAATAATACCACAAATTAAGAGAGGCCTACGAGATTTCTTCCAACATTGAAAGTAATAAAAAATTTAGGAGAGATACTCAAAAGAAGTGATGTAGAAACATTGTTTACTGATAGGCCAAAGTATTAAGGCTCCTATTATTGAAGATAAAATGGATCAATTAATGGATTTGATAAATAAAATAAGATACAAGGAAACTAAGAATGAGAAGTTTGTGCTAAATGAAAGGCATTCAAGGAAGAAATGAAAGAATTCCTAGGATGTCAAATCTACCTTATAACACCACTTGGCATGCAATGGAAGACCTATTGCATCATACCCTAAGGGAGTAGTAAAAAATAGACTTTATTCCCTCTAAAAATTCTAAGTATAAATAATATTGAGAATAATCCCTGGTGCATGGATTTCTAGATGCCTCATTCACCACTGCAATGTGGTATAGCTTTAAAATTTATGAACCCTAATAAATATTATAATGAGAAATGATATAAGTTATAGGTAAAATTTAGAAATTTATCATTAGAACATAAATATGTTATCCTCATAAGGGTTTTGTAGTAAATATGACTACTCTTTTGCAAAAGAATGTGGTTATGAGAAGGAAAAATAAGCCAAGAGACATGCAAAGAGCTTTCACTCTTACCAAGACTTTTTTATGAAGAGGATGAATACTATCATGTTCATAATATGGACTCCTCAGTATGGTTCAGAGGCCCTTCCAATGAAGAAATAAAATGCTTGAATATAGTAGCTATTCCTCATTTCAAGGGTGAATACAATATAAGAAGCAAGAAGAATCAAAAGGGAGGTCATATGCTAGAAAATTCCAAAGGAATTTTTATAAAAAAGGGAACAAAGTATTTAACCCTTTACACTAAATAATGGTAGGGAAAAAGAAGATCCCTCCAAATAAAATCGAAATTCTATGGTCTTAGATTTGAAAAAAGAAGACTCAAATAGAAAGAAGATCCCACCCATTAATAAATATGTAACAATTGAGAAGGAACGGTTCAAACAAGGTACTACTAATCATACACCTTTCTCTTCTACTATTACAATTCCTATCGACATACCATTGACCAAGTATATTTAATTATATTTGGCACGTGTATTAATCCAAATAAAAGTGTTTGCACTATTAATGAAAATTATGATAATAATACGAGCAACAAAATTAATGATAGCTACAAAAAATGCATGACATTGATTATACATAAGGTTTTGACCTAGGGGAAACCCAATTTTGGGGAGAAAACTTTGATTAAGAGAGATAAAATATCCTTATATCCACTATGAAATTATATAGAAATATTTTAGTATAATTTGGACATATCAAACTGAGATCCATGTGACAACAAAAATCTCGTGTAACTTACAATGGAGTCTATAATCTTAAAAACCTTTAAATATGTGATATTAAATTGTGACCATAAAAAATTTAAGAGGAAAACATGAATTTCAAAATTTATATCATGTCCCAAACTACTTTATATATACCTCCACACATCCCTCTAGTATCCAAACACAAAAAAATAATGCATAGAAGTTGAAATGAATCATCAAAATCCTTCACATTCCAACCCCCTATTTGGCTTATAGTAAAATTAGAGTTGTACCAAGGGATGAACATGTGTTCACTATAGTCATGTTAATTTTTTTACGTTGATTAAAAAAATATAGTAAAGAGGCATTAATCATAGTATTCCATTGATAATTTTAGTATACAAGTGCTCATTATGGTGTTTGACAAGTTCACCACATGTGACAAGTAGTGATTTTATCAAAACTAGAAATCTACTTATATTTGAAACCTACACACATGTCACACTTCTTGCCCAACATTATTTGGATCATCCTAAATTTTTATTAAAATATCCACAAGTTCCTCACACTCTAAAACTTATAAAAAACTATCTTTTTTCTTAAGGCACTTTTATAATTGCTTCATAAGTAATGGTGGATGGGAAATCATCCTTTTCATCGTGATGTGGATGTATTTTTAGATCAGTAGAAAACATGAATAAAGCCTCGTCAAGAAGGAATAATATTCTAATACTACATGATAACTTAGTGTTACCAATGCACTACAATGCTATAGAAACACTTGTTGGCCTCACATGAACACAAAAATTGAATTCCATATCAAGTACTACATTCCTTGTTGTATCATCAATTAAAAAACTAGAAAATTAAGGATCTACACACCTTTGGTAATACCATAAAGTCCCTAAGAGTATATATTCATGGATTTCATAAGCAAAATACTTATGAAAAACATCAAGTAATTTTTTATTTTTTGTAACGAACATAATTTTGAAGAACACCATTAGTTTTTCTTTTAAGAAAGGCATCGTCATGCAAAAGACCAAGAAAATACTCTAAAATTAAGTTTGGGTTCAATTTAGACTACCAACATCCATTATATTTGATCATGAAAATATACTTTCATCCATAGAGAGATAGTCAAAAAAATTTAGTCAATCACAAATATTTGTACCTTTTGTGTATCTACAATTATGTGCATCTATGCACATGCAATAACAATATATTATACATCTAGCATGCCTACAATAGAGCTCCACACTATTCTACATGCCATATTCCTTTTCCTACATGCATTGAGCTCCAACATATGACACCCTTAGGGCCTACTACACACCATTCGCTATTGAGTTGTACAAATAGAGATAGGAAGAAAATAAGGCACAAAAGTCTCTATAACACATTTATGATGTATGCCAGTAGTTTCAAAAAAATCTTATGTAAATAATAGAAACACAATGTGAATCATGCTTTTTACCTCATGGATACAAATCTTACAATAAATTATAATTGTATCTTCAAATATAACACTTTAAGGGTACATAAAATAAAATGAAGCTTCTATATTGATGTCCATACACCATTTTTCATACAAGTTGTGAGAATGAATTCATTCTTATTCTATCTCAACAATTGAATATTTGGATCTCCATCAAGTACTTATAATGGAACTCCTCAAGATTTTTTTAATCCTCTTCTTGAACTAGCATCAAGCCAACATCCTTTATATTTGGATCTTAAACATTTACTTGAATAATTGTTAAGATCATGTCATAAAGAACATTGTTACTTACACTTACCATGTACACCATTTCTTTTGAGTGATCAAGGTAGGGAAATATGTAGATAAGATTAAACAATATAATATTCAACAAATTCATGTTCAATTTGCATAGCTCATTAAATCTAGTGATGACAATCATCACTTCTCAAGAAAGGGTGAATGATCCATGCATAGTTTCATAGCCATCAAAAGCTCTTTTGCATTCAATTTATATTTACTTACTTTTTTTGTTCTATTATAATCTTCCATTGTAACCATGTCTTGTCCATATTGGTTCACCCTATAATGAAAAATTTAGAATCCCTTCTCACCACCATGTTAGCACCTACATAGTTTCACATGACACTTTGCAAGCTTGGTTCTAAAATTAAAATAGACTTTGTAACGCCCCGCCACGCACACCCCAAAGGACAACTAAACATCTAACAATAACAACACATTTATTTATTTTTAGGAATAACTAATATGAAATGTAAACCACCATACAACTCTAATACTGAGATCATGCATATACAACACCTAACTAGTCCTCTGGAGTGACATGACTACATTATGTTGTGAATGTTCCACCTTAATACGAAACCCATAATGATGCAGACTAAACACATGCATTCATGTAAAACCCTTATATAAAATAAATGAAAAATAACATACATTCATAATTCCATACATATACATACACATGTGACCACATGATAACCTCCAAGATACATCCATTACACAAGTAATATGAATACACATCCAATCCAAAGATTACATGATTATAAATATTTCCACAGATACCACACTTCATAAGAGCATTGTATGCAAATAAAATATTACAACACTATACTCGTACATGGGGTAAACAATGCATAATACAACCATCTTCCCTTATAGCAATAGGAAGGAATCCACAAATACATAATGAGATACATCAGAAAGAAATATAGGACATAACACGAAAACTATCACCAACACTGGAAAGCTCAAAAATCACTACAACCGATACATATCTAAAGCATCAAGAATGTTGGTGGGGAACCCAATGGGTGCATAGCATGTTCCACCCAACCATGTGAACCCTAAGTTCCACCCCCTATGCTAGGAGATGACAAGAGGACCCACAATATAAAAATAGTCAAGTGTACAAGGCTGACATGACTCCACAATCCAAAAGGCAACAAGACAAAGAAACATAAGAACAATTACTTCCAGAGGTACTAGAACAACAAGGGGGAAAACTACACACATACATGGTTGCTAAGGTTAGTGTGTCATTGCATGGCTCAATATGAGTTACCCAAAGCGGATCTTCCTAGGTCCCGGCCCCCATCCTGGGTTACCTTGGTGACCTCAACTGATCTTCAGCCCCCATTCTTACACATGCAGATTCAACTTACCTTTCTTGAAGACAAGGCAGTTGATTTTCCATTCCACACCTTCTCGTCTCATCTCAAGCCTGAAAGAGTGCTTGAGCCAACAGAGATGCATCCATTATCTTTTGTTAGTGTGTTTCACTACCCACCCCTTAACTAATTATTAGGTTGTCACTTATTTAGCTCAACTTCCACACGAGTTACCCAAGATACCACTTAGGGTTTCGGTCCCCATGAGAAGCCACATACCCTACTAGCAATAGGATCACAAAGACACAAATGGGTAAGCCACTGCACAACAACCAAACCAATAAGCAAAAGTACCCAATGGGGATAGATCCATCCCACACTAGAACAACAAAACAACATACTTCCAAGTATAAGGCTAAACCCACAAAACATCCAATACAAAGGTCAACAACATAAGGAATACTTTCCCCACCTCTAGAAGCCTAGAGCCGACCACCCATGGTTTCACCACCGAGGATTAGGATAGACATAATGGTTTCCAACACAACAACTTCAACATAAAATAAATTCTCCCCAAATACAACCAACACGATAGGGCAACAAATCAGCAAGGAACTATATAACCATCTATTGATTTCACCAATGCAATCAAAGTGATAAATTTTAGAGAACATTCAATTTGTAACTCCCCGCCATGCAAACCCCATAGGACAACTACAACATTAACAAAAAAAAAAAAAAATTTAAAACAACAATTACATATGACAACATTAAAATTTATACAACATAGATATAACATAAAGAATTAACCTAATCCTATAGGGTAGATGTTGTGTTACTTAAACGAACCCAACAATTAAAGCAATAAATGATTCCCAACTAAAGTGGAAGAGAGAAATGATAATACAACATAATAAAAGTAAGGAATTCATTCAGCAAGAATAAGATATATAATCATAAACATAAATCACATATTAATATATCAAAATTACAAATGTGGAATATATTTCCACAGATAGAACACAATATAAAACCAGAGTTACATGACAAGGCCACTTCGCTTATAATATTGGGAAGGGTACAACATAATAAAAAAGTACAATAATGTGAGAATTCTTCAAAGGTACAATCTTCGTTGTGTGAGCTTTGAGATCACTGCAACTGCATCCACGCCACGATCACATCTAGGGACCCAATGGGTGCATTGCATGTTTCCACCCGACCATGTGAACCCGAAGGAACACCCCCCGTGCAAGGAGTCGATAAGAAAGAACCCTCGACCACAACTCAAACATAAAGGACTCACATCACATGAATCAAACCCATGAAACAACAAAAACATCAACAATAATTATAACAACTCCAGAGGCAACAAGAATAAGGGAAAAAAAGGGGGCATAGTGGTAGAGTGTCATCGCATGGCCTTACATGGATTAACTAGGCTACCTAATATTAGGAACCGACTCCAACTCTATGGATGAACCAAGCTACCTAACACTAGGAACCGCCTCCATCTATGGTTAACTAAGAGGCCTATCTCAAGGCACCGCCTAATAGGGTGACTCATGCAGAGCCACTTACCTTTCACGAAGACAAGGTAGTGACCTTACCAACCAGGTCTTCCCACCCGTCCTTAGCCTTCAAGAACACTAACGGTAGGGGTGAGGTGTATATTTTATCTTGTTATTTGATAACTAACCCAACCCACTAGATAAATTAATTAGGTTTTCACTTAATTAGGGAAAACTCTTTCAAGGGTGACCACTTGTACACTGGCCCCAAGAAGAGCCACTCTCCCCTATGGTTGCCCTAAAATCAAAACCAAGAAACGGGTACCACAATGTACAACCAAAAAGGATCTTAACTCACAACAAGGTACCACCCACAATTACCCACATGGTATCAACATAAACCAAAAATATGCAATCATAGAAATACATTCACGTTTCCCTAACCTGTGGAGATAATGCTAATTCCACATAAGAACAAACTAAAGTGTCACATTCAACTAAATAACAACACGTCATTAACTATAAGGAATTTTAATAAATCACACAAGTCTCATATCTAATACACATTTTCATCTATTAAAAAAATCAAAATAAAGAATTCACTAATATTTCCATTTAACCCAAGACAATAATCGATTTATTAAATGTCATCCTACTTTTAAATAAACCATTTATTAACTATCTAAGTTTACAACTTGCTAAAAATCTAATTAAAGAACAAAAGTGACAATTCCATGATTATTTAAACATAACAAAAATAAACTTTTAAAAAATTAAAGACATTAACTTAATTTATTAAAGCCAATTATAAATCACTCATTAATTTTTAATTCTTTAACTATAAATATTTTCTGGTTTAAAATAAATCTTTTCCCCACACAAATTATTCTAAAAATCTGATTTACATTCTGATTTTTCTAAGATAGTGGAAATCTAATAATTTAAAATTCAGTTTAAAGTAAAAAGTAGATTTAATACATTAATTTACATATATATATATATATAAATATATATATACATATATACATATATGTATATTTACCAAAATAAGTAAATATTAATTCTTCTAATGCTATTGCAATTAGAACACCGTACATTAAATTGTTGTAATTTAATTTACCAAAATTTCAATATTACAACTATCACATAACATAATATAACATACTATACTATATATATATATATATATATATATATATATATATATATATATATATAATATCTAAAATATATATTATCGCATTTAAATCGAAGTTCAATGAATAAAGCAGGCGGCAAACAAAAAACGTAGGTCATAATACCTAGCATGGGGCATATAAAGGTTGGGGAAGGGGCAATTGTAAGCACAGTCCTACCCCCCCTTTTCCCATGGCTGCTCATAATATGGAGTGGGGAGGGTGGTGGAGGCCCTGCCTCCACATCGGCGTCCCCATATGGGGTGGTAGTGGGAGGCAGTGCCTCCCTCAGCCATCCCCAAATATATAAACAAAACTCCAAACAAAAAAAAACAATACAACCTCTACTAAAAAATTAAACATTTCTCAATTCACCATACGAGCCCGAATACAATGATTGAGGTTTAAATTAATTTTAAACAAAAATATATATTATATATATATATATATATTATACATCAATTTTCCCATGAAATAAATTACAATGACAAAAATGAAGGTGCAAAAATTTCTAGAATGAACGAATTGGAGAAAAATACAGGGAAATAGAGGATTCTCAGACGGAAAGAGAATTACAGAGGTTTATAGTTGAGAAGATTAAATGGATAGAGGAAACAAAATTTTGATTATTTATAGCAAGAATCGAGAATAAAATATAGAAAGGAAGGAGGAATCTGCAGGCAGGAAGATCTAGTTACAGAGAATTGAATTTCCCAAACATTCACAGTAAACATGTTTTCTCTTTTAAAACTAAAATTTACAGAGATCGATTTATGAAATTGAAATTACCCGAAGTCCTTCGCTAGATTCGATTCGAGGATGAAATGCCTTGTTGCGCAATTCCAGCCAGCTGCAACCTTTCGAAATCCGAAGATTCGAAACCCCACAACACAGATTCAAAAACAAATCCCAATACAACCAAAATCTAATCTCCTCTATAAATTTTGAAGAAAAACAACACAAAGGATTTAATCCTCATAAAATTTTCACCATTTTTTTTGTTGCAGACCAGAAATTTCATTTTTTATTTTTTTTTCCCTCTCTTGCTTTTTCGAAAAAGCAATATTTGGAAATATATCTTTTCACAAAATGCAAGTCAAAAATTGCCATTAATTTCTTGACCGCTTTCCCATGCAATTGCCACTTAACACAACATTCCTTTAGTTTTCCATTTTTTGAAGAAGCATCTTCCATAATTAAATTATACCAATTATGCCTTTTTTTAATATTAAATTTTATTTTAATAAAATTGACTTTTGAAGAAAATAAATAATTAAATAATAATAAATTTAAACATCATTTCAACTTAATCATAATTAAATTTAAAAATATATTATTAAATTATTTGATGGTAATAATTTCCATAACTTTATTTTAAAATAATCTATAACAATTAATCTATTTATTGATTTAAATTAAAAGATAACTCACATTTTACAATAATAATAAAAGTGTTAATGTACACAAGAATTTTCCAAAAGTATTAATATTATAAACAACATTGAACATTTAATTAATTAATATTTTGTACCACAAAATAGCATATAAATTAAAATCATAAAGCACTAGACAAAGCCATAAACGCAACTTATAAAACTCATGAAAGACAATGACTTAATTTAAAACCATACCCACACGAACGAAGTACGGATAAGACATGAACAACCACTGGACCAACCAC
This sequence comes from Sequoiadendron giganteum, assembly GCA_007115665.2. NCBI lineage: Eukaryota > Viridiplantae > Streptophyta > Pinopsida > Cupressales > Cupressaceae > Sequoiadendron > Sequoiadendron giganteum. Next base: position 297,334,456 of record CM021107.1, read on the forward strand.
TGACATAGATGGGGGTATTTTCTTACCAACTCCCTAACCACATCAAACCATTGGGTATGCAGAGTGCGCTCAAGCCTGACAATACGGGTGGAGTTAGCACCCGGTACTTGCATTCCTGCATAACACCAAATGTCGAACAACATATACATATGCATATAACTCATAATCAAACACATTGTGAAAGAGAGTTGCGGTGAGGCAGGGCACTCATGGATGAGCGATGCCACCCCATCTCCTTCACCCAAATCAAATACAATAATCAAAATCTAAATATCACATCATCAATATAACTCACACAGTAACATCATCATAAGGAATTTCCTTTGGTCTGGCACTGAGGAAAAAAAGAACAATGCTTTGGTAAAATGGGAAAGGGTTTGTTAGGCTAAAAATTATGGTGGGATTGGAATTAGGAAGATTGTTATCTCTAACAGGGCGTTGATGGCCAAGGTTGGGTGGGACCAGTTAAGGAACACCAAGGACTGGTGCAAAATTTTGAATGCTAAGTACCTCCAAAACAGGCCTTTGATTGATTGTCTTTCAGAAACCCATCCCCTTGGTTCCATAATCTGGAGGAGTATCTGCAACACACAAGGTCTGTAAAAAAAGGGATCAAATGGAAAATGGGAAACGGGGTCAAAATCAGATTCTGGGATGATGCTTGGCTTTTGGACTCCCCCTTGGCTAGTTTTGATTTTGGAGCAGTGATGAATGAAGCTTAGAGATTCTTTGGTTTATATATTAGAGACTATGTGGCTGGCCCTCCTGGAGCTAGGATTTGGAGAGATCTCTCCCTTTCTTGCCCCCACTCTCTTGACCTTTGCCGCCTAGCTAGATCTCTTTAGGTGTTACTCTCTAGTATCAGGTTTCCTTCCTATGATAGGGAGGATGAGTTATTTTGGGCTTTAGATAAAAGGGGATCTTTTAGTTCGATCCACTTACAGACTGCTGACTAAGGAAATTTCAGTTGAGAAACACTGGAGGAGGGTTTGGAATCGCCACATGATCCCTAAAATAATTTTTTTCTAGTGGACGGCCTGTCATAATAGGATCTTAACTCAAGACAATTTGAGAACTCGGGGATTATGCTTTCCTAATAGATGTTTCCTTTGCAAGGCGGGGGAGGAAACTATTAGCCACCTTTTGCTACACTGCCCATATATTGCTGAAGTTTGGGGGATAGCTTTTGAGAAACTTGATGTCGATTGGGTTATGAGCAAAGACCTTTTATTGTTTATTCTGGGCTGGAATGGGCCTTTTTACCATCCTTTGACTAATGAAATTTGGAGACAGACCCCCCCAATCTTAGGATGGTGTTTATGGAAGGAGAGGAATAACAGGGTTTTTCAGGAATATTGAGCGGAGCCCTAAGGAGGTGTTTGGCATTGGTGTTCAGCTCATAGAGGAGAATATCTCCCTCTTTGATGGGAAACTTCCTAAGTTGGGGCCGCTAGACTATGAAATAAAATTGGCTAAGAATTGGCATCAGGATCTAAAGGCTAATGCCTTTGATAATTCAAAATTATTAGCTAGGAAAAATACCAAATGAGAGCCTCCGGATTGTGGATGGTTCAAAATTAATTTTGATGGGGCTGCTAAAGGCAACCCAGGAAGGGCAAGTATAGGTGGGATTATCAGAGACCCTATGGGGAATATGGTGGTGGGGTTTGCTGGTGGCATTGGGGTTCAGTCGGCTCTGGTTGTTGAGGCTCATGCACTGTTTATGGGCCTCAAAATCGTTGTTTCTCTAGGGATTGTTAATCTTCATATTGAAGGAGATTCCAAAGCAATGACGAATGCTGTGGAAAAAGATAGATTTATAGGTTGGAATACCAAGGACATTTTGATGGATGCTAAATTCCTTATGTCCAAATTAAGGGACAAACAAGTGACTCATATTTTTAGAGAAGGCAACCGTGTGGCAGAAGCCTTGGCTAATCTTTGCTTGGGTTGGGATTTGGCTAGATGTTGGAGGAATAAGGATAGACTGCCACCAAATATTCAAGCTTTGATAGAGCGGGACAAGGCTACCATGGTTTATAATGATGTTCAACTTTAGGATGTCGAGAGCTGATTGGGGGACCCACGGGTTAATTTGGGTGTGCTGGTGGATGAATGTCAATATTGGTATAGAGTATAGGTGGCGTTATCCTGGTAAAGCTAAGCATGTGTGGGGTAGGGAAAGGAGCATCCATGTGTCTGTCCTTTGGACTTGGTGGATGGGTTTAGTTTATAAGATTATGATGAGATGGCGGGGAGGGGATTTAATTGAGGAGTTCAAATCTAGTTTTGGTGGCATGAGGCAGGTTAATTGGAAGGATGTGACTTCTTATCAGGTGAGGGACCGTACTGTGTGTGCTACTCTTTTGGGAATTGGATTGCTTGTTTTATCTCCTCATTACATTTGGAGGAGTGAGTGTATTAATAATGATGTGACTTTCTATGATGCGATTAGGCCGCATTATAGAGACTTCGGGCTGGCTAGTTTAGCTAGGGGTTCCTTTGGCTTATTTCAGAAGTTTACTAAATTTAGTTTATTGATCCGTCTGCATGGGGTTTCGTGCTTTCCCTACAACTCCGCCAACTTTTACCCTCTCTATTGTAATCATAAATTCATCAATTTTTGTGTCTTCTCACTATGGTATATTTCCTCTCCGCATGTGTGAATGGTATGCGGGGTTTAATTGGCTTTGCTGTAATCCCTACCTTAATTATCTTTTAGAGATTATTGTTCGCGACTACTACTTTTGGTATTTCTTGCATTTCTGTGAGCTTCCTGTGCAGTCTAGCAGTATGGGTGGTGATCGCATGCGGACAGAACCAGACAGTTGTGATGAATTTCATAACCCACTGGTTTGGCACATTTGTGTGGAGGGAGGAATTGCTCTGCTCACGGAATGCTTAGTCGGCCATGATCCCATTTTATCGGGTCAGTTTGCTAGTTCGTGGAAGGATAGGAGGGTTTCCATTGGTGGGATTTCATTTGAAATCAGCGAGGATGTTATTGCGCATGGCTATGGGTTTGTTGTGTGAAGGGAAAAAATATCCTAAGCACACTAAAAATCCAGATCATGAGAGCCTTAAGGAATTTTTCAGTGGAGAAGAGACCCTAGTTAGGAACCAAGTGGGGTTTGAAAGGGAAGAACTTCCTAAGCCATGGGATCAAGTTTACATGGCGTTGATGAAATATGTTATGTTGGAAGGTAGATACAAAACTTGTTTCTTTTATCATTTCCCTTTGTTAAACCACCTAAGGCATAAAATGTTGCTTAGTTTTCCGTTTTTCCTTTTTATGGACTTGGAAAGTTCTGTGGACAAGTGTAAAGCATCGGCCAGCCAAAATCCCTATGATCTTCCACCGCTCCCACTCCATCAGGGGCTAATTCTCTGCCTATATCACTTTCATCTGGCCCTCTGCCCGCCTAAAGCCATTACCGTTGTCCGTGTTGAGAACATTGAACCCCTCTCCATGGTGCATATCTCCTCGGTCGAGTCCAAGAGTCCTCCTAGGAAGTCTAATAATGACAATATGGGGAACGCCAAAACCAAATTTTCCACTAAAAAGCTTAAGGGTGGGTTAAGCAAGGCCCATGCCAGTGTGGGGAAAGGGCTCTGTGAGTTAAAAGTCACCCAGGCTGATACGGCTGTTACTGTCACTATGTCAAAAAAAGGTAAGGTGAAATGCATACAGGCTACGACTATTAAAGATGGCAAGGGTAAGAATGCGGTTAGGAAAGATTCCAGAGGGGATACGGTTGTGGGAAACACGGAGATGATTGGAGGGGAAAGTGTTAGGAGGAGATCTAGGAGGCTAGCTAAGAACAACAAGAAGAGGTTAATCATTGAAGATTCGGAGGAGGAGCAGTCGGACAACAAGGGTTACAAGGAAGAAGAGTCTGAAGATGTGGAAGAAGATATGGTGGAGAGGCCCCAGCTTACTCCGGTGGACAACAAGCTCCCCTTTGATGGCTCTGGCTCGCACTCTTCGAAGCCGCTGGTGGATGAGCCTGGTGAATTTTAGGGTGCTAGGGGTGTTGGGGTGGATTCAGACAAGGTGGCAAAGAGATTGGACACTCTGGACAAAAGATTTCAGGGGCTGACCCGATTCACCATGAAACTAGGTCACTTTGTTACGAGTACTCTGTCTAATGCCATAAAAGAGGAACTGGAGGGGAACAATAGCCAAGAAAATAAAGAGTGGGTGGGAGATGAGGTGGTGGACCTCCTAATTAAAAATTGGGATGATGCCAGTTAAGTTGCTCTTGGTGTTGGTCTGTCGGTTGTTTCTCAGCTGTTGATGTGATTCCTTTGGGCTGTCTCTATTTTTTTCCTGTTTATGTTAGTTGTTTAAGACTTGTCCTTTTTTGGCCCTTGTGGCTCGTTGTGTAGGGTACATCACCCTGTAAATGTTGTTTAACTTTTCAAAAACATGGGTATCCCCCACATAAGTCCAACTATCATAAGCAAAAAAACATAATTGTCTGCCACACCAAACACATGGCGGAAAAGATGTCTAACAGAGTATCTAGTAAGAATCAAACATAATCAGAAACCACACAGAATTAGAACACACACAAATCAATATCAAAAGTATCATAAACGTGAGAGGCACAACACAATTCCTCAAAACATTTTATCATTTCACTCCAGATGAAATTATTATAAAATAGTTAGAGAGTTTATAAAGACATGTTTTATAATAAACACATTTTATCTTCACCCATCTATTAAGAAGTCATTATTAAAATAATTTAAGAAACTATATAAACATATTTTGTGAACATATAATTATACACTTTTACACGAACACATTACTCTTTAATAAAATCATGCTATATATATATAACTAAATTAGTAAGTATATTTAATTTGATGTATTCTATTGGTTGCAACAGCATGTAACCCAAATGTAAACTAGGAACTATGCATATATATATATAATAATAAGAATATAAGCGATGACATAAACAGACCAGGGATGTCTTACAAGAAAAAGTATGCATGATAAAATAAAAATCTAAATAGATTTTATAATAAAAGGGAAACAAACTAAAATAGAGATTTAGAAATCGAAATCAAACTCCAATCTCCTCTCAATAGATCGACCCAATCACTAAAGCCAGGCAGCGTAACATAAAAACATGAGAGTAGAGAATTCCATGCAATCAGTAATAGTCTAAATGGAACCAATGATGTTAGGGGAAATGGTTAGAAGGTAACATAAACAAACACAACATCGATCCTCTCAAGGATGATTTGAAAGCATCAAGTGGTTAGGGATGCATTGGGTACCAACTATAGAGTTTTAGCAAGGCGGCTAGGCCAGGAAAAAAAGACAAATGGAGCAATCGAACTCACAAGAGAAGAGGTGGAGGATGAGTAAAGAAAATGATGCCAGAATTCCATTCAAATGGTTAAGCCAAGCAAAGACCGAAGGCTGAAAGTTGTAGACAAAATAACCAAACCATTACCATGGACAAGCGGTGGCTAAAAGAAAACGAAACACTGGAGATTCTAAACTGAACAATCAGAATAATGGGGACAACCATCTCTTAAAAGAAGATTTGACTCATAAAACTCAAGCATACATTTCCGATGACAAACATACAAGAGAATTCATTATTACATAAAGTGGAGAAGATAAACTTAAGATCAATTTGCAATATCGATCTGGTTTCCTATGCATGAGCACAAAGAGAATGAAGTGTATACCCTCAAGTTCACACTACAAACTCCTCCTTCAATCTTGATCGATAACCCAGATAAAATTTATTTGAAGACCATATCAAACCCCCCCCCACCCCCCCAAAAAAAAAAAAAAACATTATTTTTTGCTTCAGGAATTATCTTTGCAAAATAAAAATAAAAATCCTAGAAAGAAAGACCAACCCTCAAAAAAATCCAAAAAGTAGCACTATAAAGCTAGCGATGAGTTTTTGAAAATACAAAAATCAATAAAATTAGCAAGTTACCCGTTCAAATCTAGTTTCGATTTGTGCATGCGCACACTTTTATCTTTTACCATATTTTCTTGCCTTTTTACAATTTAGTTCAAAAATAATATCTTTCTTATTTATTTAAAAAAAATCAGAATACTTTCCACAATTCGATAATTAATTCATTTGATAATAGATTTATCAATCATTATAAAATATAATTTAAAACATTTTTATTCCATAATTAAAGGATTATCTTTTCATGATAATACATTATCGATTACAAAAAAAATACCATTAGACCAAACTTTTAATCAAAACAATTTAATTTAATTATTTATTAATAATTATATACTTTATATTTCTTAACATTAATTTATTTAATATTATTTTAAATTCCCATTTTATTTACATTGCCTTATAATTCAAATTTTAATTTAATTAACTAATCTAACAAGGCCATCAAATATTAAATTCTCCACAATTTTAATAATATAATAACCAATGAAATACATGAAATAATGAATAAACTACTTACCTGAATAACAAGTAAGGCCAAAACGGAGGGACATTACATCCTCCCCCCTAAGCTTCGACATACTCCTAGAAGTTGTTGGGTAGAGTAAAGAAAATACAGTCAAATGCAACATTCCGGACAAACAACATGTGACAACACAATTTAAACAATTAATGCGAAATGACCAAACAAGATAATAGATAGGGTAACAAACTAAATAGACAGGTTACCAGATAGAAACTCATCCTCATCGAGGATGATGACAAGGTTGGGGTCTTTTTCCATCTCCATTTTCCACATCATATCCATTGGGTCTTCGAGGTACGCTCAAACCAGACAGTGTTGGTGGAGTCGGTACCCGATACCTACAACTTGCATCAAACAAGATGTTGAATAGACTACACATGTACATATATATATCCAATAATTAACACAGCATGAGAGGAAATCACAGTGTAGTAGGGCGCTCGTGAACGAGTGATGCTACACCGTTCCCCTCACCAAGACCTCAACAATAACAATATCATCATGTAATAGAAATTACATCATATGCAACATCAAATAACCATCACTAATCAAAAGCATAGCGAACATAAACATAAATCACATGATGAACAGAGCCAAATTTATCCAAACACACCTAATACTCCATAAATCCAACGTAACATAAGCATCGGTCCATAATTTCATGATCATCATAATCAAATGAAATATCATCCAAACCAAAACATAATGGTAAAACCAACCACTACAAGTTCCCAAGTACATAACATAATGCAAATGCAATAAGTATCAATATAGTGAAAGAAAATAGGAGAGACACTAGATCTAAAACCAGGTCACTCCTGGAAGCCCGCAAACAAATAAGGAAAGGACTCTCAGATCCAGGATGCATCCTCCCATGTAGTCGAAGTCTCATCATTAGGGTCCCACTAGACCCTCACCTACTCAATGTCTCTACCCTTGAGAGTGAGTCTCCTATGCTGAAGAATGGCCACAGGCTCTAGTGCCAGTTGCTCGTCCTCTACCTATAATGCATTCCAATCAAGAACATGAGATACACTTGGAAAATAAGGCCTAAGTATAAAAACGTGAAACACATCATGAATGCATGATAGACTGGGCGGCAAAGCAAGGCAATAAGCAATGAGACCAATCCTCTCCAAAACCTCAAACGGCCCCACTAAACTAGGTGCGAGCTTATAGTCTTTCCCATTACGGATTGGACTCTTTCGTGGTCGCACTCGTAAGAACACTCGATCATCAAATGAGAACTGACGGTTGACCCTATGCACATTTGCATACTTCTTTTGTCTATCCTGCACTGCCACCAAATGCTCTCTAATGTGAGAAACCTTCTGCTCCATATCCCATAGAATCTTAGGTCCAAGAAGAACCCTATCCTTCAAATAGTCCCAACTCAATGGAGTCTGGCAAGGATGGCCATACAATGCCTTGAAAGGAGGCATACCAATCGAACTGTCATACCCATTGTTGTATGTAAACTCCACCAAGTGCAAATAGTCCTCCCAACGAGACTGCTGATCCATGACGTACATACGGAGCATGTCCTCAAGAACCTGATTGACCCTCTCAGTCTTTCCATTTGTCTCTAGATGGTATGCAGAACTAAAGTTCAACTGGGTCCCTAAGGCACACTGCAATGATGTCCATAGTGCATAAGTAAACATCAAATCACAATCAAAAATTATTCTTCATGGTATTTCATGCAGTCTAACAATATCCTCCATGAATATTATGGCCGCAGATGAAGCATTTATAAGATGACCGAATGGGAGAGAAATCTGCCACCTTAGTCAATCGATCAATAGTGACCATGATGGCATCATTCCAACGAGAATACATAGGAAACCCAACTATAAAATCCATTTATATGATATCCCATTTCCATTCAAGAACGAGATGGGGTTGTAAAAGACCTATGGGATGATGGTGTTTTGCCTTAACTCTCTAACACTCCAAACATCTCGCCACGAAGTCTACAATATCTCTCTTCATTCCATCCCAGAAATACAGTGATCGAAGGTTAGCATACATCTTCTTGACTCCCGGATGAGCAAAATAGGGAGCCCGATGTGCCTCAGTCAAGATTAGGGTATGAAGACCCTTAGTAGGAGGTACATACATACAACCCAAATACCGTAAAATTCCATCTGAATCCAAAGAATAGCCTACAAAATTTTCCTCCAAGGCTTTATCTGACTCAATCTCTAACTTCACTTCTTGATACCAACCATTTGTGGGAAGCATTGTGAGGATCTGGCTCCTCAAGTCAACACCAAGAGTCACTACAGACAACTCATGTCTCCATTGACTCAGAGCATCTACCACTATTTTTTCCTTAACTTGGATGTACTTTACCTCAAAATCATATTCACAAATGAATTCCATCCATCTCCTTTTTTTGGAATTCAAGTTTGGCTACGTAAATACATACTGCAAATTGTGATGGTCGATATGCAGCTTGAACCGATGCCCCAATAAGAAGTGCCTCCACCTCACCAGAGTATGAACAACAACGGCTAACTCCAAATTGTGAGTGGGGTAATTCAGCCCATGATCCTTGAGTTTGTGAGACTCATAGGAAATCACATGACCCTCCTACATAAGAACAACCCTCCAAGGATGCATCCGTATAGACCACAAAATCCCCAGTAGGGTCAGGTACTAATAAGATAGGTGCACTGGTCAACTTCTCCTTGAGAGTCTGAAAATATGACTGGCACTACTCTAACCAAATAAACTTCTTCCCTTTCCTCTAAAGATAAGTGATGGGGTAAGAAACCCTTGAGAAACTCTAAACCAAATGCCAGTAGTACCCTGCCAGACCCATGAAACTATGAATCTCTAGAACATTCGTGGGTGTAGACCAATCAATGATGGCTTGGATCTTTGAAGGATCCATGGCGATACCCTCACCAAAAACAACATGACCTAAGTATTTCACCTTCGTCTGAAATAACTCACACTTCACCAGATTAGCATATAATTGATTGTCTCTTAGACACTACAACACCTATCTCAGATGCTCTTCATGCTCCTCCATAGTTTTTGAGTAGATCAAGGTATCATCAAGAAACACAAGAACAAACCTATCCAGGTAGGTACGGAAAACTCCATTCCTCAAGCTCATGAATACTGACGGTGCATTCGTCAACCTGAACAGCATAACAGTAAACTCATAATGCCCGTATCGAGTGTGAAATGTGGTCTTGTGTATATCAGCCTCAATGATACGCAATTGGTGGTATCCCGACTTGAGATCAATATTTGAGAATATTTTAGCTCCCTTTATCTGATCAAACAAATCATCAATTATCGGCAAAGGGTACCGGTTCTTCATCGTGACCTTATTTAGTTGCCTGTATTCAATGCACAAATGCAAGGAACCATCCTTATTCTTTACGAATATCACCAATTCTCCCCAAGGGAAAACACTAGGACGAATGAACCCTTTTGCTAATAACTCCTCCAATTACAAACATAGCTCCTACAGCTCCTGGGTCATCATCTGATATGGAGCCCAAGAGATAGGCTCAGCTCCAAGTACCATGTCTATCCTGAATTCAATGTCACGCTTAGGTGGCATCCCTAGAATTTCACTAGGAAAAACATCTATGAACTCCTTAAGGAGAGGATAATCATCAAGGGATATTTCTTGACTCTCCCCTAGCTCCAAATCACTGACTGAAACCGCAAACAACTGACAACCTTGGTGCATACACCTCCTCAATTGCATGGTAGAAATCATCCAAAGGGAGATGGGTATCTATACGCCAACAACCTCAACCTCAGCACATGAATCATCTACACATCTCACAGCCTTACGATGACAATCTATCATTGCTCTGTGAGCACTTAGCCAATCCATGCCCAAAAAAACATCGTATGAGCCAAGAGGTAAGATACAGAGATCCAGTGAAGTCACAAATGACCCAATTTCCAAACTACAACCCGAAACTAAAGATTCTATTACTACCTTCACCCCGGAGGCCAATTCAACCTACCACCTAACCCCTTGCTTTGTTGCCTCTAGTCTACAGTGCTGAACAACAAAAGGAGAAACAAATGAATCTGAAGCACCTAAATCAAAGAGAACAAAGATATTAATGCCTCATAACACACTTGATGCCTCCACCACGGTGCCCTGATGATCAGCTTGGTGGTTATCAACTGCTACAAAAACTCTATGTGATCTGCCTACATCTCCCACCATCGGCTTTGACACTGCCGATCTCTGACTAAAACCTATAGTGTTCCTTTGTGGGAATTGCCTAGCAATGTGGCCCTACTAGCCACACGAAATACAACTTGTTCCTCTACTGAAACCTCTGCCCCTAGGTGATGCACTGTAGTGCTAAACACTACCTCGGCTAGCCCCAATCTGTGTGCTATGTGTAGGCTACTCAGAATGGTTGCGCTTGTTATGCCACCAATTTCAGTTCTTCCTGAATTGAGAACCACCATCGCCATGATGAGAGTGAAAATTATTATGTTTAGACTAAGAGTTTTTGTTGTTGACCACCCTTGGCGGGTGCCTGATGACTCCTAGATGAGCCAACTGCCTGAGTCTGTCCACTGTGAGAGCCAAAACCAGATGAAGGTGTACTGCCTATCTAAACTCTTGTGTGGCCTCCTAATGCCATGGTCAAGTTTTCCTCCACTAAACGGGCCTTCTCCATGGCCACCTCCATAGTCCTCAGCTCGAAGACTCAGACTCCTCCGCTGATGCGGGCATTCAAGCCCCTGATAAAATGGTGCACTAGCATACCCTCATCATTACCAATCCAAGCATATTGTTTGAGCTTATAGAACTGGCGCTCGTACTTCTCTACAAACATTCTTGTTTGTTTCAATTCGTGGAACTCGTACGTATGGCACTCTCTCCAGTGCTCTGATAGGAAACGGGCTCTAAACCTCTCCATGAATAACTCCCAAGTCATAGAACAAATGTCTAGGTGTAGTTTCTACTCTTCTAATCGCCACCATGTAGATGTGAATCCTCTAAGGTGCATGATGGCACACCTAGCCCTAGTATTACTATTGTATGGATGCATAGCAAAAAAAATCTGTATCAATTAGCCAAGTTTCTACCTCCAATCCTCCCCCAAAGCCATCAAAAGTGGGGGGTGTGCTCTTAGGAGATCCCTCATTTGGCCTGCTACCACCGCATCCTGATCCGCAGCTATATCTCTCCTCCTCGGCGATCTCTCTCTCTCTGACCACCCATTGTTCCTCATCCTACCTAGGGCCTAAGCAGCCAAGAACTTTCTCTAGCAATTGATGAAGCTAAGCCCCTTCTGCACTCAGCTGCCCTAGGTTCTGACCACCACTACCCTGCTCATTGTCATGGGAGCTCTCAAAAGGTGTACTCTGGTGATCCACCCTACGGCCACCCCCATGACCTTTACCTCACCCATGACCTTGATGCCTAGGCATACTCCTACACAAAAATAGAAGGGAAACACATTAGTTTCAAATTCAAGCACAAGGTTAAGGAAATGGACTCAATTGAATCTAGACTACCCAAAGTTTGATAATCTTTGCTCTGATACCAAGATGTAACGCCCCACTATGCACACCCCAAAGGAAAACTAAACATCTAACAATAACAATAAATTTAATTTCTTTTAGGAATAACTAATATGAAATGTAAACCACCATACAACTCTAATACTGAGATCATGCATATACAACACCTAACTAGTCCTCTAGGGTGACATGACTGCATTACGTTGCGAACATTCCAACTTAATATGGAACCCATAACGATGCAGACTAAACACATGCATTCATTTAAAACCATTATATAAGAGAAATGAACAGTAACATACATTCATAATTCCATTCATATACAAACATACGTGATAGTAAAAAAAAATTGGTCAATCACACATATTTGTACCTTTTGTGTATCTATAATTATGTGCATCTATGCACATGTGATAACAACATATTATACATCTAGCATGCCTACAATAGAGCTCTACACTATTCTGCATGCCATATTCCTTTTCCTACATACATTGAGCTCCAACATATGACACCCTTAGGGCCTGCTACACACCATTCGCTATCGAGTTGTACAAATAGAGATAGGAAGAAAATAAGGCACAACAGTCTCTATAACACATTTATAATGTATTCCAATAGTTTCAAAACATTATTATGTAAATAGAAACACAATGTGAGTCATTATTTTTACCTCATGGATACAAATCTTACAATAAATTATAATTGTAACTTCAAATATAACACTTTAAGGGTACATAAAATAAAATGAAGGTTCTATATTGATGTCCATACACCATTTTTCATACAAGTTGTGAGAATGAATTCATTCTTATTCTATCTCAAATATTGAATATTTGGATCTCCGTCAAGTACTTATAATGGAACTCCTCAAAATTTTTTTAATCCTCTTCTTGAACTAGCATCAAGCCAACATCCTTTATATTTGGATCTTAAACATTTACTTGAATAATTGTTAAGATCATGTCATAAAGAACATTGCTACTTACACTTACCATGTACACCATTTCTTTTGAGTGATCAAGGTAGGGAAATATGTAGATAAGATTAAACAATATAATATTCAACAAATTCATGTTCAATTTGCATAGCTCATTAAATCTAGTGATGACAATCATCACTTCTCAAGAAAGGGTGAATGATCCATGCATAGTTTCATAGCCATCAAAAGCTCTTTTGCATTCAATTTATCTTTACTTACTTTTTTTGTTGTATTAGAATCTTCCATTGTAACCATGTCTTGTCCATATTGGTTCACCCTATAATGAAAAATTTAGAATCCCTTCTCACCACCATGTTAGCACCTACATAGTTTCACATGACACTTTGCAAGCTTGGTTCTAAAATTAAAATAGACTTTGTAACGCCCCGCCACGCACACCCCAAAGGACAACTAAACATCTAACAATAACAACACATTTTTTCTCTTTTTTAGGAATAACTAATATGAAATGTAAACCACCATACAACTCTAATACTGAAATCATGGATATACAACACCTAACTAGTCCTCTAGGTGACATGACTGCATTAGGCTATGAACATTCCCACTTAATATGGAACCCATAGCGATGCAGACTAAACACATGCATTCATTTAAAACCCTCATATAAAATAAATGAACAATAACATACATTCATAATTCCATACATATACATACATACGTGATTGCATGATAATCTCCAAGATACATCCATTACACGAGTAATATGAATACACATCCAATCCAAAGATTACATGATTATAAATATTTCCACAGATACAACACTTCATAAGTGCATTGTATTCAAATCAAATATTACAACACTATACCCGTACATGGGATAAACAATGCATAATACAACCATCTTCCCTTATAACAACGGGAAGGAATTCACAAATACATAATGAGGTACATCAAAAAAAAATGTAGAACATAACACCAAAACTATCACCAACACTGGAAAGCTCAGGAACCATTGCAACTAGTACATCTTTGCAGCATCATGAACATCGGTGGGGAACCCAATGAGTGCATAACACGTTCTACCTGACCATGTGGACCCTAAGGTCCACCCCCCATGCTAGGATATGACAAGAGGACCCACAACATAAAAATAGTCAAGTGTACAAGGTTGACATGACTTCACAATGCAAAAGGCAACAAGACAAAGAAACATAATAACAATTACTTCCAGAGGTACTAGAACAACAAGGGGGAAAACTACACACATACATGGTTGCTAAGGGTAGTGTGTCATCGCATGGCTCGATATGAGTTGCCAAAGTGGATCTTCCTAGGTCCCGGCCCCCATCCTGGGTTACCCTAGTGACCTCAACAGATCCCTGACCCCCATTCTTACACATGCATAATCAACTTACCTTTCTTGAAGACAAGGTAGTTGATTTGCCATTTCAGACCTTCTCATCTCATCTCAAGCTTGAACGAGAACTTGAGCCATGAGAGAGGCATCCATTATCTTTTGTTAGTGCGTTTCACTACTCACCCCCTAACTAATTATAAGGTTGTCACTTATTTAGCTCAACTTCCACACGAGTTACCCAGGATACTACTTAGGGTTTTGTCTCCAATGAGAGGCCACACACCCTACTAGCAACAAGATCACAAAGACACAAATGGGTAAGCCACTGCACAACAACCAAACCAATAAGCAAAAGTACCCAGTGGGGCAAGTTCCATCCCACGCTAGAACAACAGAACAACATACTTCCAAATACAAAGCTAAAGCCACAAAATCTCCAATACAAAGGTCAACAATATAAGGAATACTTTCCCCACCTCTGGAAGCCTAGAGCTGACCACCCATGGTTTTACCACCGAGGATTAGGTTAGACATAATGGTTTCCAACACAACAACTTCAACACAAAATAAATTCTCCTCAATTATAACCAACACAATAGGGCAACAAATCAGCAAGGAACTATATAACTATCTATTGATTTTTCCAACGCAATCAAAGTGATAAATTTTAGAGAACATTCAATTCCTCAACACATTTTATCATTTCACTCCAAATGAAATCATTATAAAATAGTTAAAGAGACTATAAAGACATGTTTTATAATAAACACATTTTATCTTCACCCGTCCATTAAGAAGTCATTATTAAAATAATTTAATAAATTATATAAACATATTTTGTGAACATCTAATTATACACTTTTACACGAACACATTACTCTTTAAGAAAATCGTGCTATATATATATATATATATATAACTAAATTAGTAAGTATATTTAATTTGATGTATTCTGCTGGTTGCAACAGCACGTAACCCAAATGTAAACCAAGAACTATGCACATATATATATATAAGAATATAAGCGGCGGCATAAACAGACCAGGGACGCCCTACAGGCAAAAGTATGCATGATAAAATAAAAAATCTAAAGAGACATTTTATAATAAAAGGGAAACAAACTAAATTAGAGATTTAGAAATCGAAATTGAACTCCAATCTCCTCTTAACAGATCGACCCAATCACTAAAGACAGGCAGCCTAACATAAAAACATGAGAGTAGAGAATGCCATGCAATCAGTAATAGTCTAAATAGAACCAAATCGATTCTCCAAAAGAGCCATAAAGAAATGGTTGTGGCAACCAGATGAATCTATTATTAATATGGTAGTTTTTCAGTCGCTATAGAGGAAACTGCCCCTTAAAATTCACGAGCAAATTCAAGACAATAAAAATTGAATGTGATAATAAAGTGCTATAATCACGAATGGTATCCAAGTCAAGGAAATATTGATCCTTCAAAACCAAAAGTCAAGTAAAGAAAATGCAGTTCAATAAGAATCGAAGACTGCAAATCAGAAAATGCAGCCACAAGCTCATACGTACAAAGAAGAAAAATGCAAATCAAGGAAACCTCAGTAGAGACGTCCCATGCATAGGTTTCTCAAGTTAAAAAAAAAAAAAAACTGAAAGGAGAAAACTGATTATGTTAGGGGAAACTGTCAGAAGGTAACATAAACAAACACAGCAGCGATCCTCTCAGGTACGATTTGAAAGCATCGAGTGGTTATGGATGCATTGGGCACCAACTACAGAGTTAGCAAGGCAGCCAGGCCAGGCAAAAAAGACAAATGGAGCAATCGAGCTCACAAGAGAAGAGGTGGAGGATGAGTAAAGCGAATGATGCCAGAATGCCATTCGAACGGTTAAGCCAAGCAAAGACCGAAAGCTAAAATTTGTAGACAAAATAACCACGCCATTACCATGGACAAGCAGCAGCTGAAAGAAAATGAAACACTGGAGATTCTAAACTGAACAATCAGAATAATGGGGACAGCCATCTCTTAAAATAAGATTCGACTCATAAACTCAAGCATACGTTTCTGACGATAAACATACAAGAGAATTCGTTATTACATAAAGTGGAGAAGATAAACTTAAGATCAATTTGCAATACCGACTTAGTTTCTTACACACGAGCACAGAGGGAACGAACTGTAGACCCTCAGGTTCACACTACAAACTCCTCCTTCGATCTTGATCGATAAACCAGACAAATTTTATTTGAAGACCATATCAACTCCTCCCCCACCTCCCCCTCCTTCTCCCCCCCAAAAAAAAACGTTATTTCTGCTTCAGAATTATCTTTGCAGAATAATATTTTTCTTTTCCCAGAAAGAAAGACTAACCCTCAAAAAAATCCAAAAAGTAGCACTATAAAGTCAGTGATGAGTTTTCGAAAACACAAAAATCAATAAAATTAGCAAGTTACCCGTTCAAATCTAGTTTTGAGTTGTGCATGCACATGCTTTTATCTTTTACCATCTTTTCTTTCCTTTTTATAATTTAGTTCGAAAATAATATCTTTCTTATTTATTTAAAAAAAAAATCAGAATACTATCCACAATTCGATAATTAATTTATTTGATAATAGATTTATCAATCATTATAAAATATAATTTAAAATGTTATTATTCCATAAATAAATGATTATCTTTTCATGATAATACATTATCAATTACAAAAAAAATACCATTAGAGCAAACTTTCAATCAAAACAATTTAATTTAATTATTTATTAAAAACTATATACTTTATATTTCTTAACATTAATTTATTTAATTATTATTTAAATTCCCATTTTATTTACATTGTCTTGTCATTCAAATTTTAATTTAATTAACTAATCTAACAAGACCATCAAATATTAAGTTCTCCATAGTTTTAATAATATAATAACCAACGAAATGCATGACATAACGAATAAACTACTTATCCAAATAACAAGGCCAAAACGGATGGACATTACAAACTTGATCCACACTAATATTATGAGAGAAACAATGTAATAATATACCTATACAAATTTTAGTAGAGTAAAAACTAAGAAATAGTACAAGATGTATCTTGGAAAAACTCTTAATAAAAGAACCTAACCTCTAAAGTACACTCATTGCATCAATCTCAATAATAGGAATACAATACAATATAATACAAATTTATGGCACTAGATCAATACGAGATACAAGAGATATTCAACTATGTATTCTAGATTCAATCCAATAGATTGACCCTTCTCTAAAATAAACATACAACAAGACACTCTTGATCCATAATAACCCTAATCCATGTGCATTTATTTATATACACAACACTATATGAAAAGACTAATTGGTATTATAAAATAATGGGCATAAAACCATGGGTTGACTAAGTAGGTCTTTAAAAGGACCCAACTTTTTCTTAGGGACTATTGCTCTTGAATCCCCACATTAGCGGGGCACTATAACCCAAACACCAAATCAATGTGATTCTCTAATTCCCGATATTTTATGCATGTATAATCTATTAGGGGTGTAAAACATGACAAAATTACAACAAATTCCTAATCGGAACAAATATGAAATAGTTATCCATATAATATTAAATCATGCAAAATTGTCACTTTCATATATATTTTCCTACAAATAATGTATTTTCAACAATCAATTAGTGGAATTTATTAACCAATGGTTAGAAGTTCAATCAATAGTAGGTATGAAATGTGAACATTTCTTGGAATTTCCTTCTTTTGATGTCTCGTAAACATTTTGTATGTATTGAGGCTTTGCCATTTGAATTTGAACAAGCCAATAGAGATAGAAGTCTAAGAAAACTAGTTTTATGTGTTCACCCTTTTTCATCACAATAATTTTCATTCTTAGCCTTGTTTTTATTCATTTACTTTTATCCTTTGAATCTTTCATTGAATATAAGTAGCGTCAATTTTTTAAGTCTTTTACACTCGAATGTGTGTTATTTAATTCTTTTTTTAACCTTGACATGTTATATAATTATTGCCTTCACTAGGTAAACAAAGATTGCCCCTAGACCACCTAGGATTGAGATCAAATTATCATCTATATGTAAATTTTTCCATAAAAGGTAGGGAAGTAAAATTTGAAGGGAATATATCTTTTAAATAATATATCTATTAGAACTTGTTTAATGTAATTGAGAAATTTTGAAGAATTTATATAAATTGGTTCATCATCTCTAATATTTGTATTTTAAGATCCACCTTGATCAAAAGGGATTAAAGGAGTCAACAATTCATTCTTCAATACCCATCTAAAATCATTAGCTCATCTATCAAGAAGATAATTTAATAGAGATCTATTTTCTTCAACGCAAGTTTATGATATCTTAAATCCATTTGATGGTGCATGCAAGAGATACTAGGATCTAATAGAACTTATTTAAACAAAATGGTGTTTTAGGGGTCAATACACTAATTCAAGAACTTATGTATTATGAAAAATAACCTCAAATAAAAAGAGATTAATATTTTTTGAATAATTGATGTGCATTCCTTCTACATAGGTTGTATTCTTTCAATCTAGCTACTACATATCTTTTCCATACAATAAACTAATAACTTACTAAAAATAGTAAATGAGGATTCTTGATAGTGACCTTTGCATTATTAGAAGCTGTGATGAACATCAAAACAAGTAAAAAAAATTATATTTAGCATGCAATATTAAATCTCGAGGTAGGAACAAAACTAGTAAGTTGGCACTAATTCAAATGCAAAGAAAACACAAGAATCGCAATATTCTAATATCTATATTTATTGAATGATATAAATAAAAGGAAAATAATGCAATATGCAACCTTTGGGTGGATAATTAATAATGGAAAGTTTCCCAAATGAATTGATCTAGCTACAAGTGAACTAGTGGTCTAACTCAACATGTAGGAATAATCATGTCAAGTGAACCCAACTTGATGTGAAGTGCTCATTGTTACTAAATTACTAAAGCCAACCTAATTAACTAAGAAAAAATGAATAATAATAGATAAAATAATAAATTACTGCCACACCCCAACTTAAGTGAAATTAATATAAAAAAGGAATGGGCTCCTAACAAGATAATCCGTGTACAATTTGAAAAAAATCAAAGGTATAAAGAGAGTGTATACCCCCACAAAGAATGTTGAAGTGAGCAACCAAGATCTTCAATCTACAACACCAAATAGCCTCCACATGGAAAAAAGAGAAGCAACAATGGAAGATTTTATTCCACCAAACAAGAATTGTAATATGATACAAGATTATCAATATATCAAAAAGATGTAAAATATGAAAGAGATTCCTTGCTTATAAAGGCAAGGTGAGAGATAGGATTAGACAATATCATGACAAGTGTCTTGATCCTATCACATGAGACAGTAACTCATAACTACCTAGGATAAGATAAGATCTAGAAAATACCACTAAGACTTCTAGAAGGAATCCTAGAACCTAAGTAAAATTAACATGTAAATAAGTCCCCTACTATGAATTAACTAGGTACAAGACTTTATTCACTCCAATGCCCCCCTTAAATGCGACTTAGGGAGAAACAAACCAATGCAAAATATGTAGAAGATGGGTCCTGAAAAAAAGGCCTAATGAGGTACTCATGTACAAAAAAAAATCTCACAAATGAAGAAAAGGAGAAAAACCTTGTGGGAGAACAGTCCTCTCCAAAAGAGAGAAAAACTACAAAGAAAAAACAAAAGAAGGAAGAACTCAAGAAGAATGCCCAAGGACAACTTCCTTCACCCCTAGTATTGATTGCAACTGAAGATAACGAGGTGATGAAAAAGGTTTAGTGAAGATGTCTATTGTTGGAAGAATAAGGAGTTTTTCATTGATATGTTTGTTGGCAACATGATCATGAGATATGAGCATAAGTTGTACAGTATGTAGTATAGTGTTGTCATTGATGTCAACATTATGATCCAATATGAAGACCATTGTGTATACCATTTTATATAGCTTGAGAATGTTTTAAGATGGTTATCCAGTGGATATTTGTAAGAAGGTTTGATCCGATGAAGATAGATAAAAGGAAAATTGGTTAAATGTCAAAACACTATTTTCAGTGTACAAGAAATCTGGTACTTTGGTCCGCATTGGTCTGCTATGTAGAATCTCACTCTGAAGTTTTGTTTTAAATTTGTTGGATGTTGGAAGAACCTAAATCTATATTTTCACAGTGTTTCGGTCTCTGGTGTTGAAGTTATGAATGACAAAAGTTTTGTTCTAGCAATTATAGTGTCCAATATAGTATGTATGTTTTGGAGGATCCACATCACTCTACAAATTGGTATCTAGATTTGTGGATTTGTCAAGATTTTGATAGGTGTTAGTAGCACCTATATTCCAAGTGGCATGAAATTTTATGGTTCACGTG
Source organism: Sequoiadendron giganteum (assembly GCA_007115665.2). Classification (NCBI taxonomy): domain Eukaryota; kingdom Viridiplantae; phylum Streptophyta; class Pinopsida; order Cupressales; family Cupressaceae; genus Sequoiadendron; species Sequoiadendron giganteum. The sequence continues at coordinate 297,355,149 of CM021107.1, forward strand.
TTGGTTTGAGGTTGAACAATTGATGGATGTTGATGTTAGGTCATTATCGGTGCCGACCTAATAAGTTTTGGGCATTATATAGTTTTAAGAAGTATTGATCCATTATGTGGGAGCTATTATAGGTCCATGCCAACCTATTTGGACTTGTTATAATTTTTGAATCATGGCGCAAAGTATGTATATGTGTATGTTGAGCCGACAAGATATATTTTGTATAATACATCCAATTAGGCTGACCTAATTGATGTTGTAGGTGTTTGTGGATAAAGTGGATATATATGTAAGATCTTTTTTGGTGTTTTGGATGTATGTATGTAAGAAAAATATTTATTGATGTGAATTGTGCGAGTGTGAGATGAATGTAGCACAAAGCAGAGTGTTAGTGTGTGTAAATTTAGTGTATTGAGCTTCAATGGAATTGTATTCTAGCATGTTGTAGATGCATTTGTAACAATTCAAATCCTAGTTGTGTACCACCAATGTCTTCTATATTTTTTTCTTTTTATGGGCAGTGAGTCCATTAGGACAGCGAGTCCACATGCAATGAGAAATTTTGTAATATATTATTGCTGTTATAATATATTTTAAGCTAATCCTCATCGAGGTTTTTCCATTTTTGGGTTTTCCAAATAAAAATCCAGTGTTTACGTGTTATGTTCTTTGATGGTTGTTTTTATGATTTCCTTCGTACTACAAATTGAATATGCTATGTGGAATGAATGTTTAAATGTTTAAGTAGTTTCAAAGAATATTGATTCACCCCCCTCTCAATATTTTGGGTGTTCAACATTGGTATCATAGCTTGGTTCCTTGGAAGGAGTTTAACCGCTTTGGTAAGATCTTGGAGATTGAAGACATGGCTATTATAATATTTCCTACTTCTCTGGAAGAGATACTTTTTGTTGGGTTTATAGAAGAAGAGTGCATGGTTGACATGAATGGAGAACTCAGAATAGCCCTTGAACATCTTGAAAGGACTGAAAGTGAGAACAAAGACCTACAAGAAAATTTCAAAGAAGTAGATGAATGTATCAGAAAGTTGAAGAGAAAATAAAGAAGTTCAAGGAAAGACATAAGGAGGTTAATGACTAGCTAAAGCAAGAAAATGAGACAATTACCAGTCTGAAAGTGCAAGTTGAAGAAGGAAAGAGAGTTGAAGAATTTCTACCAAAGTGAAAATCAAGTTTGAGGAATGTTCAAAGCTTGAAGAAGTTGTGAATCTCAGATCAAATTAGAAAAATAAAAGAATCATGAAGACAAATTTAAGATAAGCTCCATAATGCTTGATGAAATTATTGCAAATAAAAAAATCTAAGGAAAAAGGTGGATTAGGGTTTCAGAAAGGATAAATTTCAAAGGAAGATCAGACACCAAGTGCTAAAAAGAAGAACAATGAATAAAAGAAGAATGAAGAAAAGAAGAGCAATGGAAAACGGATCCAAAATAAAAGGAAAGACTTCAACAGACCACCTATTAGACAACCAAATACACAAAGGTACCCATGTTTTAATGGTTTTTTTTATTCCTATAATATATTTGGACATAAGGCTATGGAATGTAGAAGTAGAATGAATCAGAATGCTCCATCTTTTCTTGGTTAGTGTTTTATATGCAAAAGATTTGGTTATAAGGCTAGTGAATGTAGAAATCAGATGATGAATGGCTTTAACAATGGTATGATGTTTAATTAATTCAATGGATACTATTATACATGCAATGGTTTTGGGCATAAAGCTAATCAATGAAGATCTAGAATGAATGGAAGTAGGCTTGTTCAAAAGAATGCCATATGTTACAATTACAATAGACTAGGACACATCTCTAAGTTTTATAGAATTAAGAATATAAAGAAGAATGATCTGATGAAAAAGTTTGATCCATTAGAGAAAAAGAAAGAGATGGAAAATATTTGGAGAAAGAAGGAAGACAGTGAATCTAAGCATAAGTTTGTACCAGCATCTAGTACAAATGTTTCCTCCAAAAACTAAGAAGAAAGATTTGGCTTAGGAGGAGCATTAATAGAATATTTTTTATCCCCTACTAGAGAAATGGTGTTGATGCTTCAACACGTGGATGTACAGTGTAGGTTGATGCAATTAACCTATTGATGAAAGAATCGGTGAAAAATATTGAGTTGCAAAAGTTTGTGGAGTATTTGAAGTTGACTAGGCACACAGTTAAGGTTTTTAACAACTTTTCAAATTGAGTATTCAATGTGAATTAAATCAATTTCTACAAGGATTGTAAGTGATTTCACTTGATCAAAATTCATTTGAAAACAAACATTTGAGGAGAGAAGAGAAAACAAAAGGTGAAGTGGATTAATCAAAGCAATTGAGATTTGGTGCAAGAGAAACCCTAATCGGAAGTGATTCAAATGTATTTACAGTTTCCATTTGACCTAGTTTTAGAAATTTCTTTGAATTTGCTACAAAAATGTATATGTGCCACAAGTTGTAGAGGTTATAGATTGTTTGTGCCCTAAATTAAAATGGCATCCCGACAAATCTCTAGTGGATGATCTAGATGGTGTATTTTTGCATATCTCGTATGGTGTTTTGCACATAGAATATTTTAGGGAATACATTCATGTTAATATAGAAGAATATAGTCATAAGAATTTGAGTGATGTATGGTACATAGAACTCACCAAATACGATTTCAAGTTGAAATCAGAGTTTGAGGTTTTAGCAGAGAAGAAACTTGATGCCCATAACAATTTTCCCATCTTTTACTATGTAGATAAATGGGTGAGATATACTTTGGTCCGCATTCATGATAAATTCCTCTGGTTGGATATACCATATTTGATCAACAAAGAGGTTATTAGGTTTTTCACTAGATTGTGCTCAACTGAACCAACTCTAGTGCTCAAGTCAATGAAAAATGAAATGGTGATGGAGAAAATGGGTGTGAAGTATGATAGAAGAGAACTAAAAATAAAAGAAATAAGAAAATTGGTAGTCAAGTATGCCTCAATGATGATAGGATACAAAATATACTTCACTAATAGAGAAATTCAGTATCAATGACTACCATCAATACAACATATGAGATGGTTGAAAAAGGTGGAAACTATGATCTTTTTGAGTTGTTGAGACTACAAATTCTTTAAAATTTGTAGAAGAAAAAGGACTCTAAGTATGACTTTAAGTTTGGAAGTTTAATAATTTTCTTACTATTTTCCTTTTCAAATGAGGTTCTTGAAACAAGGAACATAGTTTGGCTAAAGGATAGACCTGTAGCCCATCAATCAGAGATCATTTGATGAGGTTGGGAGACTCACATGTACAAAATAATTCTCTTTGGGGATTCTTTAAAAAAATTTAAGAGAAGATGCAGGCAAGAGAAAGGATACCAAAAAGCATGGTAGAAAATTACAAGAATGACATCACATTCTTAGTGAAAAAAGATTGTTGCATCATATAGGTTGTTGATCCTAGGATCATTTGGATCCCAAAGATGGGATATGAGATTACAAAGGATGAAATCACTAGCTTAGTGGACTTTATGCTGAGCAAGCCAAGAGATACCTCTAAAGAGAGGTATGGAACATATGAGGAGCAGTCCATGCAAGTGCACATGGACCAAAGACAAAAGGAAATTAGCAATACCATTGAGAAGATGACTGCAATAGTTGCAGAGGCAATGGGCCTCACAAAAGAACAAGTTGAGAAGGAAAAAGATATGTTTGGCTCACTAGGAGGATCATCAAGTATTAGAAGATCTGGTAGAATAGCTACCACTCCTCTGGTTACCCCAAAGTCCTTTGGGACTAAGTATGTTGTAGGAGAGAAAAGGAAAGATTCTAAAAGTGATCTAGTAAAGGAGAAAGTATCTCTAGTTAAGTAGCAAAAGAAGCCTGAGAAAGAAAGGGCACCTTTGGCAACACAACAAACTGGCCCGGTAAGAAGAAGAGTAAAAATAAAAGCCGCAAGGGAAAATTATTTTTGATTCAATGTGGAAGATGAGGAAGAAGAAGAAGAAGAAGAAGGACCATAGTTGGTCTAGAAAAGAAAACCAAAAGTATCACAAGGAGAAACAAGTGCGAAGAAGCAAAAAATTGACATTGTGGACACCAACAGTGAGGCAGAGGCTGAGAAAGAAAAAAAAGGTACATGATGCAAATGAGGAAGAAGAAGCAAGAATCTGGTAAAGGAAAAATGTCATTAGAAGAGAAGAAGAAGAAGAAGAAAAGTAAGGCTTCCCCTCTGATAAGACAACATAGTCCTATGAAGCTTGAACCTCTCGTAAGTAGAATTTCTAAATATGAGAATCTTAAGGAGACTGATGCCTTGTACCCAAATGTAGATGACACTAATAAGTTAACCATTGAGGAAGCAATTGTAAGATATATGATAGATTTGGATGTAAACATGAAAGAGATTGAAGATTAGCTTCTTGAGGATTTGAAAGGATTATTATATGCAAGGAGATAAAAGGCATTTGATGATGGTGCCAGAATGAAGGAATTCTCCTTAGCAGATATTAGTGCAACCCTTTTAGATGAGAATAAGGCAAGACTAGCTCAGTTATACAATAAAGAATTTAGAACCAAACAAAGGGTTAAAACTTTGATGAGCCGTGACAAGGAAAATTTTGAAAGGCTAAGAAAGGAGACCATTGAGAAGATTAACAATTTGACAAAAGAATTATATTTAACTCTGGACAGTGCAAATGAATTGCATGATGATATGCCTACCTTGAATGTTAATATTGTAGAAGAATCAAAACAAGAGGATGCTCAACATGAGCATGGGACTAAAGAAGAAAATGTGCAAAATTATGTTGATTATTTTCTTCTACAAGTAGAAGAAAATATTTAAAAGAATCTTACCGATAGAGAAGACAATATAGTTGAAAATATCACTGATGATTCTCCTCTAGTAGGAAAGAACATCGTTGCAAGGAAAAATATACGAAAGTTGAGAAGGAGGATGCACTCACGGTACATAATGCACCTCCTCTAGAACTAGAAATAAATGTAGAAGACTGTCAAGGCCACCCAAAGATAAACATGCCTCTGAATAATAAGGATCAATCTGCTAATGAAGAGAAAGAGGATGAAGATGAGTCTATCAATACAGAGAAGGATGATATGCAAAAGTCTAAGGATTCATCTGGTGCAAAGGAGAAGAGAAGGATGAGGAGACACCGGTTAATACTAGTGATAAAGAAAAGGCGTTTGAGAATAATTTTGTAGAAGATAGTACAAAGTCAGTTGGAGAGTCCTCCAATTCCTTTGGATATCCATTCAAAACTTTGTTGAGTATGCAATTATAGTTTCAACTGGTAGTATTTGCCTAGTTATTTCAACTTCCTATGAAACAAAGGCAAGTAGACATGGATAAAATCTCTTCATTGCACAAACTTCAACTAGGTGATTCTTTTCATGCCTCATCTTAGAAAGATATTTTTTAAACACATCATAAAAGCATAGAACTCATTGATGAGGCGGTAAAGATTCTACAAGAGAGCATTACCTAAAGTAAGTAAATTGATGACTCTTTATCTGGTATGGATAACTTAAATTTTTTGCTTGATTCCTTCAAGGAATACTCTAATGGGTTGAAGGAGAAATTAGAGGAGATATACAGAAAGGTGAATGAGAAGAGATTCATGGACATAATAGAAAAGTGTGCCACTGCACACAATAGATTTTAGGATAACTTCAAAAGTTTATAGGATTTCTTGGTGAAGCCAAGATGTTGTTTCAATTTTGCATGAAATGGTTGAGCTCAACTAATATCATAAATAATGGGATGGACTCTATTGAGTCCCAAATTGATAAGGCCTCTAGTGCCTATGATTAGGCATGGGATTTGGATGGGAGCACAAGACTGCAATTGAGAATCAACACAAGAAATTTTTTCCAACTATAAGTTCAAAAAGAAAATATAATAATGCAGTTTGGTCATCTTAGGGATCTGGTAAATACCAAATTCTTACCTATATCCAATGCCCTGATGAGTGAAAACAAAGCTTCAAAGTTAAATCTAGTACCCACCACTCTAGATGATGGTGAAGAACTTCTAATGGAGTTCAAAACTCAAAGTAGAATGCTTGGCCTAGCCAAGAAAATTTGGGAAGGAGGGAAGCAGGAATGGAAATCACATCTCGAGAAGCTTCAGGAATCAAATGCTTCTTCTGGGTGATTGTATTTCTTTTCTATTTGTTTCAGTTTGTTCAGATTTCAATGTACATATGCGAATGTTATAAGGCACTTTTCCTAGTGCAGTTTTTTGATCTAGTAGTATTAGATAGCACCCTTAGTGGGAGTCAATAAAATTTTTGAGTTTTTATATATCAATTAGGGAGAGAACATGAGAATATGTGATAATATATACATAATCTGGTAAATGAAAAATCATGTAAAGATGGAGAAGATATGTGATAAAGGGAGAGTAAATATTAGAATATTTGTATGTACCATTTATCCTTGATGTCAAAGGGGAGAGTAGTTTCGGAAGAATAGTTGAGGCATGTTGCCATCAATGAAAAAGGGGGAGATTGTTGGAAGAATAAGGAGTTTGTCATTGATATGTTTTTTGGCAACATGAGCATGAGATATGAGCATAAGGTATGAGCATAAGTTGTACAATATGCAGTACAGTGTTGTCATTGATGTCAACATTATGATTTAGTATGAAGACCATAGTGTAGACCATTTTATATAGCTTGAGAATTTTTTAATATTTTTATATGGTGGATATTTGCAAGAAGGCTTGATCTAGTGAAGATAGATAAAAGGAAATTTGGATAAATGTCAAAACAGTATTTTCAATGTACAAGACATCTGGTATTTTGGTATGCATTACTCCTCTGTATAGAATCTTGCTCTATGGTTTTGGTGTAATTTTTTTGGATGTTAGAAGAACCTAAATCTAGAGTTTCACAATGTTTTGATCTATGGTGTTGAATTTATGAATGACAAAAGTTTTGGTCTAGCAGTTATAGTGTTACCAGTATAGTATGTATGTTTTGGAGGATCTAAATCACTCTACGGATTTGTATATGGCTTTGTGGATTTGTGGAGATGTTGATAGGTGTCAATAGCACCTATATTCTAATTGGCATGAATTTTTGAGGTATGTGTGTTGGTTTGAGGTTGAACAGTTGATGAATGTTGATGTTAGGTCATTACGAGTGTCGACCTAATAATTTTTGGGTATTGTGGATGTTTGACAAGCATTAATCCATTATGTGAGAGCTATTATAGGTCCATGCTGAACTATTTGGACTCGTTATAAGTTTTGAATCATGGCACAAAGTATGTATATATGTATGTTGAGCCAGCAAGATATATTTTGTATGATACATCTAATTAGGCTAACCTAATTGATGTTGTAGGTGTTTGTGGATAAAGCGGATATATATCTAAGATATTTTTTGGTGTTTTGGATGTATATATGTATGAAAAATATCTATTGATGTGAATTGTGAAAGTGTGAGGTGAATGCAAAGAAGAGCAGAGTGTTAGTGCAGATTAGTATGAAGTGTGTAAAGTTAGTGTATTAAGCTTCAATGGAACTATATTCTAGAATGTTGTAGATGCATTTGTAATAGTTCAAATCCTAGTTGTGTACCACCAATATCTTCTATCTTTTCTTCTTTTTGTGGGTAGTGAGTCCACTAGGATAGTTATTCCACTTGTAGTGAGCAATTATGTAATATCTTATAACTAGTTATAATATATTGTGAGCTAACCCTCACCATGGTTTTTCCTTTTTTGGGTTGTCCACGTAAAAATGTGTTGTTCATGTGTTATTTTATTTGATGGTTTCTTTCATGATTTCCTTCTTACTACAAATTAAATATGCTATGTGGAATGAATTTTTAAATATTTAAGTGGTTTTAGATAATACTAATTTACCCCCCTCTCAATATTTTGGGTATTCAACATCTGCAACAAGCTACTCTATAAGAAACTACTCCAAGCTAAGAACACCATCTTAGATGAACTTCCTAATAAAGTTCATGTGGATATCAATATTCTTAGTACACTGATGCTCCACTGGATTGCGAGAGATATGAATGGAACTCTAATTGTCACACCAAAGAGTAGTAGGTTGATTGAAAGGAAAGACAAACTCATCCATCAACTAACAAAGCCACAAAACCTCTTGACTAGCCAAAAATGTACCTTGATACTCAAACTCTATTGATGATAATATAATAGCAATATGCTTCTTTCTTGAGAATGCAATCAGATTAGAACCAAGGTAAAAGATAAATCCAAAACTATACTTCTGATCATTAACATCACCAACCCAATATGGTTAGTTTATCCCACAATATGAAAATATCTTAATGTGTAATGAATGTTGAAATGTGTAGTGCCCTGAATGATGTACTGCAAGATACATTTGGCTACCTTACAATGACTCTCATGATGTTCTTGAGAGAAATGAGATACAAGGCCAACTACAAAGGAAATATCAGGATGACTATGTGTCAATTACAAAATACTGCCAACCAACTATCGATACAAATTAGGATCAACTATAGGAGTATTCCAACTGGTAGACAATACAACACCTAACTAGAAATTTGTGTGGGAAGGCTTACAATGAGCCATGCCAAATCTTTGAAGCGGTTCTATAGCATACTTACATTTAAAGATGAAATTCCCTGTAGAAGACAAATAAACCTAAAGACCAAGGAAGTAATACAAAAAACCAAGGTTAATCATATCAAAATGCTCCATCAATACTGATTAAGTACTCTAAATCATGGAGATGGAACTCCCTATGAGAATAAAATCACCCACATTTAGCACAAGAATGAGAATATCCTCTCCATGTATTTGAGTATAAATTGTAGGATCAGAATGACAACATGTGTACCCGAAAGCAAGCAAAAAAAATTTCATCTTCTTGTACCAATCCCAAGGTTCCTTTTTGAGACCATACAATGAATGAATAAGCTTGCAAAAAAGTGAAGTGTCCTACAAAAAACTAGGTGTCTACTCCATATAGGTCTCCTCATGAAGATCCTCATGCAAGAAAGCATTCTTCACATCCATCTGATACGCTGACCATCCCTAAGAGATAGCTATAGCAAGGACAAGATGAATAGATTACATCTTGGAAATAGGAGCAAAGGTCTTAGAATAGTCAACTCCCTCAACCTATGAAACCCCTTCTCAATAAGATGATCCTTGTAATTTTCAATGGAACCATAAACTACATATTTGGTGTGATACACCCACTTTCACCAAACCAAATTTCTTCCCTTAGGAAGAAGTATAAGAACCCAAGTATGATTCCTCATCAAAGAGGAATACTCCTCAACCATAACACTATCCCACTCAAAATACCTAAAGCATCTAAAATTCTCTAAGGATCATCAAAAATAGAATGACTCAAAATACTGAGCCTTGAAGTTTGAGAATAAGTGTGGTGAGTATTTTTGAGATCACCAACAAGAGGACTAGCCTCCTCAAGAGTAGTACGAGCCCATCGTGGCCTAGTGGGAGGATTAGGAGGAGGTGGATCAAGACCATCACTAAAATCTTCCTCAAGAATAAAAACATCCTCAATTGAATAATATTGAGTAGGTAGTGATGAAGAAGAAGTTGAAGGAGTATTCATTTGTGTGAAGGACTCAACAAACTAAAAATCATGACGAAAATAAACCTCTTGTGTGTAAGGATCAAACAATTTGTATGCTTTCACATCCTCACAATAGAAAAAAAATGAACTGCTTACTCTTCTTCTCTATTGATTTACGTCAACCATTTGGAATGAATTCCCAAGCCTCACTACCAAATACTCTAAAAGAGGATACATTAGGCTTTTTATGGGACCAAGCCTCCTCGGAAGTCATATTTTTCACTACCTTTGAGGCATATGGTTCTGAATATAGTTGGTACAATTGATAGCTTCAACCCAAAAATTTGGAGCCATGGATCAAGATTGAATCATACAATTGGCCATCTCCTATAAAGTCTTGTTCTTTATCTCAACCACACCATTTTTTTAGGAGTGTAAGGAATTTTGTGCTAATGAGGAATACCATGCTCATTGCAAAAATCTTGAAATGCTTAATTGACATACTCCCCCCCATTATTTATGCATATTCATCAAAGATAAAAACCTAATTGCTTCTCCACAAATACTTTGAAGGTATTGAAGGTGGTGAGAACCTCACTCTTGCACTTCAAAAATAGACTCATGTGTGTCATGAAAAATCATCAATAAAAGTGAGCACATACTTAGACCCTAAAAAATAAGGAGCTAGAAATGACATGAGATCGCTATGAACCAACTCAAGGGGTGTGGTTACACAAGTGGCTTGACCCTTAGGAAACAGATCCTGATGTTTTCCAAGAACACAACCTCAAAAAATGTCATTTTTCAAAGAGATCTTGGGAAGACTAACCATTAAGTTATGTGTGTGCATCTACTAAAGATATCTATAGTTCAAATGTCCAAACTTTTCATACCAAAGTTTGCTCAATTAATTAGCATGAGAAATAAAGGAAGAAACCAATGTAGACTCAAAGCCATCAAATCAAAATAAATGGTTCTCATGATCAACATCCTTCTCAAGATCCTATAACTATCGAATAGTCACATTATGTGGAGTAAACTCAACAGTCTTTTCATCTCCAAAATGAAAAATCTAATATATGGAAAGTAGATTCACTGAAATATCAGGAGCAAGAAGAACATCCCCAATGCAAGCATCTAGCATCTAAATGGAGCCTATTTCCAAAACTAGAATGTATGGAGAGTTACCAACTATAATCTGAGAAGTATAAGTATTAGAAATGAAAGAAAGATCACATGAATTGGTCATGTGATGTGAAGTACCTAAATCAAGAATCCAATTATCAATAAATGAATGTAAGACACATGTTGAAAGAGCTTGTCCTTTTCCTATGAAAGAATACATATGCACTGAAATATTATGTCTCCTCATGGATTCCTCCAAGGCCTCTAGTCTCTTGAAAAAATGAGACTCATCATGCCCAGTTTTGCCACAAAAATAACAAGGTTCTCTTTTCTTTTTCTTAGACTTGGAAGAAGAATCTCTAGCGCTAGAAGAACAAGGAGGTTGAGTGGAATTCTAAGTATTCTTTTTCTTTGGTTTGGAGGGAGACTCACTACCTGAAGGGGATTCTATCTTAGGCTTCTTATTATTTCCTTTACCTTTGGAAGATTGAGCTATTAGAGATTTATTCTTAGAACTGGGAAGTGCATTCATTTAAATCAACTTGGTTTACTCCCTAGTAATATTCTCATAAAACAAATGAAAAGAAAGAATCTTATAATCCATGGAATCCATAGTAGAATAAAAAGTAGAAGAAAACACTTGATAAGGACCTCTTAACTTAGACAGAATCAAGAAGATACATACTTCATATTTATCATACCCACATCCATTCAATTATGATAAAATCATTTTAAATTGTGTAAGGAAATATTGAATAGTAGGAAATCTAGAGAGAGTGATGTTATAGCTGCTTGAAGTTGCAAGATTCTAAACTGATTGACTTGACCATACATTTTTTTAAGTTTGTCTCAAAAATCTTTAGGTGTTTTACACTCTATAATATGAAACAATAAATTATTAGATACACGAAGCCTATGAGTCCTTTTGCTTCATCCACATTACTTATATATGAGTAAATTTTTCAAATTCCCTTATGAATTTGAGTTGTTGAGCATCTAAAATTTTCCATAAACCTTTAGATTGTAGAAATTGGGTCATTTTTAACTTCCATGTATGATAGTTGTGTGGAGTGAGTAGCTCAATTTATCTTAGATCTTCTATGTTGGACAGAAGAAAACCCAGAGAAAGATGACAAATGGGCACTTAAATTGTACCTTACACCCTCCCAACATGTATTAAAACTATATTTTCAAGCCCCCAAAAAATTAAAATGATTATTTTTACAATTTATACAAGTGTCAAGCTCAAATCAACCATTTATAACACATGGTGATTTTTACAATTTTCGAAATAAAAAAAATCCAAAATAGAAAACAAAGATTCCTTGTGATTTTCTAAGAAATTTAAAAAAAAATGTTTCCCAAATTTTGAATTTGTATGCAAAATTTATGCCAATTGCAAGTAATAAATAAAAATGTACCTTCAAATTGGTAAAATTAGAAAAATAAATAAAAATTTCTACCCCATTATAAAGGTCGTCAAACCAAATTTTCAATAATATCTTGTTCGTAAAAATCTGATACTCAAGGAAAAAGTTGTGCAAGTTTGGAAAAAGGCCCAATTGGCCTATTGGGAGGGCCCTGGTGGCCCCCTAAGTAGTGTTGCCGCCAGTGGTAGCTATTGTATAGTGGTCGATCTAAGATTCGACGGACTTCTAGTGGTTGTCAACATGACCGCTAGTGGTCTGCACTGGCGGTTTAGTTGTTCACAATTTGTGATTTGTAAAACTCAATCACCATTAAGTTGGAAGCCATTGTAGGTGGCTTAGGGTTGTGGCCCTTTGGCCACTAGTGGCTAGCCTTAGCCATGGGATTGAAGGCCCCTACGCACTAGGCTTAGCACTAAAGGGTAGCACTATGTGTTGAGCGCTTATGTGTTGAGTGCTTAGTGCTAAGCGCTTATTTTATTTTTAAAAAAATTCTACAGAAAACCTTATTACGTGACTATGCAAGGGAATCATATGGCTTCCCTTCCAAAACAATTTTCCTCAAAAACAATATTTTCCAAATATAGGAAAATTTATATCAAAATTTGTGGAATCAACCTCTCAAATGCAATGGCAAGGCTCATTTGGGCCAAAATTTCTCTTGTAAAAAGTTGTTTGTCAAATCTGAGCTTCAAACCTTTATTTGCCAAAGTTGCAAATGGTAACCAAATTAAGTGAAAAAATCCAAATATGACTTTCTCAAGCCTCTTCGATGTAATGGGAAATCTAGAAATACTACCACTATAGCCAAAAGAGTTGCACTCACCAAATCTCACCAAAAACCATACATGCAATATAGGATTAACAAATATTTGCAAATCCTTTTTGATTCTCTAGATCATATTGAAATGCGAGAGAAGAGCATATGGGAATTTACAAGATCATAAAAGAAACTCAAATCACAATGAAAAATGTGATGGTAGAAAATCTCTACGAAAAAGGAAGGGGCTTTCCAAATTCAAAGCTTTGATACCATGTTGAAGTGAGCAACCAAGGTCTCTAATCTACAATGACAAATAACCTCCACATGCAAAATAAAATCAATAAATAAATATGATATTCCACTAAAAAAGAATTATAATATGACATGAGATTCACAATACATGAAAAAGATGTAAAATATGCAAGAGATGCCTTTCTTATAAAGGAAAGGTGGGAGATAGGATTAGACAAGATCATGAAAAGTGTCTTAATCCTATCACATGAGATAACTAACTCATAGCTACCTAGGATAAGATAAGATCTAGAAAAGACAACTAAGAATTCTAGAAGGAATCCTAGAACCTAAGTAAACTTAACATGTGATTAAGTCCCCTAGTAGGAATTAACTAGGTACAAGACTTTATTCACTCCAACAAAGAAGAGAAGGAAAAATTGGTAGGAAAAATCCATCCCAAGGAAAGAAAAATGAAATTTCATTCTAAGATCCTATGATAAGACCCATGTGTGCCTCTACATAGGAGAGATAAAAAAATATATGTTGAATATTGCATGGTGAGTAATATAACATGTCCCTCTATAAAAATGATTCATCTTCCTTTTGAAAGAAGAAAATTCTAAGTTATCATGTAATATTGAATTCCTAATCAAATAGTGGAGTGAACGAAGGAATCAAAATGAATGTCTAGAATTTGTTCATGTCTCTCAATATTGATGATGAACTATGACTCAAATTGATCAATTATATCAGGCGATATGCAAGATTTGGAAAACTGACCACAAATGTATATATCAACTAAAGCATAAGATATAAACTAATGTGAATCAGGATAGGTTAAGGTAGAAGCATGATAAGGTGGAGAAATAATAGGAGGATCAAAATACACCATTAAAACATCTACAATAGGCGATGCAACTTGATGTAAGTTTTCATCATATAGGATATATATTTCCTCAATGTTGTCATGAAGATCTAAAATTTTGGATTCTAAAACTAAAATATGTATGAAAAATAAATAGATGTCTCGATGATCAAGAAGATAAGTGTGAACCCACTAAAGAGTATATGTAGTAGCATTCAAATAATCCATGATTTATATAGATGTATCAAGTGGAGGTAGTGTGATCACAATACATGTCATGTGACTAAACTACTCATCCCATGATATGTCCGCATAAGATGCCTAAGTATGAATAGTTGGCAAAGCTATCAATGCTAGAGGTGTAGGAGGAGAATAATTAGTAGGAGAAGGCTCTTTGTCATCATAATTTTTAAGTCCCACCTAATAATCAAGCTCCTCTTCTATATAATCATCATATGGATGATTTTCATAACTATCAAGAGTGAGAAGACTATCCATTTAATGGGATTTTCTAGGAATAGAAGTCCATTGGGATCTTCATGCATCTCCCAAATTTTGGTCTAAGAGTGTGAAGGAACTTTATGTGTGAGAGGGTCCACAATATGTGGTCACCAACATTAATATGAATTCATCCTATTATGTAATCATTAGTGTTAGCCCATATATTTCCACTAATGAGTAATTTGTTCAATAACAATCCATAGAGATGAGGAAAGAGGTGATTCTAATGGTAATCCTTCAGGATGTCATCTTCCCAAGAATTATAGTTCCCTCTTTGTAAGTTGATAATATATAGATGAATTAATATACCTTATGTAAGTGATAGTTATATTTCCTCCTAGTAGATTATAAGTTTATTTTAGTTCATTGATTACAAAATTCACAGTGTAAGCCCCCAACACTAGTTCATGTAATGGTACTTTATAATTTGAGTGTGTGAGCAATAACAACCCCCCCAAAACAGATCAATCAAGAAACCTTGGCATGAAAAAATGTGTCACTATTTCAATATAATTATAATCCTATGAGAAATAGGGAGAGTCAACTAAATTTTTTAAATAATATGTTAGAGAATAAGATAAAATAAATTGAATCATCACACAGGTCTCAAAAAGAGTTTTTTATGCCTATAAGAAGTTTAAAATATGAGAAAAATTTATACTTGATTTCCTAGAAATTATTTACAAATAGAATACACCATAAGATCTTAACCAAATTTATAAACCTCTACTAGATTTGGAAAAATACACTAATTTCACAAAAAACTACCAAAAAGCCAATTAAAAATGGAGAGGATGCTAGGTAAATTTAGTGGTTTTCTAGAATAGGGAAAACTATGATATTTGGAGGAAACTATGGAAATTGTTGTCAAATGTAGAATAGTTTCTAACTTTACTTGGTGCCCACCAAATTTGGTGGAGCCACTAAAAATAGAAATAGTAGTAAATATACAACATAGAGATGGTATGATAGTATAATTTGTATGCTATGACCTCCAAAAAAAATTGCTTCTAGTTGCTAAAACTCTAAATTTGATGAATTTACAATTGATTTGTAGCTTTTGATGCCTTCCAAATGAAATGGTGAGGCTTTTTGTGTGTCAAAGTGTCTTGAAAAGTATGTCATTTATAGAAGACAAAAAATAAGCTTGGTATAGATCTATTCATAGCCTAAGGAAATCTACTTGGATTTTAATGAAGGAATGGTATATTTCTAGGTTTTTGCATCTTAAAGTCTTAAAGATGTGATATAAAGGTTTATTTTGTGCCAAAGTGCTTCAAATTTTATTCTAACTACAAAATACCCAATCATACCCTATAGGCAAAAATTTAGTAAGAAAATTATATGGTGTTTGATTTAGATGAAACAAAAGTATATCCTAATTAATTTGATCCTTCTTAGGGAAAGTAAATGGTTTGTTTATTATTTGGAGGACTTGTACAATGGATGATCTAAATCCACACAATTACAAGACTATAAACCTAGGAAAATGAACAAAATTACTATCCAAATTTTGAAATGGAATGTCACCTAATCTACTATGATCTAAAACCACATTAGATTTGGTAATGATCATGAAATACTAAATCTCTCTTAGGAATAAAATAGTAATATGACACTAATTCAAATATAAATAAAAATAAATAAATATAGAATTCCAATATTTATATTCACTAATCGGTGTATATGAAAGGAAAATACTAAAATATATAATATATAGCTAAGCTATTTATAATGAAAATTTTTCCCAAAGGAATTGAATTCACCATAAGTAAACTAGTGGTTTAACTTAACATATTGGAACAATCATATCAAATAAATTTAACTTGTTTTTGATATGATAAGCAACATTTACAGGGTGTTGTACCCTTAACATAGAGAGCCACTAGGGCCATAAAGTTCAAGTCCAAAAAACATTAGAGACTAAGCCAAAATAACATAAACCATGGACCAACAATAGACAGATAGAAATAGACAAAACAAAGATTAACTGGTATTTTCCCAGTTCTTAGACAAGATATTAATAGCATCATCCCCAACCCATTCCTGGTCATCATCAACATTCTTCCCGTCCAATTCATCCTTTATAATTGCAGACAGAGTGTTGGTAACAAAGTGGACCAGCTTAACAGTAAAATGAGTCAAGCCACAAAATTTCTTATCCATCTTGTCCATTCTTTCTTGCAACACACGGTGATCCTCCAAAAAAGCAACAGCCTTCACAGTATCAACACGCTCCACATCCAGTAGGTCTGAGGACTGGGAATCCAAGTTTTCTTTCTGCATTTTGCCGATATTAGGAATGGAGTGGGGTCCTCCAGCATACTCCTCCTCATCCCTGTAATCTTTGTTGTCAAACCGTTCCTCTTCCGAGTCCAAGTCCACCTAAATTTTCTTGTTGTTCTTAGCCAATCTACTAGACCTTCTGATGATGGTCTCACCACCAATTTCCACCGTAGCCACAACCATCATTTCCCCCTTAGAATCCCTACCCACCACATTTTCACCTCTATTGTCCCTCGTCAGAGGCTCCATCAAACCCTTCACATCATCCTTACCTTTCTTCTTCAGGGTGGGTTTGCAAGCTGTCTTGGTAGGGGTTGACTTGAGGTCACAGAGACTAGCCGCGACACTAGTCTAGGCATTTTCCGCATTCCCCTTAAGCTTTTTAGCAACAGGTTTAGGCTTGTGAGTATCGGCAGCAACTGGATGGGTTTTTCTAATGGGACCTTTGGAATCGGTTGAGGAAATATTGGCCACAGCAAGAGGTTCAATTTCCTCAACACGGAAAACAGATATGGGTTTGGGCAGGAATGAAACAAGATGGAAGTGATAGAGTCTCATAATGAGACCTTGCTGAAGCGGCAGGGGACGGGTATCATCAAGGTTTAGGCCAGCAGCCTCAATGCTTTATTCAACAAATCTCTTTAAATCCTTGAGAAGGAAGAAAGGAAATCTTAACAGGATTTTATGTCTAAGGTGATTTAATAGAGGGAAATGGTAGAAGTAGTAAGTTTTGTATCTACCTACAAGAGTCACGTACTTCATAATGGCAAGGTAGACTTGGTCCCATGGTTGTGGAAGGGCCTCATGCTCAAATCCTGACTAGTTACGAATCGGCTTCTCATTCCCCACAAAAAAATCATTCAGACTATCATTATCTTGGGTCTTTGTATGCTTTAGACACTTCTTACCAATACTCAGTAGCCTCATCACCTATGTAATCACTTCCTCGTTCACTTCAAAGGAAATTCTACCCAAAGTCACTCTTCGATCTTTCCAAGAATTAGAAACTTACACAGATAAATTAGGTTTGTGACCCACTAGGCTCTCCATGAGGGGATCCAAACCACCTTCAACACATATATGCCACACCAGCGGATCTTTGTGAAATTCGCCACCATTGTCGGGCTTCGTTCACACTCTATCACCACCCATTGTGTTGCTCTGCACAAGGAATAACCAGAAAACCTATTAGAGAAAATGGTTAAGTAAAAGGTCACCCGCACACTTAGGATTTTAAGCCAAACAGAGTAGCCTTGGGTAATCAAAGCAATGTACAGGACGCATGCATGAGGAGGTAAATCTCTAAAAGCAATCTTAGTGGAATCATAAATGAGAATCTTTAAACTCTTGTGGCTAGGTAATCAAAACATGATGGGAATGGAAGGCTTTCCATCCACTTTTTTTACACAGAAACCAAGGCAAGATGGCCACGGGGCTAAATTTAGAAACATCAAAGAGTCTAGTCTTTAGAAGAGGAGACAAAATAGCAGAAAGAATAGAGCCAAAGAGGAGATTTTCCTCATAATCATTAGTCACATCAATATTGAAATCACAAAAATTCATGTAAATATAATAGCTTAGTGCAATCCCCAAAAGGAGATTACGTAATATACGGCCCTGCCTAGCCTTGATCGTGATGTACCCCCATAATTCCTCCTGATGCCCTTTTTTTCAAAAATGGACTCCACTCCATTATTCAAAATTTTCCACTTATAGGATACTTCAGCATTAACACTCATCCTCATAGCCCATAAGACAAGCATGTGGACCCTCCATAAAGCCCATAAAGACACATAATTAGTTATAATCATTAATTAAGTAGGGTCTTTGTTCTTTCAGGATTAGACCTTGAATACCTGGAGGTAGGTTCCCCAAATTGGGCTAGCACGTAGATAATTTCCAATGTGTGCCAAATTTGGCTAAGGCATCAGCCACTTGATTGCCTCCCCGTAAATGTGGGTAGTGTTCTTCAAATTCAACTTAGACACAAAGAGCCTTATGCCTAATAGGATGTCTTTAGTGCTCCACCCCAATAATCTGCCAAAGTTAACAACATCAATAATAAACTTAGAGTCACCTTCAATATGAAAGTTCCCAATCCCCATAGAAACAACATTCTGTAAGCCCTTTAGTAGTGGGTGAGCTTTCGTAATCATAGGAGATTGAATGCCAATCCCCCTAGAGTAACCAGCCATAAAATTTCCTTTGCAGTCTCTAATAACACCTCCTATGCTAGCTTAACCCGGGTTGTCTTTGGTGGCCCCATAAAAATTAAGTTTATACCAACCCCTATCCGGAGGCTTCCAAATAGTGTTACTCCTAGCCAAGGATCTAGAGTTGTCAAAGGAGCTTGCATCCATATTTTGATGCCAAGCATTGGCCATAATAATTTCCCTCTCAGTCAGACCCTTATCTAGGTGTTTCCCTTTGAAGAGAAAAAAAATTTCCTCAATGAGTCGAGAACCAATACCGAAAACCTCCTTCGGACTCATCTTAATGTTCCTGAAATTCTTGTTCTTTCTCTCTATCCATAAGCACCAACAAATAATGGGGCTAACCTGGTTCCAAATTTCATAAGGTAAGGGGTGAATGAAGGGTCTTGTCCAACTAAAAATAAAGGATTTAATATCCTTACACATAGTCCATTGAATGTCCAGACGTTCTAAAGCCATCCCCACACTTCAACAACAAACGGGTAGTGTAATAACAAGTGGTCCTCAGATTCTTCATCATATTTGCATAAAAAACATTTGTTGGGGATCTGGAATCCCCTTTTCCTCAAATTGTCCTAGGTAAGAATCCTATTATGGCAGATCGT
This sequence comes from Sequoiadendron giganteum, assembly GCA_007115665.2. Lineage (NCBI taxonomy): Eukaryota > Viridiplantae > Streptophyta > Pinopsida > Cupressales > Cupressaceae > Sequoiadendron > Sequoiadendron giganteum. The sequence goes on from CM021107.1 coordinate 297,374,722, forward strand.
CCACCAAAAGAAGTTAACTTTCGAGATCATATGTCAATTCCAAACCCTCTTCCAAAGGTCAAGGACAACACCCTGGTTCATTAGCAAATTGTAAGCCGATTTGACTAAAATATCACCCTTCTTGTCATGACTCAAGAAGAATTCATCCCCCAAGATGGTTGAGGGAATTCTAGTAAGAGAGAGTAACTCCTACAGAGAATTGGCAAGGAGGCTCAGATGAGGGGATAAAGGTTAGCAAAGGGACAAAACATTCCACTTCCTAGCCCCCAGTGGACCAAGGATGTAATCACTAATATGAACACCAAAGAACCATTGAGCTAGCCTCTTAAGACTTCTAAATTCATAGTTTTCCAGAGGGGTATCAAGTAACCAAGGGTCCTCCCAAAATTTGATTTTATCACCATTACCAATCTTCCATTTCATCCCAATCCTAAGTAGACCCTAAAGGCTACAAATTCTCCTCCAGGCCAAGGAACCCGAAGGGTGAACCTTCAAGAGACAGTCAACTAAAGGTCTATTTTGAAGATACTTCGCACTCATAATTTTGTACCAATCCTTTTTATTCCTCAGTTGGTCCCAACCTACTTTGGCCATCAAAGCCTTATTGGTATTAGAAACAATCCTAATCCCAAGCCCCCCACTATGTTTAGGTCAACATAATTTCTCCCATTTAACCAGAGAAAATTTCTTCTTGTCCTCGGTCCTAGACCAGAGGAAATTCCTTGGAATTTTCTCAAATTTCTCAGCTATATATCTAGGGATCTTGAATATAGAAAGGAAGTAGATAGGGATACCCTGAAGAGCAATAGAAAGAAGCTAAAATTTACCAGCATGGCTAAGGATGGAACGTTTCCACCCAGCCAACTTTCTTTGGATCATTTCGAGAACCGAATTCCAAAAGTTAGGAGTGACTTCCTTGACAGTAAGAGGTACACCAAGATAAATCAAAGGAAGAGAATTGCTCATACAACCTAGAATAGCAGTCACCTAGGCTTGCAGGTTAGGAGTGTTGTTGAAGAATTAAATCATAATTTTATTATAATTATTGCACTAACCAGAACAAGCAGCATAGCTGTTAAGACAACTCTTCCATTTCCTAGATTCAATCACAGAGGCTTTTCAAAATAGGAAAGTATCATCCACAAATTGTTGGATCACAATCAGATCTAAGGAAGAGGCAACCTTAATCCCCTTAATAGACCCTTATGACAATAGATTAGCAAAATTCATGCTCTCAAGACATCCGCAATCATGATAAACAAGTAGAGTGAAAGGGGGTGACCCTGTCTGATACCTCTCCTAGCAAAGAAAAACCCAAAAGGATTCCCATTAACCAGAACAAATTATATTACCATTGTTACACATCCCATTATGAGTTTTTTTGAGCCTATAGCACACATGCCTCATTCTGAACGGGGACCCTCTTTCTTTTTCCCTATGTCGAGTCACCTTTTTGCTCTACCTCGCTTTGCATGCCTCTATTTTAAATTCTATGTGGTCGAGGAGCTCTTGAAAAATTATCTTAAATCAATAACACCTTGCCCCTCCCTCAAAATTTCCTAAGTCATGATTTTCACCAAATGTCCTTCGGACGATGCGGGTCCGTACCCATGGACCGCCACGTGCGGATTTCCCTTGCGCTTTCATTGTTCCAAGCAGCAGACATCTGGCATCCTCCCACTCTATGGGACCCACACTCCTGGATGCCATTTTGGGTCTTTGTCATTTTGAACGACAGTGAATTGACGTCCTCCCGCATGTTGGACTCTGCCAACCCTGGCGCCGCCTTGAAATGACCAATTAACTAACCCAGTGGCTGTCATACGGGCATTTATTGTAAGAATTAAAGGCACAAAACCCTATATATATTCCTAACAACCTATCATTTTCAACGAAATTCCTTTTTCAATAGAGTGAGAGCGCCTTTTGTTGCCTTCATCAGACCCACAACTCGCGTCCACCGCCTACCATACATTCCATGTAATGTTCATCGAATTCTCTCATCGAGATCATCGGGTACGTTTGTTGTTTTATGTACTACCTTTTCTTCTTTCTAAACTACCATAAGACTTAATGGTTTTCTTAGTTAAAACACCAAATCTAATGAAGGGTCATCCTCCTTGTAAAACCCATGATTTAAGATGACCTAAAAACCTTAACAATGATCATTTTGAGACCCTCAAAACTCGGCAGCTCCACCTCCATTCGATGTTCCTACCCATTGACCCCAACTCCCTTCTCAACCATTATATTCTCAAATTGCAAACTACTTCAAGGGCAGTCATGAACCTCGAAGGGTCCACCTCCGCAGGGCAGCCCGCCAACCTTGTCGTCGGAGTCTTTGAGCTCCTATCATGCTGACAACCTATGTCCTCCCGCTCTACGGATCCTACCCCTCTGATCGTCATCAGGCTAAGACGAAAGAAAATGGTCATGACTCTTCGCGGGCCCAATGCTAGGGAACTCTGTGTGCGGACTATCATTCCCTCTTCCTCATTCCAAATGGCCAACCCTATGTGTCTTCCCACATCTCCTGACCCACATACCCCAAACATCCTTCACCTCTGCGGATCCCACATTGTCGGGCTCTCTCCTGCCAATTCCATTCTAACGGAAGAACCAAACAGCTACCAACCCAGGGAGATCCACACCCCTGGGCCCGCATTGCACAATTTCCCTCAAACAAAAACAAAGATAATATTCAAAAGGATGTTATACATGACTATCTGATCTAATGTTGTTTTGCAGGATGTTGGTTGGCGTTCCTTGTATTTCATGATTGTATCATTTATTGCCTCCTTTGGTTGCAAGATATATGGAACCAGCTGTTCGAACCTCGGTGATGGTTGTAGAAAAGGACAAAGGAAAGAAAATTACAAAGGCTCCTCAGGGCAAAGAGGAGAAGGATCAAATGAAGTATAAGTTCTAGGGGGTGCCCGTTAACTCCAAAGTCCTCACTGAGTGGAAAGACATTACTAATACAAACTTGGGGCATATTGATCTTGACGAGTTTAAGCAAAGGGTGAGGGTAAATCCAAAGATAGAGAACACTAAGAAAATCAGAGCAAGTGGTTTGGCAAAGGCAGCAAGATTCCCACCAGCCCATATTGCCCCTGAACTTGTATTGGCCTGCAGAGAGGCCTACCAAGAAGAAACTAGAACCATTGTGGATAAGGAAGGAAACATATTGACTGATTTGTCTACCAAGTCTATTGGGAACACCTTCCACATCCCCACAGTCAGTTAAATGGAGAAAAATGCCATAGAATATGACAAACAAATGTGGGATGAAGATCCCCTTAAGTGCATGAAATTGATTAACCAACACTGGCTAAAGGATAAGAGGGCCAGTGCCAATAAGGTTCCCCAGGAATTATATCATAGCAACTTCTTTGAGGATTACCATGATTTGGTGACCCTTCTGAGCAGGGTCATGGGTCTTCTAACCACTACTTTCTTATAGGAATGGATGTTTTACTTCATCGAGGAAATCATCCGAGGAAGAACTTACTTCTACTAGGAAGGAATGATTAGTGAGTGTCTACATGAGCAGTTTATGGCAATAAAGAAGACCTGTAAATTTTATATGACATCTTACCTTGTGTATTTTCTCACCAACAGTCTCCAGTATAGGGGCCTATTTGCTGCACCAAATCTAGATCCATGAACAAGGCTGAAAGTATATGAAAGATACCCTCAGCTCCAATATAGAAATTTCAAGAGCGAGTATTGTAGAGTTAATGACGCCTTCATAGGCCATGTCATCAGATTTATTGCGGGTGATCTTGAGAGGCGAGTTTCACATAGTGCCAATGCCTTCGTCCATCGGTTTAGGTTCTTCTTTATTCAGTTCCCAAAGTTCACTTACATCTGAACCGAGGGATTCTCAGACAAGTCGTACAAACTGCCCTAGTATCCCAATGATCGGATCATATTGCTTGAAGTCTCCAGGCAACTACAAAGATCACATGCCCTTTTAAGTGACAAGCATAGAGCAGGATTTTCCTATCCTCTTGTCTTTGGGAAAGGATAGTATGAACTCCATACTTCCCAGTGCATAGAGAACTTTGACAAAGAGCTCAGTGAGTACAATCTGAAGTTTTACAATGATCACCCACGGATGGACCCATATGGAAAGTTGAGGAAGATGGGTGGGGTGGAATACGCCCACTTGCATAGTGTCGAAGACTTCTGGGTGAACTACAAAAATGACAAGACAGTTTGTATGCGGTAGTATATGCGCATGATAGCTTACTTCATCAAAATGGTGAAGTTATTTCCTTTGCCAAAGCAAGTGTTGGAAGAGGAAAGCACGATAATAGACCCAAGATATAATGCTATTGCCAACCTGCCATTGTTGGCAATAGATTGGAATAAAGAAGAGGTCGATGACCTATATGTTATCACTGGGCCTGTTGAGGAAAGAAATAAGCAATGGATTGATGGGCAACCTTCCCAACTGAAGCAGCAAGGTGTGGAGCTTATGTCCGTTGCACTCGAACATCCACATAAGGGTGAAATTGATAATGTCGCTGTTGAGGTAGCCTCAAAAGGAGAAACCTCATCATCTCCCCCTGTCACCAGATCAAACAAAAGAAAGGATACTATTGAAGAACAACCTAAGTCAAAAGGGTCTCTAGTGAATACTGTGGAGGTCAAAGCATCAAAGAGGCCAAAAATATCAGGTGGTCTTATGGGAATGCCCACCATATAGGAGGATCCTCTTCATGAAGGAGAAGAGTGGCCAAAATACCTGCCTACTGCATCCATTGTCACAGCGTCGACTGCTGTTGTCACCACTCCACTTACCCCACATGTAGCATTTGTCTCTTCTCTGCCTCTGTTGGAAATTTTTGTCCACCTTGCCTCCACCCCTCCTATCACACAAGTCATAGTTGTGGACTCTTCCTCGGCCACTACCTCCCCAATTTCCTCATCCTCCATGTCTCCAGCGCTATCTCTTCCGACCGTCGCTACAACAACCACAATGCCTACCCTTACACTCCCAGAGTCCTTTACCAAATATATACAGAATATGCCATCAAAGCTCTCTGGGATGTTCACGAACCCAGCAGTACAAGCTTTCATTGCCCAAGCAATAACTAGTTTCCCAGTTCCCCCTCCTCCTATCAAGCCACCCTCAATTGAGGCCACCACGCAAATTTTTGAGCAGATGGAGAAACAACAACGAGAAGTAGCCAAGAGGATGGAGGAAGAGACAAATGATTACCATGAACATCCCTTTTTTGAGCACCTAGTAATTGATGAGTTCATCTATGAATCCTCTGAGTCAGATGAGGAAGATTAAAATGCAAATTTTATTGAAGATACCTTTGATCTCGATCTCGACGAGGAGCTTGCTCGGCATCTCAAGGAAATTGAAGAGAAAGAGGTTGAAAGATAGCCTATCATTGAAGGGAGGATTGCTAACATAGAGGTGGAGGCCACTAGGTCTCCAACCAGGGAGCATGATCAAAGCCCCAAACCCAATGAGGAGAGCCCCCTTCATAATGAACAAGAAGAGAAAGAAGAAGGTAAACTTGAAGGGGAAACCAAAACTAGGGAAGACCAAGGGTTGGAACATCACAAGGAGCAAGAACATGAAGAAGAAGAAGATAGCCCCCAAAGGCATGAGGCTACTAATTCCCCAAAGGTAACAGTTTTGATACAGGATTCAGATGAAGAAGAAGGGGAAAGGCTGCAACAGGATACCTCGGGCGATAAAGCATCACAAATATAGCAAAACCACGAAGAGGAGGGTGTCCATAAGTCACCTAGGGGAGAAGCTCAGATGCTCGAGTGGCTTGGGAAATAGCTAGAGAAGAGGATCCCAACCCCAACAGACCCTAAAGCAAGATTGGAGGCCATCATGTCTTGTGCATAGATTAGCACTAAGAAAAATAAGAAGCCAAAGGTCAGATCCCAGTTGACCATGGATGCCTTAGGATCAAGGACCATGCAAATTGCCACCCCAATACTGGGTAAGGAGGGGGTTATTTACAATATTTCCACTATTGACTTGGGGACAGCCACCCGAGAGCAAAAGATCGACCACCTCCAAGGGTTTGTAGCCACCATAGTGCAACAGATGAACAAGGATAAGACCACCAAAGATGAGTTGAAGGCACAAGTGACTAATTTGACAACATATATCCAACAGTGGTCTTTAATTGATGAGCTCCCCACAACATCCACGGCTACCCCGTTGCTACTCTCATAGGAACATATTAATAAGCTGGAGAAAAGGAAGAATTGGACGAAGGCCACGGAAGACTGGTTTCAGCAGGTTCTTTACAATGGAAATATGGGCATTGGATGTGTTGTTAGGATAGCAAATAAATTTTTGGATGTGCGGAAATATTTTGAAGACCTACATGGATTTCTAGAAATATATAGGATCACGTATCCTAAGATTGAGGCAATCCTCAAGTTGCCTGGAAGAATATTAAAGAAAGAACTTGCAATGGTCGACAAAGATCTCTGGCTCATGGAAAATTGGAAGTTGGGTCTAGACCACAGAAAGGAGATACTGGAGTAGGTGCTTCATGAACTGGATCATGATCTGGACTAGGTAAAGGAAATCATAGGGTTATGTGAAAAATACCTAAAGCTATTAACAGATTATGATATACCTACTGCTGAATTTGATCCAGAGAAGGCCAGGCCCCATTTTCACAAGAAAATTGAAAATGGAACCATTGGTGAGCTTATGGCAGATTTTATGGGTTTTGTTGCTCATGCCTTTACCCAGTCTAAGTAGATAGTGCAGAATGTAGCCAAGTATGATGAATATTGGGAAACCATCACCCGTAGATCCAAAAAGTTGAACTTTTAGATGCTTCAATCTGATATTTTGGAGTGGGATAAGCTCCAAGCATTAATCTTGAAGTTCATAGAATAAGCTACCATCAAGAAAAGTGAGGACAAGCCAGTCATTGAAGATGAGTTCCTATCTATATAGCTACAAAAAAAGGAAAACAACAATATGCTAAAGATGAAACAGCTGCAATGTTGTCACTAGAGGAGAAAATAGGGAAGGGGCAAGGAATTTATTTTAAATTGTGAAATATTTGGGGGTAGGTGAAACCCTAATATATAGTGAATATTGGCCACACAATGAGAACAAATCTTGGCCACATGTTTTTCTTTTTGAAAACTATAAATAGGGGTCTCCTCCTCTCATTTTAGGGGAGTTGAGTTGTTGTAAAGGCATGTTGCAGAAATATCAATAGAAGTTCATTGGCTTTTGGTGGATTCTTGTGTTTCTCTTGGATGTTACATGGTTCATCTCCCATATTTAGCTGATTTAGAAAGATTTGCATTGTTTAGACTGGTTTTAGTTTGCTTTGGTAGAATAGTTAATGTTGTTCAATGCTTATGAAGTTTTATGTTGTGTTGATGTGTTTCTTGTCCATACTTTTGGTTGTTTACTGATGGTGGATAGCTGTGTAAAGTTAGTTTGGGTATAAATCTGAAGTTGTTCCCAACTTATATTGCTTGTTCATGCATTTTTATGGTGGATGAATGGTGGAATATTCGCAGTCCTTAGGAGCTTGCACAAATTTCATGATAATGTACACAAACCTGGTTAAGTGAAATTTTGTTTTGAGAAAGCTATCCAGACTATAATCCTCCATGATCATTGTTCATTGCTAGTTGCAGATCCAAGAAACTCTTCCTTTCCCTATTCTTTTATCTTTTCATTTAATAAACAGTGTATGCTAAGGTTCATTGCACATTGTAAAACCAAATATCAAGCCAAAATAAGAGTTTAAGATTGTTGTTTGAACCTACAACAAATTGCATATCAACTTCCCACTTCAAGAACTCAATTCTAAAGACCCAACTTCCTTCCAGCCTAACTTCTGTAAGTCTTCTCTATGATTACCAGCAGAATCACATCAAATACCAACTAAAAAATTCCATGCACATCATGACCTAACACCCGAGAGACCTTGGGATAATTTTCAGCAACTTGTTGGAAATTTTCTTTCAAAAGAGGTGATGCACCTATGCATTACTTGTGTTGAGAAGTGCTAAAAACACACATTGGTCCAATAAGCCCTCCATCATATGTGAGACACGGGTACATTCTAACTACTTCTGATTACTGCACTAGATGGACTGAAGCCATTGCTTGGAGACAATGCACGATTGAGGTAGTTATTGGTTTCCTTAAAAGTTTTATTTTAAACCATTTTGGTTGCCTATATGCTTTGGTATGTGATAATGGCCCTACCTTTTCCTCGCTTCAATTTTCTAATTGGGCCTTTGATTGTGGCATTTCCCTCAATTTCTCGTCTAACTACTACCCCCGAGGCAATGGCCTTGCTGAGTCCACCAACAAAAACTTGATCACTGTGATTAAAAATTTGATTGACAAGAATCCCAAGGACTGGCATACCCAGCTTCGTTTTTCCCTTTGGGCAGATCGTACACACCATAAGGTTTCCCTTAGTGATTCCCCTTACCACCTCGTCTATGACTTAGAGCCTATTTTTCTGATCCACTTCAAAATCCCTACCCTCCAATTCATCAACGACTTTTACGAAGGAGGGGATCGTAGAGAAGCTCGCTTGGCTGAGTTGTTACATTTAGAAGTATGTGACCGTGCAATAGAAAATTTTGGCAAACATCAGGGCATCGTCAAAAGATGGTTTGACCACCGAGCCAAAATTAAGGCCTTTTGAATTGTTGATTTAGTCCTATACTGGGACAAGGCCCACAAAAAGAAAGGGGACATAACAAATTTGACAAGCTCTGGCTTGGCCCCTTTCAAATTGTTGAAATCCTTGGAGACATTTTGTTTTTCCTAAAGACCTTAACCAATGAAGATGTGTCGTTGCCTATCAACAGGCAGCACCTAAAGCATTACTTTCAAGCCTGAGCTCTTTTAGAGTTGTTCCTGTAGATACTTGTACATAGGTTAGTTTAGGTTGTTTTGGTTTGCTTCTATCTTGCTGCTTTGCGTTATTCTCATTTTTACCTACATCCCAATTTTTTTTCTTTGATGAGAGTGTCTCTTTGTTTATGTTGTGGTGGTCGTGCTTGGCTTGATGAATGGTTCACTCTACTACTCGCTCTTGTTTGTTCTCTAGATAAGTCTTCCTTCCCGACTACCTATTTTTGAACACCCCGAGCATTGGTTTCCTCCTTTAAGCTCTGGACTAATATAGGATTATATCCTTGTTTGAATCTTTTACTCTTATCATGGAACATACACAAAACACACTATAAAAGTTTCTGAAAAATTGTGTGATAACTACTGGGAGGGTTGGACAAGTGAAAAATCTTAAGTTTTCTCCAGTGACCATTGTGATTTCCAAACCCATAGTGAGCTTCAATGCTTACACGGTTGAGCGAAAGAAAGAAAATTACTACAAAGAAATATCAGAAAATGAAAGAAAATTCAAAATTATGCAACCATATGGGTGTATGAATATGTCTACTGGGGCTATGGATGCCTGGTTGGAAGTAGAGCTATGTTCATGGGGTCACACTAACAACTCCGTCAGGGCTATGGACACTTGACTGGCAGCGGAGAAATTTCTAGGTTACTTTTGGGGTTAGACGAATTACGTAGCTTGTCTCTCCCAATCAGTAGTTGTCTACATGATTTCTAAGGAAAGGAAATGAACTCACCATACACACACTTCCATGATGACTCTGTAGTGCAATTCAATCTAGGATCATGTCCTCCACTTGCTTCTTAGTTCACTCTTGGAAACTAGCCTCTGGTCTGTGAAACCAGAGATTTTGGGTTCAGAATGAATATTTATCTCTAGAACGCCAAGAGCATTCTCCCAGTGGAGTCGCCATTTGTTGTGCCTATAACACACATGCCCCATTTTGAATGGAGACCCTCTTTCTTTTTGCCTATGTCGGGTCACCTTTTTCTTTGCCTCGCTTTGCATTCCTTGATTTTGAATTCTGTGTGGTTGAGGAGCTCTTGCAAAATCATCTTAAGTCAATAACACCTTGCCCCTCCCATGAAATTTCCTAAGTCATGATTTGAACCAAATGTCCTTTGGACGGCTTGCAGATTTCCCTTACATTTTCGTTGTTCAAAGCAATGGACATTTGGCATCCTCCCGCTCTATGGTACCCGCACTCCTGGATGCCCTTTTGGGTCTTCATCATTTTGAATGACAGTGATTTGACGTCCTCCCGTGTGTTGGACTCCGCCAACCTCGGTGTCGCCTTGAAATGACCAATCAAATAACCCAAGGGGCCGCCGTACGAGCATTAACTGTGAGCATTAAAGTCACAAAACCCTATATATATGCCCAACGACCTGTCATTTTCAACCAAATTCCTTTTGTAGTAGAGTCAGAGTGCCTCCTACAGCCTTCGTCGAACCTGCAACTTGTGTTCGCCACCCAGCATACATTTTGCGTAGTGTTCATCGAATTCTCATATTGGGATCATCGAGTATGTTTGCTATTTTCTGTGTTGCCTTTTCTTCTTACTAAATTACCATAAGACTCAATGGTTGTCTAAGTTAAAACGCCAAATCTAAAGAAGGTTCATCCTCCCTATAAAACCCATAATTTAAAATGCCCTGAAAAACTTTAACAATGATGATTTTGTGACCCTCAGAACTCGGTAGCTTCGCCTTCATTCGGTGTTCCTATCTGTTGACCCCGACTCCCTTCTCAGCCACCCTATTCTCAAATTGCAAACTGCTTCAAGCATAGTCGTGAACCTCGGTGGGTCCACCTCCATCAAGTGCCCCACCAACCTTGTCATCAGAGTCTTTGAGATCCTATCTCACCAAACATCCATCAGTGCAGGCTTCGACATATTTTTTGCCTTTTTGGAAATGTCATTTCAAATGACTATCCCATAAAATCATTCCACTTAGCAGAACCCGACCAGGTGATTAAATGACGACACAAAACAAGGCTCGATTGCCCATCTGCTCCCTCTCTTAGGCCTGACGGTGCGGGTGTCTGCCCCCTGAATGCCCTTTTGAGACTGTCATTTCCAATGACCTTTTGGATCCATCCTTCCCTTGGTCGGATCCAGCATCCCCCATTTTCGATCAAATAATGATAAAATCTTTAGTGGAAGCTACCCATCCATCGTCCTCCTCAGGCCCGGCTATGTGGGCATTCGTTGGCTCACTGTCATTCTAGATGACTATCCAATACCACCTTTCTGACCTATGGATGTCGTGTGTCCCTTAGCTGATTCAAAACTTGCAAAATCCACAACAAGGGGATTCTTGGCCATCATCTCTCTCAGGTCCACCAATGCGGACTTTCATCCGCACTTTATTGTTTCACTTTGTCATTCCAAATGGTGAACCCTTAACATCCACCCAACCATCAGAACTCGTTGCCCCAAGCATCGCTCACATTGTGCATTCAAAATAACCAACTCTCGATCTCCATGGGTGGAGTCTTGTGGACCGCTACATGCGGGATTCCATCTTTTCTTTTCCGTTTTGAACAATTGACAACCTGTGTCCTTCCACTCTGTAGATACCGCCCCTCTGATCATCGTCAGGCTAAGACAAATGAAAATGGTCATGACTCTCCATGGGCCCGATGCTACGAAACTCCGTGTGTGGACCATTGTTCCCTCTTTGTCATTCCAAACAATCAACCCTATGCGTCTTCCCACATCTCCTGACCCGCATGCCCCAAACATCCTTCACCTCTTCGAATCTCGCATAGTGGGGCTTTGTCCTGCCAATGTCCTTCTAATGGTAGACACAAATGGTTGCCAACCTAGGGAGGTTCACACCCTTGGGCCCACATTGCACAATTTCCCTCAAACAAAAATGAAGATAATATTTTAAAGGATGTTATACATGACTATCTAATCTAATTTTGTTTTGCAGGACGTTGGTTGGCGTTCCTTGTAATTCATGATTGTATCATTTACTACCTCCTTTGATTGTAGGATATATGGAGCCAACTACCGGAACCTCAGGGACGGCTGAAGAAAAGGATAAAGGAAAGAAAATTGCAAAGGCTCCTTGGGGAAAAGAGAAGGATCAAATAAAGTATAAGCTTCAGGGGGTGCCCATTAACTCTAAAGTCCTCATTGAGTGGAAAGACATTACTGATACAAACTTGGGGCATATTGATCTCGACGAGTTTAATCAAAGGGTAAGGGTAAATCCAAAGATAGAAAATGCTAAGAAAATCAGAGCAAGTGGGTTGGCCAAGGTAGCAAGATTCTGACTAGCCCTTATCGGCCCTAAACTTGTAATGGCCTGCAAAGAGGCCTACCAAGAAAAAACTAGAACCATTGTGGATAAGGAAGGAAACATATTGGCTGATTTGTCCACCAAGTCTATTGGGCACACCTTCCACATCCCCACAATTAGTAAAATGGATAAAACTACCATAGAATACGGCAAACAGATGTGGGATGAAGATCCCCTTAAGTGTAGGAAATTGATTAACCAACACTGGTTGAAGGATAAGAGAGGCAGTACCAATAAGGTTCCCTAGGAATTATATCACAGTGACTTCTTTGAGGATTACCATGATTTGGTGACCCTTCTGAGGAGGGTCATGGGTCTTCCGACCACTGCTTTCTTTCAGGAATGGATTTTTTACATCATCAAGGAAATCATCCCAGGAAAAACTTACTTCTACTGGGAAGGAATGATTAGTGAGTGTCTACATGAGAATTTTATGGCAATAAAGAAGACCTGTAAATTTTATATGACATCTTATCTTGTGTATTTGCTTGTCGACCGTGTCCAGTATAGGGGCCTATTTTCTACACCAAATCCAGATCCACAAACGAGGTTGAAAGTATATGAAAGATACCCTCAGCTCCAATATAGAAATTTTAAGAGGGAGTACTACAGAGTTAATGACGCCTTCAGAGGCCATGTCATCAGATTGCTTGGAGGTGATATTGAGAGGCGAGTTTCACACAGTTCCAACGCCTCCATCCATTGGTTTAGGTTCTTGTTTATTTAGTTCCCAAAGTTCACTTACATCCAAACCGAGAGATTCTCAGATAAGCTGTACAAACTACCCCGATATCTCAATGACTTATATTGCTTGAAGTCTCCAGGCAGCTACAAAGATCACATGCCCTTTTAAGTGACAAGCATAGAGTAGGAGTTCCCTATCCTCTTGTCTTTGGGCAAGGACAGTATGAACTCCATAATTCAAATGCGCAGAGAACTCTTACAAAGAACTCAGTGAGTAAATTCTTAATTTTTACAATGCTCACCCATGGATAGACCCATATGGAGAGTTGAGGAAGATGGTGGGGGTGGAATATGCCCACTTGCATAGTTTCGAGGACTTCTGGGCAAACTGTAAAGATGACAAGGAAGTCTGTATGTGGAAGTATATGTGCATGATAGTTTACTTCGTCAAAATGGTGAAGTTATTTCCTATGCTAGAGCAAGTGTTGGATGAGGAAAGCATGATAATAGACCCAAGATATAATGTTATTGCCAACATACCATTTCTAGAAATATATTGGAATGAAGAAGAGTTTGATGACCTAGATGCTATCATTGGGCCTATTGAGGCAAGAACTAAGCAATGGATTGACAGGAAATTTTCCCAATTGAAGCAGCAACGTGTGGAGCTTACGTTCATTAAGCCCGAACATCCACATAAGAGTGAAAATAATAGTGTCACTACTGAGGAAGCCTCAACAGGAGAGACCTCATCATCTCCCCCTATCACCAAATCAAAGAAAAGAAAGGATACTGCAGAAGAACAACCTAAGTCAAAAGGGTCTTCGGTGAAGACTATGGAGGCCAGAGCGTCAAAGAGGCCAAAAATATCAGGTGGTCTCGTGGGAATTCCCACCATACAAGAGGATCCTCTTCACAAAGGAGAAGAGCAGCCAAAATCCCCGCCTACTGCATCCGCTATCATAGTGTCTATTGCTATTGTCACCACTCCATTTAACCAACATGCAACAGTTGTCTCTTCTCCGCTCGTGGTGGAAATTTTTGTCCACCTTGCCTCCACCCCTTCTATCCCATAAGGCATAGTTGTGGACTCTTCCTCAGCCACTACCTCCCCACTTTCCTCGTCCTCCATGTCTCCAACGCTATCTCTTCTGAACCTCACTGCAACAACCATAATGCCTACCCTTACACTCCTAGTCCTTTACCAAATATATGTATAATATACCATCGGAGCTCTCTAGGATGTTCATGAACCCAGTAGTGTAGGTTGCCATTGCCCAAGCAATAACTAGTCTCCCAATTCCCCCTCCTCCTATCGAGCTGCCCTCAATGGAGGCCACCATGCAAATTTTTGATGAGATGGAGAAACAACAACGAGAAGCAACCGAGAGGATGGAGGAAGACATAGATGATTACCATGAACATCCCTTGTTTGATTGCCCAGTAATTGATGAGGTCATATATGAATCCTCTAAGTCATATGATGAGGATTCAAATGAAAATTTTATTGAAGAGACCTTTGATCCTGATCTTGATGAGGAGCTGGCTCGGCAACTCAAGGAAATTGAAGAGAAAGAGGTTGAAAGACAGCCTATCATTGAAGGGAGGATTGCTAACACAGAGGTGGAGGACACTAGGTCTCCAACCGGGGAGCCTGATCAAATCCCCAAACCCAATGAGGATAGGCTCATTCATAATGAACAAGAAGAGAAAGAAGAAGGTAAACTTGAAGAAGAACATGATTTTAATGTTTATGCTTTATTTGTCTCTTCTCATTATTTAACCAAAGGGAGACCAATGGTTGGAAAATCATAGGGAGCAAGAACATGAAGAAGAAGAAGAAGAAGATAGCCCCCAAAGGTAACAGTTGTGATACAGGATTCAGATTAAGAAGAAGGGGAAAGGCTGCAAGAGGATACCTTGGGCAATAAAGCATCGCAAATACAGCAAACCCATGAAGAGGAGGGTGGCCATGAGTCACCTGGGGGAGAAGCTCAAATGCCCGAGTGGCTTGGGAATTAGCTAGAGAAGAGGATCCCAACCCCAATAGACCCTAAAGAAAGATTGGAGGCCATCCTGGCTTGTGCACAGATTAGCACTAAGAAAAAGAAGAATTCAAAGGTCAGATCCCAATTGACCATGGACGCCTCAGGGTCAAGGACCATGCAAATCTCCACCCCAGTAGTGGGTAAGGAGGGGGTTACTTACAATATTTCCACTATTGACTTGGGGATAGCCACCCAAGAGTAGAATATTGACGACCTCCAGGGGTCTATAGCCACCATAGTGCAACAGATGAACAAGGATAAGACAGCCAAAGATGAGTTGAAGGCACAAGTGGCTAATTTGATAGCATACATCTAGCAGTGGTCTTCAACTGATGAGCTCCCCAGAACATCCACGGCTACCCCATTGCTACTCTCAAAGGAACATATTAATAAGCTAGAGAAAAGGAAGAATTGGATGAAGGCCACGGAAGACTAGTTTTAGCGGGTTCTTTACAATGGAAATATGGGCATTGGACATGTTGTTAAGATAGCAAATAAATTTCTCAATGTGCAGAAACATCTTGAAGACATAAAGAAGACTTGCACAAATTTTCTAGAAATATATAGGATCACATATCCTAAGATAGAGGCAATCCTCAAGTTGCCTAGAAGAATAGTAAAGAAAGAACTTGCAATGGTCGACAAAGATCTCTAGCTCGTGGAAAATTGGAAGCTGGGCCTAGACCACAAAAAGGAGATATTGGAGCAGGCGCTTCATGAACTGGAGCATGATCTGGATTGGGTAAAGGAAATCATAGGGGTATGTGAAGAATACCTAAATCTATTGACAAATTATTATATACCTACTACTGAATTGGATATTTCAGAGAAGGTTAGGCCCCATTTTCACAAGAAAATAGAAAATGGAACCACTGGTTAGCTTACAGTGGATTTTATGGGTTTTGTTGCTCATGCCTTCGCCCAGTCTAATAAGATAGTGTAGAATGTAGCCAAGTATGATGAAGATTAGGAAACCATCACCCATAGATCCAAAAATCTGAACTTTCAAATGCTTCAATCTGATATTTTAGAGTGGGATAAGCTCCAAGCATTAATCTTGAAGTTCATAGAATATGCTACCATCAACAAAAGTGAGGGCAAGCCGGTCATTGAAGATGAGTTCCTCTCTATATAGCTACATCAAAAGGAAAATTGCAATCTCCTAAAGACAAAAGAGTTGTAGTGTTGTCACTAGAGGAGAAAATAGGGAAGGGACAAGGAATGTATTTTAAATTGTGAAATATTTGGGGGTAGGTGAAACCCTAATGTATAGTGAATATTGGCCACACAATGAGAACAAATCTTGGCCACATGTTTTTCTTTTTGAAAACTATAAATAGGTGTCTCCTCCTCTCATTTTAGGGGAGTTGAGTTGTTGTAAAGGCATGCTATAGAAATATCAATATAATTCCATTGGCTTTTGGTGGATTCTTATGTTTCTCTTGCATGTTACATGGTTCATCTCCCATAGTTAGCTGATTTAGAAATATTTACTTTGTTTTTTAGACTGGTTTTAGTTTGCTTTGGTAGAATAGTTAATGTTGTTCAATGCTTATGAAGTATTTTGTTGTGTTGATGCCTTTCTTGTCCATACTTTTGGTTGTTTACTGATGGTGGATAGCTGTGTAAAGTTAGTTTGGGCATAAATTTGAAGCTACTCCCAACTTCTATTGTTTGTTCATGCATGTTTATGGTGGATGAATGGTGGAATATCCGCAGTCCTTAGAAACTTGCACAAATTTCATGATAATGTGCACAAACCTAATTAAGTGAAATTTTGTTTTGAGAAAGTTGTCCATAGTAGAATCCTCCATGAGTTCATTGTTAGTTGCAGATCCAAGAAACTCTTCATTTCCCTGTTCTTTTCTCTTTTATTTTAATAAACAACCTATTCTAAGGTTCATTGCACATTGTAAAGCCAAATATCAAGCCAAAATAGGATTTTAATATTGTTGTCTGAATGTATAGCAAATTGCACATCAACTTCCCACTTCAAGAACTTCGTTCTAAAGACCCAACTTCCTTCTAGCCTAACTTCCGTAAGTTTTCCCTATGATTACTAGCAAAATCACATCAAATACCAATGTAAGAATTCAATGCACATCATGACCTGACACCCGAGAGACCTTGGGGTAATTTTTAGCATTGACCACAAATTGGTCAAACCCAAACTTAATTAAGACTTTAGGGATGAAGTCCAAAATCACCTTATCATATGCCTTTTAAATATCCAATTTAAGGGCCATACCAACATAGTTGCATCTGTCCATGGAATCGAGAGGTTCATGGGTAGTTATTGTTGCGTCAAGGATATGACGACCAGTTACAAACCCTTTTTGAGTGGGGCTGAGAGGTTTAATGCGGTTACTAGAATTTTAGAGAGGATTTAAAAAAAGGTGTTTCAAAGACTGATTGGGCGAAAATCAGTCATAGACTGGGGATCAACAATCTTGGGAACTAAGGCTAAGAAGGTGAGGTTCAATTGTTTGAGAATCTTACCAGATTTTAAAAAATCTCGAGCAGCTAAGATGAGGTCCTCACCAATAATCTCCCAAAAGATCTGAAAGAAGGTCGGTGGAAATACATCCGGGCCAAGCGCTTTGTAAGCCCCCATACTGAAGGTAGCCAGCCTAACTTCCTCAGGAGTGACAGCACTGAGGATCCCAAGGTTATCATTCTAAGTAATGATGTTTGGGAGAGGTTCTAGTAGTAGATTGTCCAGAGTCAAATTAGGAGCCTCAGCGGGAGTCGAGTAAGCCCTCTGAAAATAATCAACAACCAAGAGACCAATCTGGGTGGGCATATTGAACACCTCCCTCTGCTCATTAAGCAATTTAGTTATATGATTACTTTTCTTATATTTGATAGTAGAAACATGAAAAAAAGAGGTATTCGTGTCACCTTCTTTTAGCCATTAGACCCTAGATTTCTATTTCTAGAAAATTTCCTCTTTCCTTAGAATTTTCTCCCATTCCCTTCGGCATTCTTTTTCCTAATTACAAGTAGGTAGACTGAAATCCCCCTCCTCCATTTTCTTTTGTATAGTTTTAAACTTGTCCGCAATGACTCTTTTCTTCTAGAAAACATTTCCAAAGACTTTTGTGTTCTAGCCTTTCACCATACATTTAATATGCTTGAGTTTAAAAAAAATCCTAAACATGGGAGAGCCACGAACTAGAATATTCCACCATTCAACAACTTTTTCCTTGAAGTTATGCTGGGAATTCCACATTATCTCAAACCAAAAAGGGAATGGTCCAACAACAGAAAGGTCATTCGAGATCAGCAGCAGAGGATTGCAATCTGACACCATCCTAGGCAGAGCCCTAAGATTGGCATTGAGTAGGCCAGTCCAATTACTAGAAAAAATGAATCTATCTAATCTTACTTGAATTAAGTCCTCCCCCAGATGCCTATTGGTCCAAGTAAAATCTTGGCCTGATAAGTCAATGCCAATCAAGCCAGTAGAACTCAAGAAGTTAGCCATATTAGTCATGCTATCAGAATAATCCACCAGACCACCACTTTTCTCTGAGGGATATAAGGGGGAGTTGAAGTCTCTAGCCACTAACCAATGAGAATCACTATTGTTTTTAACCCAATTAGAAAGAACCAACCACAAGGTATTCCTAAAATTTATCTGGTTGGGATGATAGACATTGATAAGCGACCAAGAGTTGCTCGAGTAGGAAAAGGAAGCTCCCACACTACTCTTGCAGCAGAATAGTTTAGAGCCATTAAACCTAGATGGGTTCCAAAGCACAGCAAGAACACCTGATGCCCCTTTAGCATCACTATAGGAGTAAGTGGCCCCCGGCCATAAATACTTAGCAATATTATCAAAATTAGCTTTCTTCATCTTGGTTTCTTGTAAAAGCAACACATTAACCTTATGTTCTAGAACATAGTTCTTCAAAGCTAGGTGCTTGTGAGATTTTTTCATCCCTCGCACATTCCATGACATGACCTTCATTTTTTACCTTTCCTAGAGGACACTTCCAATGTCCTTGGTTTACCAATGGCTATCTCATTTGCATTCTCTCTCAATCTAGTTTTTCTTTGGGTGGGTCTACCAAGTTTGGAGTCACCTCCTACATCTACCTTCTTCTTCCTCCCTCTTTTCTTTGGGGTTACCCAGTTATCTTCTTCAACAAATTTCTCCTGCATCAATCACTCTAAACTAAGATATTTCCTTTCAATAACTCCAGTGCCCTCATCCTCCCAAATTTTACCCTCTTCACCCATCTCACTAGACCCAGCAGAACCCTCCTCCAATAGGGAGCCTCCTACTAACTCCTCCCCTAGAGCTAGGCCAGAGGATAGAGCATCAACATCCAGGATCTTATCAACTATCTCATTCATAGTCAGTGTAGTAAAAGCAAGGCTCAAAGTCGATCTTCACTAGGAATCAACAACCCATTAAGAGGATCCCCAGAGAAAGGTGGATCAACCCTAACAGGTGAGGAAGATTTGGTCAGAGAGTCACCAACCTTCAGAGCTTCATTTTCCAAAGGAGGGTGGGAACTTGTGGCAGAGACACCCAGGTTAGGCTCTGGATTAAATGAAGACTTACAGTCAGAGATAAGGTGGCCAGGTTTAGCACACTTCTCATAAACAATGATAGCATTTTCATAGCACACAGGTTGGGCCCAATGTCCAAACTTTGAGCATAGCTTCATAGAGTTAGGAAGTGTCTTATTCACACTAATATTCACACAAAAATGGGCAAAGACTAACCTGGATTTGGATCTGGTGATGGATTTTGAAGTGATGAACTGTCCCAATGAATCCCCAATGCTTTTGAATATGGATTCATCCCAGTACTCCAGGGGCAACCTAGGAAAATAAACCCAGACCAATGCTGATTTATTTAGATCCACTGCAAGGTCAAACCCTGACTTCCAACGACATAATGCCAAACTTTTCTTTCCATACACCCAAGGCCCAAAAGAGAGGACCACAACCAAATCTTCCAAGGTCATAAACTTGAAAAGGAAGAGACCTCCCAAAATTGCATAGATCTCCACACTTCCTTTGAGGTGCCATTTAGTAGCAACCCATCTTTGAACCATATCCATAGTGGGGCGGAAGGAGAGGAAATGGCCCACCACTATCACCATAGGATTTGACCCCAATTTTTGATGGCCTTTTGTTGGATTCTTGATGATACATTGTCGGTCGGCCGACGATTAACAGAAGTCAGCGTCATCGCTCAAATTTTGTCTACATCCCGACAGGCTACAAAACGTCGACCTCATGACGCACGCTCATCGAAACCGCGATGCCAACTTCATTGATCGTGTGACGAATAGTGCCCGGATGACGGGAGGCATACCTTCACCAAACCGTCAGATTAACAACATAAGTCTGTCGCCATTATGACACAAATTCGACGTATTGGCAATATAATTGAGAGATCAATATTGTTATAGTGATCAAAATTGCCTGAGAAGATATTTCGGGAGGATTGGATTTTTGTCTTAGCGATAAATTTACATCGTCGAGATACACATCTTGTGTCATCGACGAAGCATGAGGGAAGCATATCGGCAAGACATATATTATCGGAGTAAGTTCTGAAGGTCTACCCGAGCAGCTATATGACGTCGATAAGATACATTGGTAGGAGTCTTGGAGACATAATTTAGATTGAAATAGCGACAGAAGTTCATCGAACGAGCAATGAAATAGGCAAGTCATTACGGTGAAACTTCGTCGGATAGATTGCAAATTCGTCGGACGTTTTTGCCGTTCGTCGTATATTCGATGAGAAAGTGCACTTTTTAAAAAAAAACCTATTCGTTGAAAGATCAAGACTATTACAACAATCAAAATTGCCTGAGAAGATATATCGGAAGGACTGGTTTTTTGTCTCAGCGATAACTTTTCATCGGCGAGATACACATATTGTCTCACCAAGGGAAGCATATCGGCAAGACATATATCATTGGAGTAAGTTCTGAATGTTTACCCGAGTAGCTATATGACGTCGATAAGCTTACTTCGGCATGAGTCTTGGTGACATAATTTAGATTGAAATAGCAACAGAAGTTCATTGAATGAGCGACGAAATAGGCAATTCATTACGGTGAAACTTCATCAGATACATTGCAAATTCGTCGGACATTTTTGCGGTTCATCGTATATTCGACGAGAAAGTGCACTTTTATCAAGACTATTACAACGATCAAAATTATCTAAGAAGATATATTAGGAGGACTGGTTTTTTGTCTCAGCGATAGCTTTTCATCGATGAGATACACATATTATCTCAACAAGGGAAGCATATCGGCAAGACATATATCATCGGAGTAAGTTCTGAATGTCTACCCGAGCAGCTATATGACGCCGATAAGCTTACTTCGGCATGAGTCTTGGAGACATAATTTAGATTGAAATAGCAATAGAAGTTCATCAAAAGAGCGACGAAATAGGCAAGTCATTACGGCGAAACTTCATCGGATGCTTTTTGAGGTTCGTCGTAAAATCGATGAGAAAGTGCACTTTTTTTTTAAAAACCTATTCATTGAAATGTAGGCATATCGGTGAAAGATGAAGACTATTACAGCTATCAAAATTGCCTGAGAAGATATATCGGGAGGACTGGATTTCTGTCTCAGTGATAACTTTTCATCGGCGAGATACACATATTGTCTCATCGAGGGAAGCATATCAGCAAGACATATATCATCGGAGTAAGTTCTGAAGGTCTACCCGAGCAGCTATATGACGTCAATAAGATTACATCAGCAGGAGTCTTGGTGACATAGTTTAGATTGAAATAGTGACAGAAGTTCATCAAACAAGTGACAAAATAGGCAAGTCATTACGGCGAAACTTGATCGGATACATTGCAAATTCGTCGGATGTTTTTGCGGTTCGTCATTAATTCGACGAGAAAGTGCATTTTTTTTTCAAAACCTATTCGTTGAAAGATCAAGACTATTACAGCGATATGAGGCCTGTTTGTAGCAGCAATAATGATAACTGTTTTCTTGGCTGTCATACAAGCCATCTCCATCAATAGAGCTTTGAAACCAAATCCACACACAACACAATGTTCATAGTGAAAAGTTAGCACTTTCTTTCATCTTTGTAGATTGGTTTGATGCTTCAAACGATGCATTTATTATATTGAAAAGTGCATTACTTACCTTTTTGAGCTTCTCTTTGTTTTGAGAGTAGTTTAATAATCTCTACTTAACAAAGCCAACCACATGAAGGTGGAAGCTCATTTGGCCCTTCCCACCCCCCCCCTCACATCACTCTCAATTCCCCATACTCGATCATATAACATTAATCATTCATTCATCCATTAATAACATATAACATTAATTCATTAACATATAACATTTTTTCATTAACATATTCAGATTCATTCATTAACATATTTCATTTTTCCAGTTTTTATATATTATCAAAAATATGGCTGTCATAATATGATTACAATCACTTTTTTTTTTGTATCTAAAAAAAGCTGAAGTGGAGTATCGTTTTAAAATCATCTGTCCCCCCTTGAGTTGTTTTGAGCTCTGCTCATGATCTTAATGTATGCCTACTCGTGTACTCACAACCGTGTGGACACGGTTGCAAGGGGTGTCTACTACAATAGCAAAGAAATGTTAAATTGATATGTTTTATTATTATTGTTACACGTATTTCATTAATTAAAAGAACATCAGAGTGGTGCTCTTTACCTGATTGGGCCACATCATGTTCCTGATATTGTCTTATAGCCTCATGCTCAACATGTTGAACACCTTCTAAATCCTGATCTGGAGTTGAAACATGAAAGATTACATTAATTAATACACCAATTGCAATTAAAAATGTTTAAAAGAACATTAGAGTGGTCCTACTTACCTGATGGAGCCACATCATGTTCCTGATCTTGTCTAGCCTGATCATGCTCAACATGTTGATCACACTCTACATGCTCTAAAGTTGAAACATGAAAGGTTACATTCATTAATACACTAAATGCAATTAAAGATGTTTAATTGTATTAATCCAAACTATGTTTTGTATAGCACATGAATACATCTAGTACTGAGATGCACACCATGGCCTTCATCGGCAGGTTGTGCTCCACCCTCACCAGGTTGCATTCCAATGTCATGTGCAGGATTATCATTGCTTATCTATGTAAAACAAATAGGCACATTATTATGGTGGAAATTAATATTGAACAGATTGCACAAGTATTCAATTTGAAATAAACTTTATTAAGTTTATTTACCTGCGTGTTGGATGTAGTGGAAGATTGTGTTTTCCCAGTCGAGACTCTTAGCTGTTCAGTCAAGGCTCCATAGCCTTGGTCGGAGGCAATCTTTAGGTCCTCTTGTGTGGGCACTCTGTTGAAATCAAAGCCCTGCATTTTTGCATGCGATCATGAATTTTGCTTCTATGATGTGATAAAACCAAAATTGTTTTCAATTTATTATTTGGATGCAATATTTCATTTATTGATACTTACAAATCATGCGGCTACTTTCATATAACCACCAGAGCCAAGTTTGTGTTGCCCGTGTTTTTCTAGTCTTGCCTTTGTTGCCTTCGATGTGTCAGACAGCCTATGAAAAATTTGAAATACGTTAGATTATGTAAAAAGAAAGATTAATCAGTATATAATTAAATTGTTGATAGTATTACATACCTTCCTTGGCCCGGTAGTATCTTTCCTTTCTTCTTTTCAGCCTTCTCCTTTCCATCTGACACCAAGTCCTTCCACTCCCTTTCTGGAATCATGGGGGGACGCTCGTACTTTTATTCTTCTCTAAATGTGACCTATATTGGTCCCTCACATACTTTAGATAGGTACCAGCTTTCTTAAGGACCTTGGTTCGGTTGAATGTTTTATCACCGAACAACACAACTAAATGGTTAATGAGCTCATCTTTTAAATCTTGATTTTGGGCATTCCACCGTGTACGTATGGTGGGCCCAAAGAGCTCCAATGAAATATCACTTAGATGTTTATAAAAAACATCATTTCTTGCAATTATAATGTAGGAAAATATTGCCATTTTGTAAATCAATATAATAGGGCGCTATCCCCACTGTTAGCACTTAAAAAAAATAATAATAATAATTAAAACATTTTAAAGTACTGGGACCTTCTCTATCTTTATGGGAAGGAAATCCTCGGTCACCACAAATGTGACCGGCAATGTTCCCATACTAGTAATACGGGAAGATCCAAGGAAATGCTGCTAAAACATCACCAGTAGTAGTGGCCTCTACATCCACAGGTACTGACACATGTAGTGGCATGTGTTCGCTGCCAGAGGGTGGACTACCGAATGCCTACATGGTATGTGTTGCCGACATTTCAGATGACAATATAGGCATAGATGATGGGGTTGGATGATGTGTTGTATGCGTAGGAAGATCAGGATTGACACTTGTACCATCCCCTACTTCCTGGGAAACACTTGCAGTACCTTGATCATGGCCAGCAGCATGATCATGAGGATGCAAATAATCCTATAAAAACAACACATATTTTATTTCATGACATAAAAGAGTACAAAATATAAAACCATGAATGAACTTATGTTATAATTAAAGATCTCATGACAACTTACTTCCAAGTTCTGTGCTCTCTCAGACAATATTTTAACCCTTTCTCTTATCTCATCTGTTTGAGGCACTACGAATACCAACTGAAGGATTTCTTGATTGCATTTTTTTTGGGCCTTCCTCATCATATCCACAGGGTTTGTGGAAAATGCGATGTCATCATCGCATAATAGTGACTGCACCTCCATATGGATGCTCTCCTGTACTGCTAGTGCCTTTCCCCGATCAGCCAACTGCAACAAGAATATTAAAAACATTATCAAAATTAACCCAATAAACTCATGAAAAAAACATAATAATAAAACATTTCGCTCATATCTAATTTGTACAATTACAATGACATAAACCTGTCAGATAGAAGCGCCTGAAGATGGATCATGATCTGTGCTCTGGGCCGGAGCCTTCCTCGTATGATCAATGTCCCGCTGTGACAAAAATTAAATATAAAAAACATTACCGAAATGAAACCAATAGACTTACGAAAAAAAACATAATAATAAAATGGTATATTGGAGTCATTAATTGGAGGTTAGGTAAAATGGTATATATAGAGTACATACCACCCCCATAGTAATTGTGTTTGTATCTAAGCGATTCAAATTGTAATCAATTAGCAACTCTTCCCCTGCAGTTATTGATTTTATCGCACATACGAATACACGGTTTCCCTCTCGCACCTTGAATATACAATTGGGTTGCTTATTTGTTGACCTAGGTCATGTACTATTTATAAACCCTACAATATTCCCTGATGCTTTTGGCCTCCCATCAATGTACCTAGCCACTCCTTTATTTTGATCCTTATCTTTTAGTTGTATATAATTTGTTGATAGTGCATACCTATGCATACTTCGTGTATATCGAACCAGCTGCATCCAATCTTTGTAACTGTAATAGAGTCCAACATACTCCATCAACTCAGTAACTTTGTCTTAACAGACTTTTATGCCATCCATGCAAAATAGGCCCAAACCATGTAATGACGATGGTGCTATGTGATATATCCTCTCATTGACACAAAGATCAGTGTTTATTGGAGGAAGTTCCTTGGGTACCCATTGTTTCCATAGATGTTTGTACCTCAAGGGCACCTCGATGTTGCCTATGCTCTCATCATCATAAGAACATGACCCCCCTTCAGTAAGAAAAAATTCCATGCGTTTACGGAATTTTCTTCTAATCTTTTGACCTCTAGTTGATCTCCCTCTTTTAGACCTACTACATGTCTCACTTTCCTCTTCTCTTCCTGAATTTCCCTCGCTTGAGGAAGACAAATCTGACAAATACCTATTTTGTGGTGCCTGCACTCATAAGGATGTTGGATGAAGTTCTTTCATGGTGATGTGATCCGAAGGTGACATTATGATTAATTTATCATTTCATCGCTAGAAATTGACAGGTTATAAGGTAATCAAGTCTTGATAGATTGCAAGTTATTGTTACTACCGTCCAAATGTGTCCATCACAAATCAAATCTACTTAACGTCTTTGTGCAGCGTCTTTGCAAGCATAAAGTAACTTCAAATGATAGTTTGGAGTTAGTTCTTTCTTCTTTCAACAAGTATTGTAGCTCATTTTTGGAGCTTTCAAGAAAAAGATAGCATTGTAACTCATTTTCACAGACTTGTACTCAGTTGTATTTTTACCTTTCAATCAATAAAAGCAAGCTATTTTTCCTTCTCAATACTGGATATTGTGTGATAACATGAAATTTTTGATATTTCCTTGTGATGATAATGTTTATCCTTGGTTCTAGTCTAGTTTCTCATAGCCTTTATACAAAAGTGCATGTTTGTGCAGGTCATAGTTTGTGTTCTACCAATTCTATGTAGGATTCAATTGTGAAGTCAAACATTCAAGCCTCTAGGAAGGTCATTTGTTGTTCCACTTGAGTTTTTCCATAAACTTCAAAGCCTATCTATGAAATACTTATGCAAAACATGTCAAAACTGAGTTATGTATATTGCAGTGAGTTTTATTGATCACATTGTGTGTCAAAACAACATTACAAATCCTTAATATTTGGTGCATCACGCTAGGAGTTAGTTTTATTTCATGTTTCCTCCTCACCCTTTTCCCAACAAGTAGTTTTAGGTGACTACCATAAGAGCCAACTTACTCTGGAGGTTCTTTTCTGCTCTAGGTAACCCACAACCTAGAAAATTCCCATGTTTCACCAATATGTTAAGTTCTGCAACTTAGGAGGGGTACAATATTGAGAGATAATAGTTATTGGCATGCTTGGTGGGACTAGTATGATGAGCTTCTCATCAAAATACTAAGAGATTTGGTGTTTTACTCAGTATTATTAGCCTTTGGAGGCAATATAAACAACACCATGGTGACTCTAATTACATATCAGTTGGTTTTAGTAGTCCAAATGCATGCAACCAAGAAGAGGAAAGTGTTGTAGAATCTAAGCCAATTAAAATTCCAAGTTTTAAAAGTTTTTCTTCAAACCAATAGTTGATTCGTAACCAAGAGAAGCCCTTTCAAATCCCCTTACCAATTGAATCTAACATGGACAACTATGATGAAATTGTTAAAGTGGAAGAGCATGTGTTAACAATCCCAAGCTTCAAGAAAATCACTTCTTCTCTTCCTCAAGAGTTACCAAAGCCTCCTATACTAGCCAATCCTCTATCAACACTCCCTAAAGCTTTTGAGGAGTTTCTCGATCATTTCAAATAGGAGGAGGTCGAGCTAGTAGTGAAACAAGAGTTTTTGTTTTCAATTCAAGACTCAAAACTAATTAAGGATCTTCCTCAAGTGGAAAGAACTTGTGAGGTCATTTATGAGGAGGCAAAAGAGATATCTATTGTTTATAAGCCTATGAATGGTTTGAATAATGAAAAATCTAAACTTTTCAAGTAGAAGTCGAGGGTGATTAGTTGGAAATCAAGGTACAAGGAAACTGGATGGGTTAGAAGGAAGTGTTGATCTTCCCATTTGATGAGTTGTCTTGTTTTGTTGTGCAGGATGAATATTCGAAGCAACAAGAAGATATCAAACAATTCGATGAGTTGCTGGTTAAAGAGGAAAAATCAAACATGGATCAAGAGGAAGAATATGGTCTTGATGAGGAGTCTATTCTCTCAAGTCAAGAAACTTATCATGAAGTTGATTTGCAAGATCTTAGCTATTCGGAGGAACTTCCTTTCTGCTGTACAAAAGAGCTTAAGGTTGGTATAACAAATGAAAGTTTGTTGGAACATGCTACTACATTGTTTGAACATTTACCTTCACTCATTGAAGAAGAAAATCCTGATTTGGAGTGTACTAATGAGGATTTTGAGCTTGGACTAGCTGTTCCTAAGAGCCTTCCAAGAGCTGATAGCTTTGATGAGTTATTAGCTATCTTAATGGAAGAGGATGGTCCATTGACAATGGATGAGGAATCAACATGGAAATTTATCATGTAAGGTGAAGGTAATGATGTTATTTCTAATCATTCAAATTGTCTTCTCTCTTGTCTAAACTTAGCCATGAAATAGGACAACCATAAAAAGGTAGAAAGGTTTGTTAACGCATGGGCACCGGTGTTATCGATTAACGAATGAGGTGGGACCCGTTCCATGCTGATGTGGTACCTAATGGGCAATATTCTTTCTTGCTTGCTGACTGGAAGGATGATGTGTCATTTTCAAACTGCTGTTGACCAAATCTGGACCGTCCATCTAGCCAACTATATCTTTGATCAACGGCGTGTTTTCAAACAAACTGGTGTTGTAATATAGCCGTTCTATCTCACGCGAGTGAATAGTAATGGTCAATTTTGACTCGGCCTACGTAATTAAATGCTAAATAACTAGTGGATTGCTATTTCAGTGTTGCATTCTGGTTTATAAGAATTCCTCAGTGTTTAGAAAAGCGGCTATTATCTCAGTTCTCCATTATCACGATAGTTGACGCTCTGCAAAATAAACAGTAAGTGATACGAACGCCTTCTTTTGTAATTTCAGAATATATTAGCGTTGCCTATTGAATAATTGGTGATTGTGTCCTTTTCGATTCCTAGTGAATTGTTAAGCGAATTGGCTATTAGAGCTTATATAGGTCATTGCTAGTGATTTGTGTGCATATAAAAAAGTTTTCTATAATGGCAGTCGAGAATAGGGTGTAATTGTTTTTTTTTCTTTAAGAAAACCCTAGTTCAAATCCCCTTCTATTTAAAATATATGGCATTCAAGGCACGAACTGTTGGTCCCGAGGCTACTCCTAGGGGTTACTCACAAGATATTATTGATCTATTGAAACCTTCTATGAGCAAGAAGCAAGAAGGAAGGATATTGTTATATGGACCCGTGATTCATGAAGGTTTAATGGACAAACAGTGTACAATCCATGATGCCAAATTGTCGTACACTGGTTGGCAGCTCTTTTCCAATTGGTTTGGAAATAGAAATTTGCCTGTTCCTTTGTGTAATCCATGGAGACTAGACTTGGGTAAGCTGGTGGTATCGAATGTCTATGAAGATGTAGACTTATTAAAAGATATTGCTGCAAGGTACGATCCTGTGACTCAAATTGTCAAAACACATCTTGGCAAGCCTATGATTAAAATAACCAAAGAGGAAATTGCAGAGATTTTTGGCTTACATGAATGGAGCCAAGATATGATTCCCATCAAATTGGAGGTCTTTAGGGAAGAATACAAAAACACTAAGGGTTTGATAAGGACATCCCTTTTGATACCCCATTTGGCTATGTCAGGAAGAGGGAAGAATCAGAAAAAGTTTGTTATTGGCAAGAATGAACCTGAACCTTTCCCGGTAGACTACTTCGCCCCTCATTTCAAGAAGACCATCTGTGCACTATGTCAAGTTTTGGGGATTGACCTGAAGAAGACTGTGCCTATAGAGATATTGTATATGGCTGTCAACCTCCAACACCCTGGTTATAATGTGGTATATGACTTTGCCACTTACCTTGCAGAGAACATAGATTCTGGCTTAGCAGCTTTGAAGCTGGGAAAGAATTGGGTAAAATTCAGATGGTTTTCACTGTTGATTCATATTTTTTTATATAAGAGTCAGAAGGTATTTGAAAAAGATATGGAGTTGAGGAAGATGGAAGGAGATATTGAAATGCCTGTCCAATATTGGACTAGGGTCTTAGACAAAAATGATCATAAGTTTGATTATGTCACCTTTCATAATATTTTTGGATCTAAGTTAGGGAAGGCTTTAGTTGTTGATCCACCCAGGTTTCCAAAAGAAATTCACGACTTTCTAAGACCTATGGAGAGGAGGCCTGAGCTGAATCTAACCCACAATTGGGGTGATATTATCCCCAATCACAATACTACAATCTTCAGGGTCTTTGGCACCAATGCCATCCCATCTGTCCTACCTAAAGAGGTTCATCTCAGACTTGGTTTTGTAGAGATTATGAGGCAATTGGGAGCATCTCAAGATTTCCATTTGCCTACTGAACACAAGAAAGGCTCCTTTTTCCCTAAATATACAGCTTTTGCAGATTTTGTTATGATAAAGGGAGGGTGGAGAAATTTACACTTGTTACTCAAGCCATATAGATTGAAAACTGTACACCCTAGGAATTATGATCCTGAGAGTTTTATCTCCCAAATGAGGGCTAGACATTGGACTAGAACCTTTGTTCACAATTTCTACTATCCTGAAGATATCATTAAGAATATTTTTGATGAGGACTTACAGGATGAGAGAAAGGAAATGTATATTGCCTATTCAAAAATGGTAAGAAGTAAACAAGAGAAAATACCTGGTTTTGATCCTGTACCTGATGCTAAAGATGAGCTCAATAGGGCAATCTATGTTCTTGATAATTTCGAGAGCATAGTAGGAGTCTTGAAGGAGGAAAGGATTGTAGAAGGAAAGGGAAAGTCACATGTTACTGAGCAACACCCTGAGATAAGAATCAAAGAAAGGCCTACCTACCAGCTTCAAGGGAAAATAAAAGTGTTTTCAAGAATGAAGAGAAATAGGATAGAGGAAGTTATGATGAGTGGTGCATCATCCATCCTAAGGCAATCAGTATCTGGTATTATTGATCTGGATTCACTTCTGAAGAGTTTAGAACAGATTAGCACATCATCCCCAAAAAGGCCTAGAACTAATAGTATGGGGGATGTTGGTCAGAAAGGTAATGATGAGGAGGATATTATTGTAACTTCGAATGAAATAAATCCAGAAATGCCACTAGATCTGACTGACATTGCAACGAGCTCAGGAGCCATCACCCTAAGATTGGGGAAGGATGAGATTAAAGGAATTATAAATAGTGATGATTTGAGAATGGAGGCCTACAAAGAATTCATGATGGATGACTCTTTTATCCATACCTGTGCTTTTGAAGATTTTGTATGGAGAGCTCCTCTCTCATCTTATACTGAGCAGGTAGCACATGAGAGGAGTTTGCACCCAGAGCTTCCAAAGCAAGTAATTCAGTCAAAGGTCAGAGTACAATTGAAGGAGAGGTTTAAGGAAATCACACCAGAACAGGGTAGAACATTGGTTCATAAGTGTGGGATATTGCTGATGCTATAGTATTTGATACAGTAAGAAGGGCAAATAAACCGCTTCTTGCAATAGAGGAGGAGGTGGCATTAGCACTTAAAGGATTAGCTTTCAGTAAAGAGTGGGATTCTCTGGCAATATGGTCACTATCTACAGGGTCTCGGAACCTATTGTCACTGAAACATCCAATTTTAGTGGTCATTTGATTGTGAAGAGAGTTGCTAATACCCCTGCCTTGGAGGCTATTGACATGGTTGTGAATGTTGCCAAATTTACTAGGGCAACCGTGGAGGATTTAACTAAAAACCGAGATACTCTGAGGAACCAGTATAATGACATTATTATTGAGTATAATAAGAGTCAGCAAAGGGTGGTAGAATTGGAAACAAAAATGGACTTATTAAGGAAACAAATGGAAATCTTGAGATCCCAAAAGCAGGTTAGCTCTAGCCAAATTATTGATGACCCACCAATTGATTAACCCCAACCTCCTGCATAGGTTCAATCTTGGGCTATGGTCCCGTATAATATGGGACAAGTGCCTATTGCAGTTGAGAAGGCCAGTACCTCGAGCGAAGATTCTTCTAGGGAAAAGTTACTCTAGCAGATTAAAGAATATAAGGAGATGGTAGATCAAATCTGGGATGCAACAAGAAGGAATAATTCAAAAATTGTTGATACTGTGTTAAGGCATCTACATAAATGGGTCCAGAATAAGCTGAATGGTGTTCATGCGAATTACGCCTTGATGTTGCAAGCACTTGAATTGTTTCCAAGGGACAAAGAATTGGCTATCCCTTTGCTAAATAGATGGGGCCCTAGAATGGAAAAATTGAAATTTATGGCAGTTGGAGCAAAGCAGCATGGGAATAAGTATCCTACAGTCATGACAACATATCAATTTGTTAAGACTATTGTTGAGCAAAAATTCCAAGGGTCTGTTGCTCCTATGGAGTCCAAAATCAAAGCACTGAAGGATATTTATGATGGAAAGGATTTGACTCCACTACCTCATATTTTGCATAGTCAGGATAGTGCCAAGCCTTTGCAGGCGTGGAAGGAGCAAATGAATAATATAATGACTGCCCAAACTCATGAGATATGCAAAAATGCTGATATTCGCATGTTGGAGAACACTTTAGAGAAGTTATCACTTGTCATTAGTTTCCTGGAGAATTTTGACAAGACAACCACGTCATTAATGATAAAGTAATTACCTTATCAAAAAATGGTGGACCGGGTGGTGGCTTTCAATTGGCCGTCGGAGGAAGATTTTGAGTCATGGAAAAAGATGTTTATTGATGAACTTGAATTATAAATAATGGGGATGAGAGCTGCAATTTGGTCATGTAAAATACAAGTCTGGCCTACGGTATTATATTTTGAAATGCATTCTCTTCCCAAATTCAGGTACAAATTGCGCAAATAAAATCAGCACATGGAGCGGTTAAAAGATGCTTTGGTGTCAAGGAATCAATACTTGGAACCACACTTTCCTTTCCTCCGTAACAAACTAATCATCATTTTTTTTTAAGCTTTTCTTCTCTTACCAAGCAAATGATGTAAAGATAACTGATTAGGAATTAGCGGTCCAGTAAAAAATGGACATGTGTATCCTCCGGCCTAAAGCTTTTTTGCTCCCTTGTTTTTATAAAAGGGAATTCTGCGCCGAGGAATAGGTCTATTGAAATTACTTAAGATACGTAAGAGAAGAATCAAGTAGAGAGAGAGAAAAGAATATGTCTAGTTTTTTGAAGCTTTGAGTCTGTTTGGGAACTTAGTAAATCATGGGGTTTTGGAGCATACTTATTGTGATTGTTTTGAGTCTATTTTCTCTCCTATTGTAATAATTTGCATGAATTTTTAATGAAAAGTCTATCAAAGATGATGTTCATTAAATTTCATTTGTCATTTCCTGTGGATTATGTTTGACTATAGCTCTGGTTCAATGGACCTGTTAAATGCTTCAGTTGTTCAATAAGTTCATGCAAATTAGCACATAGGATTTGTTAAAGAGTAATAGATTCATGTATTGATGAATGGATGGTAATGCCTTACATATAGATCATAGATGCTCTAGATGAAAGTTACCATGTAGTTCAGTTTCCAGTTTAACTATGTGCTTTAGGATATGGCACTGGTACTCTGACTGCTTATTGTTCTTGTATTTTTTGTTATAGCCTCAAGCAATTTCACTCGAATATTTCATAAAAACACACTTAGGTGTTATTTCAATTCCTTGTTAAATAAGAGCTGAATTCTCCTGAGAAATAGCCAATTTCTTGAAGGATTATCTTGTTTAAACTTAGACTGGAATTTATCTGTTGTTTACCCACATATGAGCAAATCATTCTCATCATGAATGACAATATATTTTATGGATACCCTCCTGCATCTTACAGAGTCCGAAGTGTAGGAGAGATAACAGTTTTGTTGCATTTTTCTCGTTAAGTTGGCACAGTGCCTTCAGGACTTTTAAAATTGAGTATGGCAAGCTCATAGAAGCTTCTGCAAGTTCTACTTGGGTTGTAAAAAATTCCAACATTATGCACTATTTTGGATGAGTTACAACATTATGCAAGACTATTTCTCAAGTCTTGTCAATTTCCAAGAGTCGGCACCATGCCCAATGGATAAGTTTAGGCAACTGGTGAGGATGTTTAGCAGGCAAACATATAGAAGATGTCACCAATTTTTTTACCTAATTTAGCTTCTAACTCAATCAAGTAAAGTTGGGATAGTTTTTGCAAAAATAAAGATAAAGGTACATATTCAATTCTACTAATTTCCATTCATATACACAAAAGTATTATCAAATGAATTGCAGTTCATTATGCAAATGTATACAAGAGAAAGATTGCACAAAATTTTCACAAATGTCTTTTATTGATAATTACAAATGTATGGTGTCCCACACAAGTTGTGGGAATAACTATTTCAATACAATATAAGACATGAACTATACAATTGAAGAAATAGAAAGGAAAGAGCATATGGAAAGAGTAGGGATTCGTCATTGCCTAAATGATGAACCCCAAAGTTGAACTGTTGCCTAAATGATACACCCCAAAGTTGAACTGTTGCATCATTGGAAAAGTATGATCAAATTCATCTATTATGAAGAATTGGTCTATGTGCCTCTAGTAATCACTATAAAAATGTGAAAGACAAAGCTATTTTATTTTTTTTCTTATCTTATACCATTTTATGAGAATGGGGGGGCCAATGTGCGAGAAGATCTTTGGAAACTAGGCATGAAAATTGTCAGGTTAAAGAGAATGGGGGTGCCAAACTTACAGTACTCATTGTCCCTTGGTCGTCGATTTTCCCTGAGTGCCCTCAACCTGGTCCTCGACGCTGGTATTGACCTTGTTTTAGCTCCAAACTCTTCGTCAGCGCTGGTATTGACCTTGTTTTCACTCCTCCAAAGTCTTCCTCAGCGCTGGTATTGACCTTTCACTTGTCCAATTTGATGAGCTACAACCTGCTTTAGTTAGGTTTTAGAGTATGTTAATTAAATTTTAAAAAAATATGGCGCCATTTAGAGTAGTGAATATAAAGCAAGAAAAGCCTATTATGGCGCCATTTAGAGTAGTGAATATAAAGTAAGCCAAGCCTATTATAGTCATGAGGGAAATAATAAAACTCCTAGGATACTTTGTGAAACCATTTTCCTTGGTTAAAGGGAGGCCATAAAATATACCTTTGGATTTTTTCAATCTTCAAATATGAGGATTTGCAAGGTTCTTAGCAACATGAGTAATGGAAATGTGTGCAACAAGAATTTTTGAACACACATGGAATCTCCTTGCCAAAGAAAGGGGATTCATAATTTAATATGATAATTTTTCTCAGCTCTAGAATCAACTTTTAAATCTTCTCCTAATAGGGCCAAAATCACATCTTCTTGTGTTTGAGAAGTCACCAGCACTGAACATAACCGTCAAGCAACTTTTCATCAAGATTATAACATCACCGTCGATTTTGAGCACGTGCATCTCAGAGCTGCTTTAGTAACCTATCATATAATGTACTAAAACTCGACATAAATATTAAAGCACTTTGATTAATAGTAATGTTATAATATTAATATATTATATAACAATATTATATTACATTATATGAATTATAATGATATATTTGATATATTAAGATCATATATAATCTATATATGGATTAATAGTAATTATATTAATAATAATTATAATATTGTTAAATGATTAATTATATTATAAATGAATGCTGCTTTCAAATTCTTAGCTTTGAATGAATGGTTGAAGCACCAATGTTGAATGTTGCAACTCTAGTAGGCATGAATAGAAGTAGAGGAGATTGTTTGGGAGAAGAATTTTTTCTAGTGCTAGGTTATGTGTTAGGTTATATAGGGTTAGGTTATATAGTGTTTGAGCCTAGCCTCAAACACTACAATTAGGGTTAGGTTATGTGTTTTCTTTAGGGTTAGGTTTGGGATTAGGTTTATGGTTATGGTTAGAGTTTAGGGTAATCCAAATCATAACCTAACCCTTTCTCTCGAAACCTTAACCTTGACCCTAACCCTCACCTTTATCCTATCTTTATAACCCTAACCACAACCAAAACTCTAACCCCAACCCTAACCCTAATTACCTAACCCTAAATATTATTTATTTTATTAATTAGTTGCATTCACTCTAATAACCCTAAACCTATCCCTAAACTTAACCCTAGCCCTATCCCTGGCCCTAATCCTAACCCCAACTCTAAGCCAAATATAAAAACAACCCTTAATCATAATTACAATAACCCTAAAACTTCATTCTAGATATAACCCTAATACTATAATCCCTAATTGTAATACTAAACCCTAACCCTAATTTCATATCTAATCCCAACCATAACCAAAACTCTAAATCTAACCCTAACCATAAAACATAAACCCTAATCTAACCCTAATCCTAACATTATTTTCCTAACCCTAACCCTAACTCTAAACCTAACACTAACCCGAACACTAAATCCTAACCCTAATTAAATACCCAATCATAACCCTAA
Source organism: Sequoiadendron giganteum (assembly GCA_007115665.2). Taxonomy (NCBI): domain Eukaryota; kingdom Viridiplantae; phylum Streptophyta; class Pinopsida; order Cupressales; family Cupressaceae; genus Sequoiadendron; species Sequoiadendron giganteum. The sequence goes on from CM021107.1 coordinate 297,410,784, forward strand.
ATTGTAACATCATCCTTTGAATTGGATACTACATCAAAAATTATGTGTTACAATCATTGCTTCCATTGTTAGCATTTTTACATTGGGATGCATATATTTTTAAAATCAACAAAATCTTTTAATGTCTTGCCAAAATTAATATTATTAATTGTAATATCAAACTTATAAACATGTATCCAATTTAGAACATAAATAAGAAATATATGGTAATAGTTTCTTCAAAAAACAAAGTGATGTGGACTAGAAGGACTATAAGGACTATAATGATTTTAGAATATACACATAATGGATTTGTTGAAAAGGTTTTAGAAACTTTCAAACAAATGCAATTGGTAGATGCAAAGAAAAATTCCACAACCTGATGGAACTTTAGTAAATTGAAGCTGGGGTTAGAGGGTTTCTAAATTACTCAGGGTAACTGTTGATGGTTAAAATGACACAAACAACATTAAAACAGAATATTTCTACTCTATTTCTCTTGAAAAAGAAAGACAACATGTAGTAGCCTAACTCCCAAGGTCCTGGTAGTTGGTTCTCAACTGTCTGATGTCACTCAATTGGTTCATGCAACTGTAATATTCAAGGGGCTTGTGCTGGTAACAAAGGATTCAAGCTATGACTCTCTTTATCGAAATAGTTCCTGTAAATCAATGGGTTTTAAATAAAAGAAAAAGATAGAACAAAGGGGTAAATCAGTAAGTATGAATCAACTTTATCTATCATCCGGACATATATCTTCAATAATGAATGTTTCTTCCAATCAGATCAAGAAAACTATAATATGATACAATCTATAGCATAATCTATACCACTGCATACATTTTAGGTGCTTAATTAACTTCGCAATTACTCTTCACAAATATTTCAAGGGTTTCAAAACAACACACATCCATTCATTATCAAAATTATAGATCAACATACTTTTTAATAACTTCAACTCAATAAAAATCTAACAAGATAATCTTTAAATCTAGTTTCTTCTAATGACTTTCATCATATAAGAAACTATCATGCTTTAGCACAATCACTGGCATTTAGATGGATTATAACTTATTAACCTTATCAAACAAAACAACTCAGTGCAAACTCCATATTGTGTTTAATCTATAAATTCTATTAACTATAAAAGATCAAGTACAATGTATCTCTGCAAAAACTCTACAAAATTCTATCTCCTAGCATTAGGTAAGCCAATCTAGTTCTCAATTAGCCGACCTTTACAATATGATACCTATCTGGTATTTATAGATATACAAAAAGTTCAAACCTTACTTCTATTTTAGGCTTTCCACCTTTTTAGGAATTTAGACTCTCTTGGAAACTCAGATCAATTTGATCTTGAGTTCTTACATTAGACTTTCAGTCTTAACCAAAAATAGAAGATAGAAGAGAAAAGAAAGTCATGCGCTCAAAAAGCTATTATTGTTGTATGCATGCAACATGCAAAGAAGGAGAACATTATGAATGCAAGACTTCATGCATGCGAAGCTGGATCTGCTAGGAACTCATCGTAGTTGGTGAAGACTTGCTATCGAGTATCCATCTCTAGCCCATCAATCCAGTCATCTTCAAATTTAATCAGATCCAGCTCAGCTGTAGCAAACTCCTTCATACTTTTCACCTTTATCAATTCTCTCCCTGCAGCTTTTATTTCCTCTTTGACCTCTACAAGTTGATCTAACATCAATTCTCCACCATTATCTCCCTTTTGCATAAGTCCTTGGGATCTTTCATCCCACTTTTCCTTTATTTGATTAAAAGGCATGCCCTCTTTTGTAGATGCATTTATATCTACAATAATGGCAATAGCTGCTTTTAATTCTTCCAATTGCTCAGTTAAATTATTTACAATCTCTTGAATCTCATCCTTATGCTTGCTCAAAAATCCAGTCCTAAACTTAAGTATGTGAGAAGTCTTCTCTATAAAGTCTTTGTTATCATCTTCAAGTATAGACTGTTCCAGAAGAGTTGTTAGAGGCAATGTATTTTATCTTTTCTAACTTTTCACCATACTCCTTATACTCTTCTTCTTGTTTTTTTGATGCCTCAATATATTGATACATCTCTTTAATCAACCCTTCAGTATCCTTGTAGGCTTCAAATCCTTTCACTAAAACCTCTCCTACCTCTTGGTTCAATTTATCTATCCATTTTCTACCATCTCACCTTACCTCTAACTTGCACCAAATCATCTACCTCCTTTTTGCTTAACAAAATAGGAGTCTCAATAGCTGCAACTTGTTGTGACCTTGGAGAGGAGACACTCTTCAAGAATGAATGTAACTGATCCAATTGAGTCTTAAGCTCATCTTTCTTTTGTTTGTCCTTCATCATTCTTGATTTAGTTGTTGAAGCCACCACATCAATCAAATTCATTTGTTGATTCCTAGTGGGTCTTCCCAAATTAACCATACTCAATTGATAGTCCATTAGCTGCATATCCCCTACCTCCTTTTCTGTCATAGGCATGGCACATTCAGCAACTATCTCCCCTTTATCTGTTGAGTCTAGTAGAATGTAAGATTTTAGCCTTCTTCTTAGGCCTTTCCTGTTCAATTCCCTTCATCATGTCCTCCCAATTAAGAGGTTGAGGAGGTGTTCTGGCTCTCTTCTACAGGTCTAACTTCAACCATATAGGAGCACTGGGAGCAGTCATCATCATGGAAGAGGAAGCAGAAATTGTAGAGGGTGGCTAAACATTTACCTTAGGTTGAGAATCAACCTTTGCTTTCTCTTGTTGCTCCTACAGCACATGCATCTGCACCAACTTCTCAGCCTCTTCTCTATCTCTTTGTTCTTGCATTTTCTTGTCTCTTCTTCTTTTCTCAATTTCTCTTCTTCCAACTGATCCTTCTCCATTTTTTCCTTCCCTAACCGTTCTGCCTCCAAAGCTTTAAGTTTTTCAGCTTCAGCTTCTTCTTCCTGTTGCTTCCTAATTAGCTCTTTGGCCTCTTTTTCCTTCCTTATCTTTTTTGATTCTTCCTCTTCTATCCTTTCTATTTCTAAGGCTTTCAGCTTCTCTGCCTTTTCCCCTTCTTTAGCTTGATGTTTCTTTATTAGCTCTTTAGCATCTCTTTCCTTTCTTAGAGCTTTAGCTTCTTCTTCTTTCTATCGAGCTTCCTCTACAAGTTTTAGTTTAGCAACCAGGATTTCCTTTTCCCTCTGGTTTCTTGCTTTCTCCTCCTCAAGATCATGGATCTTCTGTATCAATTCTAACTTGTCATTTTCTTCTTTGACCTTGAGCTCATGCTCTCGTTGCCTCATTTGCTCCTCTACTTCATCAGTTGTTGCCCTTGTTTCAATTTGTTTTGCCTTTAATTGCTACTATTGAAGTAGAGCATCAGCTTGCACCTTAGCATCTATTTCCTTTTGCTTCTCCGCTACAGCCCTTGCATCAGAATCTCTTGTAGCATGTTCAAATAGTTTCCATTGCTCTTCTTGTGTCAGAATCTGCTCAATAGTATGCCCTAGAGGCATGTTTTCTTGCAAATCCTGTTCTGATAGAGTCTCATCTGAATCTGTCTCAACTTCTACAAATTCTTCCTCCACTTCTTTTCCTTTAGCAGCTTCAGCCATGGCATGACGTACTCCTTCTTGAACCTCTTTACTTTTCTTTCTTATGAGTGGGGCTTGTGTGGATGACTCACCCAATGTGGGTGTAGAAATAGTAGATCCTATTGGAAAATCTCCCTCTGGTGCTTCTTCTTCTTCATTGACCACCTCAAGTTCTATTTCTTCAACATCTGGAGGAAAGAATTCTAATGGCTCCTTGGAAGGTGTCTTTCTTTTAATTCTCTTGTATCCTTTACCCTTCTTAAGGACTAGTCCTTGAGGAGCTTGAGCTTTCATCATCAACCATTGCACACTTCTATCCAAAACTGCTCTTCCAATTTTCTTAATATCAATTGTTTCTTCCTCATTCCAGTCTATTGGATCTAAGTTTTTGGTGCCAATGTTTAAGGCTTCATATGAGGGATCCAATACAATTCCATCATCCACTAATGTGTCAGGAATATTTTCTTTAACACCCAAACTCTACCATAAGTGCAACCGATAATCTTTCATAGTTCTTCTTCCTTAAGTCATATTCATCCTGTCGATCACACCAAAAGTCCTCTAACAAATTAAAGTGTCTAGTGAACACTGAAGGTAATAAAGCATACATTTTCTTCCTTGGATCAAAATACTTACGAGCTATATACAATCCCAATTTTAATTGTATCAACTCATTACAAACTACCTTTGCTCCCTTCAAGTGTTGACATCCGTATTCACCCAATTTCATGGGAAATTTATGACATCCAGTTTTGTGCTTGATCCCAAACCTAGCATTAACTCCAATGGCCTAATACACAAAATCCATAAGCACCATTTTGTTATTGCAGCATCTTGGAAGTAAATGTGGATGGCCTTCAAAACCAAATAACCTGAAGTATGTAAATTTGGGGTATTGGATATACCAACTTCCCCATTCAGCAATAAAAACCATAGCTTCTTGACTTAACCTATATCTTGCATCTCCACTCTACCGATTGATGACCACATACAAAAATGCATCATTGACTCCTCTGAAATGAGTCTCATTAGCTTGAAGGGATAACTGATCATAATGTTCCCATACCTTCTTCTGCCCATCCAAGGCTCCTATTATACCTACTCTATTTAATCTTGGAAAAATCCCCAATCTTGCTGTAGCATAAACCACATAAGAAGTCATGAAGAAATATTTAGTCTGTCTAACCCTTGTGAGCTGATCATGTATGGCATCAAAAACAATCATTGACCAATCAAACTAGTAATCACCCTAAAAGATTACTTGAATGAAATGAAACATCCATTCCTTGAAGTGGAAGGCATCCCTCTTCCCAAACACTCTGGACAACATTAATATTAAGTCAAATACCTCCTTCTTGAAATCTTCCCTCTTTAGCTGGTCTGCAAGCTTGCTTAAAGATTTCTTCTATGTGCTTAACCATTTTTTGTTTAAGTGAGACTTATTAGAGTCTTTATGCTTACTATATTTCTCCAATGCCTCTGCTTCAGTTAGCTGCACCAAGTTCTTGGGATGAAGAATATTAAATATACTTTAGAACATTTGTGGAGTAAGATCTATAATCACATTATTTTGTGAATCCATGCATAATCTTGTAGCAGGATTGTAAGTACTGGCTACTGTCAATATCAACTCCGGACACTGGACTGATAAAGGAAACACAGTGATATGGGAAAGACCAGAGTCAACAATCCTTTGTGTTCTCCCTATCAATTTTGCTCATTCTGCAAAGGTTTCTTCATGTAATTCTTCAAAGCTATACTAGCCCAGATTAGTATCCGTGATATCTGACCAGTCTGATTCCACCTTGCTCACTTTCACCACTGGATTCCTATGATCATACCTCAATGTATAAGGCAACTGTTCTGGTTTCACTTTCTTTATTTTTGGTGTTGTCTTTGATGTTCCAGCCGGTTGATTCCTTTGAGCAGCCTCTCCTGATGTTCCTGACATCATTCAATTTTCCTGCAAGCAAACCTCTAATTAGATCTTTAGATTTCATCATAAAACATGCTTTTAAAACATACTTATTACACATACATCGGAGTCGGAACTAGACAGAAGCTCAAAACAATCTCTTTTACAACACTGGCAGACTCGGAGCAAAAACCGATATAGAAACTTCACCTAATAACAAGCGGGCTCAGAGTCGGAGTTGGGGAAGTTATCGGAACCGGGATCGAAATGAAAAACGGATTTGGTTTTCTTCGAATTTTCATTTTTTCCATATTCTATTTTCACTCCGCCTCCACCTCCGATTTGGTCATCATTACTTTGAAGAAAGACTTTCCCATTATACGAGGAACCGGAAACAGGATGAAACATGGAATCAATAACTTTCGCAAAACAAAATTCGTAACTTCAAGATTGGTTCCGATCCCGCCTCCACCTATGTTATCATATACTTCAAGAAAACCTTTTAGAACTCGGAATCAGAAACGGGATAGAAATGGAATCGATGACTTTTGTAAAACAAAACTCTTAGGTCCATAATCTATTCCGATCGTGCCTCTGCCTATGTTACTCATGATGTCATCAAATACTTTATTTATTTTCAACACAACTTCATGATTTAAAACATAGGTCGCTATAAAATGGAAAAGGAGCTTTAAAACTCTCCACTCATATGACCGTGGGGAACAATTGCATTTTAGGGCCATTATTTAAATCTTATTTAAAGTAATTACAGAGACCAATGAAACCCTAATCTAACAAACCTGATGAAAAAAACTAGGGCACGGGTTTTAAACCTTGCCATTTTACCAAACGACGAAACCCTAATTAAACAATAAATCTAATCTACCCTAACTCACTGTAAAATCTCTAATCTACCTCACTGTAGATTTCAAATTTTAACAAACGCCATTAAAAACCCTTAATCTAATCTAATCTACTACAAACCAAAAACAAACATGACGCAATCATGATTAAGACGTGAAAGTGACGGTGCCCTAGAAATAGAAAGAAATGACAATAAAAACAAACAGAAACAAAGAAACCACCCGACCAACAATATAAAAGACCCATTCAAACTAGCACGCCAAGAATCACAAAACGTTTAAAACGAAACGATAACAACAACGCAATTCAAAGCCCGAGCAAACATATATACAAAACACACAATAGTAAACGAAACGAAGAACAACAAAGATGAGAAACCTACCTCAAACGCAAACAAACTCGAGCTAACTTTCTGAATTGATTCGCACACAATATCCCTTCTCTATCTCGATCAATTTTCTCAAACAAACTCAGCTACTTCTCTTTCGTGCTCTTAGATCTTTAACAATAACAATAATGATCGGTTTAACCCTTAATAAAGGTAATTAGTGAATTTCTACCTACACTGACAACCTGTCATTAATGCATTAAAGCGCAGTAAATGCGGAGTCGAAACTAAAAGTGAACCAACACTTCACAACAGTGCCACTTCAATCAAAAATTCAATGACAAAAAGTGGTGGGGGCGGAACTAAAATGGAAACGGAATCTCAAGTTTATAAAATTTTCAAACCCCATTCCCATTCGGGGTCCGGTTCCAACAACTAAAAACAAAACAAAAGTAAATACCAAAAAGTAAAGTAAAAGACCAACCTAATAAAACAAAACACAAAGACTGAGACTAAGCAAAAATAAAAATTGCGGAGGCAGAATCGGAACTAAAATGTGATTTTGCAAATTTTGATAACAACCATCCTAATTCCCACTCCGGCTCTGCTTCCGCTAAAGACCAAAACAAAGGCAAAGAAAAGACCGTCGGGATAGAACCAAAAACAAGCCTCAAAAGAACTTTTAGAACCCGATTTTGTTCCGGTTCCGATTCCGATTCTGACAGAGAAACCAAAGAAAAACAAAGTATTGGAAAAACTAGACTCCCAAACTTTGTTTCAAAAACAACTACGTACAAAAATAACAAAGGGGGACCCATTTTGACTAAGGCAAAAGATGGGGTGGTTATGCAAGGCATAATAGTAACCTTCACTATGGATCAGTCAAAACCCTCTTGTTATGTTTTAATAGTGACCTGTTGCCACGGTGGACCGGTCACTTAAGTGAGGTTTCATCCCTCTCGGGTTGTGCTTAACCGGCCCTATTTCACCTGATTTTTTGGTCTTTTTGGCATAATGGCCTAGGTATTACACCGCCAAAAATTTCAATGCGGGCCCCACTTAAATGTTCCATCTGAGGGCTGATGAGCCGTCCGATCACAGAATTCAATCTTGACCGCTTCTCACAGACCTTGCAAGTTTGTCTGCTAGCATCATCAAAGTAGTGTGAGGTTTGCGAGATATGGCCACGTGGTGTGAATGGATGAATGGGTTTTCTTCCCGAGGTGTTTGATATGATAGGGGGCCATCTTTTCACTGATAATAGCCATCAATAATGGGGTAATCATGATCTCTTGCACACCTCGTACAGGCAGATTAAATATCCGAGAGAGTGTTGCGAGGTTCGTGAGGGAGTGGCATGTGGCTTTTCTTTTCATGCTAGTGGGATTATATGGGACCCATTGTGTGGTCTGGGTCTATTCTTCTGCGGGTTTTTGATTGGATATGTTTTTTGAAGGTGTCGACATGGATTGTCAACATCCATTGACTTGATCTCCACCCTCCATTTGTTAAAGTGCCTCCCGAATCGGCAGTTCATTTATAGGGAAGAAGTGTGTGAGTTGCTTGCATGGCATGTATTACTTGGTTGTTGCTTGTGTCATTAATGATACAGGTTTCTTTTCTCCTGATGATCTCCACCTGATTTCCTCTTGCGTGCGAATAGTACCATCTTGCTGAGGGTATTCATAGTTATCTGGATCATTAACTGTGCAAGTGCTTGAATTGCCTTCAAGTAATTGTACCCTGCATACTGGCTTGCTCTATAAATGCTAACTGAATTGTATGTAATCAGTATTGCATTCTCTTGTGTCTAAGTGCAGTAAGGTTTTTCTTCTATTTGTGGCTGCGCTTTGTTTCTATCATGAGTAAATCAGTTAAGCAAAGGAGTGTGAGGCTGGCTTCACCAGTCATGAAGAAATCTGATTCTCCCATGTCTCGCAAGGCTATTATCAAGAACACTGGGAAGAGGCCAGTATATTGTTTGTCCCCGATAATCATCTCAGATTCTGATGAATTTGAGACTGATTCTGATTATCGATACTATTTGGCTTCCTTGGCCGATCTTATGGGAGTGGATGAGGAGATTTTGGCAATTGATCCAGTGTCTACATTAGCACCAGGTCTAGTTGTTCTGGAATGTGCTCGCAAGGTTGGTAAAGAGGAGGTGGTGCCATCGCTATCACAGGCTTGAACTCGGAGCGGTTGCTTGTACCGGGGCCGTGTTGCTTCTTCATGATTACTGGCAGTGGGTCCGTTGGACGTGTCTTCTCTTCTCTTGTTGTTCTATCAAGTGGATGTGGATGTGGATATGGACGTGCGCATGCTTTGAACAAAATTTTGTTTTTTGACTGGTTATTTCATAACCGTTTTGATTCCTTTGTTCATGCACGGTATCATTATGACAAGGAATGTAAATTTGAATTTCATTTTGGTGCTGAAATTCAATTTGGTGTCACAATGTAGCCTAATGCTTGTTGCTCTCCTATTCTATAAAGGATATTTCACGGCTCATTGTGAAGGGTCAGAAAATTTTTGCAATCCGACGCTTGGAAGTTATACAGTCCTCTTTATTGTTAAAGTGTTATGAACATTTTGTTTCAGGAAGTCATCTTGGGGTTAGGTTTATATATAGATTAGTGTGATATGCTTTTTTAATTACTGATATCAAAATAAATCTATAAAATTAAGATGGTTTACTCTCCTGGGTGTGTGCCATGGATTATGAATAGCTTTATCAAAGATTCATCTATTCAGTTTCAATAGTTAATTGAAAATGTGATTCATTTTCTTGCTTTAACTCAAAGAGTTAATCAAATGCTTGAAAAATAAGTTACATGTTCATGGTTGTATATACTCAGGATGCTTGAAAAAGTACTATCTTAATATGCTAAAATATCTCATGATAGTAATGCTATATGAGATGGGTTCATCGTATCAGGATTTTGTTCTGTATGACTCTGTTGCCCTATGGATGAAGCACTGGATAATGTTTGTGTCATTTTATTAGTTCAAGACTATAGGTTCTAAGCAAGGATATCCAAATACTAAACACAAAACACTTGAATACAACCTTGTCCTCCTTAGGGAGGTATTGTAACAAATAAGTGGGTCAGTTCCATTGCTCTTTGGTACTGGTAGTCATTCTCTGGTCTGCCAAAACCATGAGATGATCACTATCCCTTTGAGTGTGTAGGAATTGTAATCTGTACATAGGAAGTGTTCTTACCAATCATGAGACATTCATGTGAATACGTTTAGGTTTACCCACCTTGGTCCTATAGAGCCAAAAGTGTAGGAGAAGTCAGTCCTTTATTGGCTCTCGTTAGTTGGCCATTAGTGGTTGTAGTTGTCCTTGATAGGGGTTGGCTACCTCTTAGATATCTGCAGCCTCTACATGGATTGTATTTTAAACACCAACACAACCTTCACCAAAATCCTTATTGGTTTCCTTAATATGGGAGATTTGGAACAAGGTATAGACATCCATCAAAGCATAATATGAAGATGATTTTTTCAAATGTTGTGGTTGTAGATGCCCTTTTAAAATTTATACAGAATGTGGAAGGATAGAAAAAGCTTGTGAACTATTTGACAAAATGTCTCAAAGAATTGTAATCTCTCAATTTATTTTAGTGTCTATTTTGTTATACCCCATGTCCCAAATTGGGTATAACACAATAGACACTAAAACAAATTGATAGATTGTTATGAGGGCAGTGATGAGACTTTTCTAATTAGAGTGTATTCCATGAGATTACAATTATTCGAGGCATTGTGTCAAATAGTTCATGAGCTTTGTCTATCCTCCCACATTTTGCATAGATTTCAAAAGGGCATCTACAACCACAAGATTTGAGAAAATTCATCTTCATATTATGTTTTCCTTATGATTGGTTGACTCTTATACTAAATTAATATGTTCAATTTATGTTTCCTACTTGATCTAACTATCCACAAATGGCAATTTAACAGTGGAAAGATATGATCCTACTTTGGTATAAATTGTATATGCAATATCAAGGTATGAATTAATATGTTCAATTAAGAGATGTTAAATGAAATGAATAAAACTAATGTAATGTAAATAAGGGAGACCAGTGCCTTATTGGGTAAAAAAGAGTCAAATGAAAGCCTTTAATGAATGGTTTCTATCTAGTAGGTCCTCTAATTGTTGGCATATAACTATGAGTTTACAACTGGTATAAACATGAAAGAGTGTAATTGATAAACCCTAGTTGAGGCAGAATATCAAATCTAATAATCTAGTTCTTCTTAATGATCCAAATGGCACTCCCAAATTACTGTAATTTATTGAAAGGAATTTTAATTCTTCTTTAAAGAATCCAATAAACCAAATCACACAAAAACAAAAAATGTGTATGATAAATAGAATATATACTTGATACTTCAATTTAAACAACCAAGAAACATCAGATTGGAGACAATCAAATAATCGCAAGAATCCAACAAACAATTGATACCAGAATGAAGCCACTAAATCAACAGTCTTTCATTATCTCCTTCAAAGTTCATACATGCAACATAGTCTCCTTGAATGTCATAATTTCTAAAAATTTAATGCTTACAGCAGTCTATCCTATTCTAATTCTATCTTCTACCCCTTAAATTTATCCAACAACAGATACTTATACATCAGTTTGCAAAAGGATGTGCCTTTTCAAAAAGGTTTAACAAATCCACTATTAACTAATTTCTCTTGAGCCACAAATGGATTGCAGACATATGCTCCATATAATCCTAGAGCTCATGAGTGTCGCCATCTCCCAATGCATCATGGATCACAATCTCCATCATTATCATTTGCTCATTTTGCTCACATGCTGCATCCAATATCACATCTTTCGCAGTGGTTGTCTCCAACATCCCTTGGAGTATTGTTTTGCACTCACTTTTCCATGTAGTCGCTTCCTTCATTTTCCCTTCATCATCACATAACTTGGTGAATCTATCTTCAGCAGCCTCTGTCAATCCCTACATATCCCCTTGTAACTCCACATATAAATCCCTATGCCTATCCATAATACAATTGGAATTTTCAATCTCTTGATTACTAGTAGTGTCCTCCTCCAATTCCTCAATTCTTTCCTGAATTCTGCTATCCACTCTCCTATGTTCCTTTACTGCATCTACGTACTATGAATGTTTTCCCAAGAGTTTATTTAAACAAGTGGTTAAAACAACCTGCCATTTTTTTATTATTGCAGCAAATGCATCCATTCTCCCTTGAGAGTATGCAGTTGACCCTTCCCAATGGTCTTTTTTCTATGAACTCTCACCTTGAGTGAGTATCCTTGTTAGTTCTGTTACACCACCTACCAAGTCTTTCAAGCGTTCATTCTCTCTCAGCATCCTCTCATTATTGGTTTTGTACATCTCCCTTTCCCTTATCAATGCTTGGATTTGGGCTTTATTCAACTTGGCTATATTTATCCCAATATCAACAGTCGTTACAGGATCAACCTCCCCAGCCTTTAGGGTCATGACATATCTGAATGCCTTTTCAGTATCAATAACAATTGATTTCTTATGAGGAGGATACAAGGCCCAAATCATCAATGTTTCATCATCAAGATTGTATTTTGATCCTGTGTATACCTCCGTCACCTTCTCTATACTGAGCTTGTGGGTAGCATTGTTATCTTTTAAGAAACTATCAAAAACTAATGCAAAATTCATATCCAAACCTAGAAAAATCATAACACCTGCCTTTTCAAGCAGCTCCCTCCCCTTTTTAGGGGTCATGTCAATCATCTCTTTGTCCACTTCATCCTTTAAGCTTTTTAACAGTTGATCCTCATTCCCTGGAGTGACATTGTCAACCTGTCCCCTTATCTCTTTCCCTTTTTGCTTATATAAAAATGTCTTAAACTCTGAGGTCTTTATAAATTCATCATCTGATATGAAAGACCTATAGTCTTCATGTCTTGTATCTACATCCATGGTTTCCTCAACATCTGTTTCTCTGGCAACATAGGCATACTCCTGAGTCTTCATTCTTGAAACTTTCCCAGATGAGCTTTGTGGCCTATCTATTTCTGAAATCCCCTTAATGGAGGATAACAACTCAACATCCACCAACTCCTGATTATGTTTTTCAATCACAATTTTAGCTTCCTCTACCTCTAGGTTTCTGATTATGTCATCAGATTTAAAGGGCACATGATGGTACCCTCCGAGATTTACTTTTTATCTGACAGAGTGGATATACCCTTCTGGATCAAAGTTCTTTCTCACTGGTGCTCTGCTCATGTTGTAGTGCAATAATTTGTCCAAAATCATATCATAACCTTCCTTGGCTAATACAGTGAAATCACTAAAACACAATGTACTGGGCATAAAATCCTATTTCCCATATGAAATTAAGTTCATAACATTGGAGTAATCCATTTGCCTAACAATTTCAAGGTATGCAATTCTATCCGGGATAGTTCTGGGCAGAATGAAAGGTGTATCCTCAAAGCCATAAACCCTAATCATTGTGGCATTCTCTAAGAAATACCAATCCCCCCAGTTGTGGTTAATTGGTCCATTGTAATCTCTAGGCCTAAGAAACCTTTTTACTTGTTCAGATAAAGAATAATCACAAGGATGGCTAAAAAATCTATACAAGGGTTTCATAAAGAATTCTTCAAAATGCAAGAAATTTGAATTGGTAAACCTGCTGTCCCAAATAGTAGTCCATAATTGAACAGGCAATGGCCTACCTTCCTTGTCGGATTGTGAAATCCTCAACTCCTGGGGCCATAAACCTAACTCTTGTCCAAAATACAACACTAAGTGCATCAGCAGTGAGTAATTTCTAAGATGGAGAACAGAAGCACCACTCTTTATCACCATCAAACCTGCATCCTGCTCCTTAAAAACATGTGCAACATAGTCAAATGATCTGGAATTGTGGTATTAAATGTCTACAGAAATCACCATGGGCACAACCACCATATGCTCAGGTACCTCCATCCCTAATACCTGTCCCACTGAGTAGTAAGTATATTTTAGGTAAGGTTCGAAGAGGTCTACATGAAAGGGTGGCCCCTCACTGTCTTCCATTGGAGTAGGTTTGCCATGACACCTAATTCTATGCAGAGGTAACCTCCACCCTTTATAAATGGTGTCCATCCTTCTGAACTCACTGTTGAGCTCTTCACTCACTACTTTGTCACTGCATATTCCCTCCATTCTGAAAACCTCAGTAATTGCATTCTCAGATACATGTATCAATGGATTCCCTGAAAAATCACATATAGCTTTCTTTTTCGAATCATAGTGTCCAGCCAACAATTTTACCAGTTCGACGTTAATAAAAACATTAAGGTACACTAATTCCCTAAATTGAGCCTCCATGGATTGCATACTGGCTCAAAGCGATTTCTCCTGTGGTAATGGAAATTGAATAACTCATAGCCTCTAATCGAAGTCCAAACATCACCTATAAATTTGTATTTGTCATCCAATTTGTCAACTTCCACTTTGAGCTCTGCAAAACGCCTAGCTTTAGGTCCAAAACTAGGTAACTGGTCTATGAGGTCTTGATTTAGCTTCCTTTCAGTACCTTCTGGTTGCAACTCAGTCTTTTGCTTTTTTGCTTTTGATTGGCTTCCCTCCCTGGGTTTTCTTCCCTTTAGTTTTCCTAAACCAGTGCCTTCCATAATTCAAATTTTTATGAATTTTGAGAGGACGAGAAACTTACTATAACTTCTTCCAAACTCAAGCCAGGTGAATGCCTTAATTGCTCTGCTAGTTCCCTTGCTCTCCTTTGCTTTGAATTCTGTGAGACAATTATTTCAATTGATCATACCCTGATATGCAAAATCTCCTACACTTTGTGGCGCCATTAATGTCTTTACCGATCCAGACATGAAAGCTGCAAGTTTTTTTTTCAAAATTCTCGCTCACATCAAGGTTCAACGATCACCCACCCGCCAAGACGTCTTGCAGTTTCCCTGACATCACAAGTCTCCCCGATAGTTTCTTTCCTTTTTCTTTTATATCGCCATGACTTTCACCGAAACAACTATTGCTCAGACTTAATGAATCAGGCCAATGGTTCTTTGCCTTACTTCGAAAGTACTTTGTCTCACCGAGACCACGCAATTTGTTCTGGCGATAGAATAATACTTGTTGTGATGTCTCTTAGATCTCTCCACGGTGACATGTCTCACCGATACGCTTCTTCTTCGGCAAGACAACGAGCATCATCTTATCGATACCCTTTATCTCTGCATGCTCAATTCTGTCGGTGTAACCCGAGGGGTCGGTAAGACTTTTATGAACTCTTCCCAGCATCGTTTGTCTTACCGATTGAGTCCTCCTTTTTCTTTATCGGCAAGACCAATAGCGCTTTGGCCAATGTTTTCAAATCTCTCTCCGATGACCAAAGTCTCTCCGATAGACTTTACTTTTCTCCAATCAAAAAAAGGTAACTTAGCTCGATATGACCTTACACCATCACACTGATACCTTTTGTCTTGCCAATAAGTAATACAAACCCGCATTCTCCTAGTGTATAACTTTATCAGTATGACCCGTTTGATGTCTCGCCGATACAATAACATCGATAAGACATTTCAAACCTCTGGCCGGTCCGCCGTTCAATGTTCACACATCCGCTAAGACGTCTTGCAGTTTTCCCGACATCACAAGTCTCCTCGATAGTTTCTTTCTTTCTGCTTTTTTATTGCCATGACATTCACCGAAAAAACTATCGCCTAGACTTAATGAATCAAGGAAACAGTTCTTCACCTTACTCTGGAAGCTTTTCGTCTCACCGAGATGCTCACTTTATTGACTTATGTCACCATGACCAAGTATTTGTTTTGCCAACAAAATGATACTCGCCGTGATGTCTCTTAGATCTCCCCATGGTGACATGTCTCACCGATACGCTTTTTCTTCGGCGAGACCATGCGTATTGTCTTCTCGACACCCTTTATCTTCATATGCTTAGTTATGTCGGTGTAACCCGAGGGGTCGGTAAGACTTTCTGAATTCTCCCCAGCATCGTTTGTCTCACCGAGTGAGTCCTCCCCTTGCTTTATTGGCAAGACTAATAATGCTACGGGCAGTGTTTTAAAATCTCTCTCTGATGATCAAAGTCTCTCCGATAGACTTTACGTTACTCCAATCGGCAAAAGGTAATCTAGCTCGATGTGACCTTACATCGTCTCACCGATACTTTTTGTCTTGCCGATAAGATATAGAAACCTGCATTCTCTCTGTGTATAACTTGATCGGTGTGACCCTTGCTATGTCTTGCCGATACATTTAGGATATGTATATTATCATCGATGAGACCTACATCAACTTATGCCGATATTTTCATATGTAAAGATTTTAATGTCAGATGAAATTTATGGGGCGTTATGGCACAATTTTAAATCGGATTTTGGTAAAATATGCTATGTGAGGATTTTTTGTCTACATTATGAATTTTTTTTCGGAGACTAATAATCATGAAGAAATAATGAATTTGTCAAAATTTGACAGTTCCAACAGCATGAAGGTTTGATGTTTCATGACAGTACTAGCATTTCAGTTATAATGATATATTTAGAGCTCATGGCTCTCCTTTGTATAAACATATCACAATTTTGAATAATATAATCAAGGGTTATGGCGTTCATCTCACTGTTATCATGGTGTGTATGATTTCCATTTTTGCTTT
Source organism: Sequoiadendron giganteum (assembly GCA_007115665.2). Classification (NCBI taxonomy): domain Eukaryota; kingdom Viridiplantae; phylum Streptophyta; class Pinopsida; order Cupressales; family Cupressaceae; genus Sequoiadendron; species Sequoiadendron giganteum. The sequence continues at coordinate 297,427,128 of CM021107.1, forward strand.
AATTCAAAGAGTAAATTAAAATGCTTGGATGGAGTCATAGATGGATATGTTTGTAAAGGGATTTGATAAGAAGTATTGAGTTAGGATAGAAATTGACACTGTTGTAATGCAATATTGTCAGAGATCTTATATGTTATGTGTTTGAACCTGTTATGGAAATCTAAATATTTGTGAATTAATTCGACTCCCCAATAGTATATGGCACTGGCCTAAATCGTATGTGTTTGTAAGGTTTTGTGTCTGTTTGTCTTAGCTTAGAGCTTGCTGCCAAATTGCAAATTAAATGACTATCTTAAGTGGTGAAATGTCATTGTAATCATCTCATGCTTGAAGTAGTTGATGTTATTGATGCTTTTCTGTTGTTTAAATTGATATATCAAGCATATATATATATTCAGTTTACCGATACACATTTGTTGTATTTGTGTGATGTGATTATTTGGTTCTTTCAAGTAAAGATTAAACCCTCCTAGTCAATCACAGTAACTAAAGAGTATTAATTGTATCAATAAGAAGAATCACATAACTAGGATTGTCATTCTATCTCAAGTAGAGTTTGTCAGTCATTTACTTGCACATTTATACAAGTTATAAACTACATCTGTGTGCCAAACACTTTGAATTATTGCCATCATAGATTACACTTTTATAGATCTTCATTAGACTCCATACACCCAACAAGGCAGTGGTCTCACGCTTTCATCTTTTGGTTTATCCATTTTATTTTTTACATCTATTAACTGAACATATTCTAATATAATTCAAATATAATTAAAATTAAAAACATCATAAATTAATTATGTAACCACATAAGTCAAATATAATTCTATCAAGAAATTAATATCAAATAGATAATACAATCGCATAACTCATACATTTCAATGTCATTGATCTTCTTCTTCATCCAACTCTTTGTCTATATTATCTGATCCAAATTCGACATTGTAAGGATTGGTCATATCATCATCGTCGTCATTGATATCAGTTTCGATAATGTCATCATCCACTCAGATATCATCTTCATGAACATTAACTCCTACATCATCATGATCTATTTCCTCCTCTTCGACATCTTCGTCAAGCACATCATCAACTAATTGTTGATCCTAATCATCATCTACATCATCTTTTATTTCTTCAATATATTCTTCTTCCACCACATTATACTTTACCGTCCTTCCTCTTGGATCATGTCTAACAACATATGACCATCCTGGTTTACCTGGAACCTCTGAGTAAAATACCTACTCACATTGGCTTGGAAGAACATAGGGCTCATTTCCAGCTCGCTCAAAATACCTTGTATTAACCATGGTAAATCCATTATCATGTTCAATAATAGTTCTCTCGGGATCATTTTCATTCAATCGTAGCCTATACCATAAGACAACGAACAAAACTAATTTGAAGGACTTAAAGTCACACTCAAGTATATCATCCAAAATCCCATAGTATTGATTTTCTGAGACTTCTGGATGTATGTCACTTCTAGATGAAACATTAGTCACCTGAAAGACTGTAGTTATCCCATAATCACAAGTTTTCTTCGTGTCATCCAACTTTCTGATTTGAAATTTATGACAATTGCACTATATAGCCTTGTGGTGTTTCACCTGCAATATGTCAAACATGTAAAAATTATTGCAATATCGTCAGTTGATAAACATATTTATTCTTGGTCAAATGAATGCAAACAAAAAAATCTCAATATATATATACATCAATATAATTGAAAATAATTAAATAATATGGGTGATTGATATATTTATACGTACCTATTTATCTCTTAAACCATATGCTAAATCAATTTCCCTTGGTGTAACATTGGAATCTCCATTATGATGAGCTTCTTTAACCAATGAAGCCACACCTTCCCATGTTAATGTGCGACTAGATTGTTGACATCGTTCAATCCATACCATCATCCAATCAAGATTGTTTGCGACGTACAAATGTAGTGCATCCCACTCTCAACCAACTATATTAAAAAAAAAAAAATTCACAAACGACGTATAATTAGTTAATTACCACGATATACGACCTTAATTTATAAGTACAATATACATAAAAACCAAATGTAAAATGTATTCTAATTAATCTCTGGTGTAGAAGCACACCTAGGCTAACCTCCATAGTTAGGATATTTTGGACTTGTATCTAACATTAGCCAAGTTAGAGTAATTGTATTTTTGTTTTGGACCTTAGAAGGTCATTGTTGTGGCTAGGTGAGTTAGTCATTAGGACTAAGGTCACCAAAGTTAGTCATTGTTAATAGTTTTTACATTGCTTAGCCTTAGTAGCTTAAGTTGGGATTTGAGTCTTAAATGTGTTCTAAACACATGAATGATGTTAGAAAGATGCCATGAGGCCTTTAATGGTGTTGGTTACTCGAAATATAGGAGATAGAGGTCCTAAGAGTTAGGAAGGTGTCATAATGACAGAGTTGCCAAATGTTGTTACAAAATTGTCATGACAACAGTTGTCATTATGGCAAATGTTGCATGCAACTCGGTTACATAGGATCCCCTAAAGGATAGGAGTGGGGGATCAACCAACATACCCTACAAACATGGTGAATGGCATCTAATATGAAGCAGGCTCGAATTCAAGAAAGAGGGAGATTGTAATCAAGTTTTTGGAATAGAAGATAGCTCTGCAATTTTGTTTTTATGTGAACTCCGAGTGTTATTGAGTGACAGTGATACTAAGTGAATTGGATGTTTTGATTTAGTGTTAGAGTCATGTTCATGGGATAGTATTAAACTTTTTTCATTTTGCAAGTAAGTTGATTTAAGTTGTTTTAGTGTCCTAAATAGATAGGTTAAGGTTTAAGGGTTTTACTGGTCCTGTCCTGACCAACTTGTGTTTTTATGGCTCCCCCATGAAATCTAGTCACGGGATTTTCCTGAGGGTAGATGGATGTGTTAGGGGAGCCATTGGTCTATACATATGTAGAGTTAGGAGTCATGGAGAGTGGAACAACTGTGTTTAATGTCAAGTCCTAGGTGAGCTTAGAGTGTCCGGTTAGAGGTTTGATAGTAATGAATTGAAGAATTTAGGCAGGGAATTGAGGTACAGTACGGAACAAGTACAGTTCTAGGTAGGGTATAGACATATCCTAACATGCTAGAAGGATTGAGGTTCTATCAATCCATTTGACTAAGGTTTGAGTAAGAAAACCAGTGGGGTCCTACAAACTAGGCCTAATAGCCCTATTTAACCTAGATAATAGGAAAACAATGTACAGAGGACTTAGGAGTATAGAATATTTTGAATCCTTTAGAAAATCCAAAAGGGTATTCGAATGTGGAATTGGTTTTTTAAGTTGTTTGGAAAGTTTGGGCAGGAACGAAGTAAAGGTCTTTGTCAAGGGCTACAAGAAATAGGCCTCCTTAAGACCAATTCTTGAAACTGGTAGGAAAGGAGTTTGGAGATCCTCCAAGATGGATCTAGTTGGAAGTACATGGCATGTTTCCAATGTGTTTGGCACCCCTACAATCAATTCAATTTTTGTGTGATGTTGGCACTTAGAGTCTTCTAAGTGTAGGAAAGAGTTTGCACATAACAAAGTGGTGTTAGTCCTTCAAGGTGAAGCACAAGGTGTGAGACTCTTGGAGAGGAGTTGGGTTAGGACTTAGTTAATCATCTAAGCCTAACAAGGACCTAGAAAATATTAGGTTTTAAGAAGAAGACAAGGAAAGGTCTTCTTAGCTAGTTGTGCAAAAAAGCCTTGGAACACTTACACCAATCTCCATGACCATCTTATAATTACCTGACACTTTCCTCAATCTACCTTTCCCCATCAAGTACTCCCCTTCGAATTTGTTAATGGAGTCGGGATCCCAAATGCAATCTACATGGATCTTTGTTGCAAACTTAGGAAGATATTTAGTAATGTACACTATGGTCTGGTATACCATGTATCCCTCCACCATAGAACCCTCGGGATGTGCTCTTTGTCTAACCAAAGCCTTCAAAAATTTCAAATGCCTCTCAACCATCCACATTGAACTTGTGTGTACAGGTCCACACAATTCAATCTCCTCAAATTGGTGTATGAGGTATTGTTCTTGTGCATTGAAAAATGTCGAAGGTAGACACTTTTGCATTTCACACATTAGACGAGAAATTCTTCTCTTCCAATAATTTATATCTTCTTTATGGATTGCTTTAGATGACAGCCATCTACAAGTGATTCAAGGCACAAATATATTAATGAGATTTAAAAAATATATACAACAAATTGAACAAATATCGCTACTTACCTCATGTATTTTCCAAGATCATATATAACTTGTTTGACATTGTTGTCGAAGTTGTCTGGGAGAGATAGCGGTAGAATGTACTGCAGCAATTATAAAATGATCTTTTCATTAATATTTTTCCAAAAATAGTAAACATAATACACTGAAAAGTACATGCAGTATACAAATATATATATATAATATACCAGAATAATTACCTTAATGAAGGTATGTCAATCATGCATTTTCATCCCTAACCCAAATTCACCTTTCTTTGTTATTATATTGTTTATGTTGGCAACAAATCCTGTGGGAAATTGAATTTTTCGTATGACTTGTTTTATAGCATTGCTTTGCTGCTCTATTAATAACCAAGGAAGGGCACTTATATTAATTTGGTCTCCATCGCTATTTAATTGAATGACATTTTTCATTGCATGACTGGCTTCTTGAATGTCACTGCAAATTTTGACACTTTTTTCTTTGCATGCCTTCCATCCAATATTTTTCATAACGTTTATGTCATATTCTTTCCAATATGCATTGTATAAAACAAATGCACAATTTGTAGCTGCTCATAGTAGGGCAACCTACTAAATTGTCTGGGATAACTTTTCAGTCCCTGTGGAAGCCGACCATTAATGCCTTGATGACCTTCATGAAGCATATAAGTTAAATAAATTAATAATGACAATCATTGTCAATTACAACATGATCACAAAATAAAAATATAAATTCAAAACATATCATAAATGATAGATAAACAATTTGATCCGATGTATAACGTTGACGATTAATTCTATTATATTCCAACTTCCATAGGCGAGGTGTCATTCTTCGTGGTTTTGATGTAGTCTCTTCTTTCCCATTGAAAAGATGTTTTTCAGTAGTTTGATACTTATGATTTATGTGGAGGAAGTGCCTATACTCATCAAACACCTGCTTTCCTAAACTTGTTGAACAACGAGATTTCATCTTTGGACCACAAATTGGACATGCTAATTTTCCCTTTGTTTGAAGACCTACAAATCATATATAATTGGATTAAATATGTCAATTTTTATAATTATATATAATGAATAGATTATTTCAAAAACATGCATGATATCTAATTCATAAAATTAAATATCATTAAAGTCATGCAGTCGAACGTTATAACATACCAAAAAAATGTGTTAGCCCTGGGGCATCATGAATTGTCCATACAAGCATTGCATGGAATTGAAATTGTCTTTGTCCTATTGGTCTAGATACGTCATACATAGTGACACCATTCCATAACTTTAGTAACTTGTCGATAAGAGGCTCAATATATACATTCATATCTTTAACTTGGTACTTACCTAGTTGAATGAACATAAACATTACATAATTATTATAACCATTTTACTGCAATATATATAAATTCATGTACATGACTATTAAATGAAAAAATATATGTCATTATGCAACAAATAAGACAAATGAGATGCTACTACGTTAAAGAAAATTGATGTAAACAAATACCTAGAACAGTCATTGCCAACATTATGTGCTCCCTCTTTATTGACATCCATGGAGGAATGTTATTGTTGATAACAAAAACAGGCCACACCGAGTAAATAGATCTCAACTCTCCAAATGGATTGACACCGTCCGCTACCAATGAAAGCTTGAGATTATGAGGTTCTTCTTTAAAGTGTGGCCATTTTCCCTCCATGTCCCTAAATGCAAAACCATCCACAGGCATTCGAAGAATCTCATCTCCACTTCTATTATGTGCATGGTAATCCATAAATTGCGCTAAGCTTTCGCACCTAAATAATTGTTGCATACATGGAATAATGGGAATATAATGAAGAACCTTGTGAGGCACCTTTTTTGTTAGTTGATCTGTTCGATATCTACCGATATGACATTCTGGGAATTTTGTTGCAAATTCATGTTGTTTATGATATATAATATGATCATTGGGACATGCATCTATTGCTTGATACTCCATTCCAATATCTTTCATAATGCCAGATAAATCTCGGTATGAGCGAGGTAAAATATTTGATGGTGGTAACAAAAATTCACCAATCAATCTACAACAAAAAATAACTTCTTAATATAAAGAATATTAAAGGTACATACTTCATCCTTTATTTACTAGCGATGAATTAACAACAATTAAAATAGATAAAAAAAAATGACATATATGACATACCTTAACATCCGTGAGATTGCTATGTTGGATAAACCATTCATAACCTTCAAGTTCACCAACAACAATACAATAGAGAGAAGAGTTGTTTGAGAGCCTTCATAAAGTGGCTCGTATGCCTTCTCAAGTACAGGTAAATCATGAACATCATCAAAGTCATCTCGATCAACATGATCAGATGTGCCACTACATGTGTCATGGATCAATGTATTTTTACCATCATCTTCAATTGTGTTTTTTGGTGCATGATCATCTTCTTCCATAGGATCATTAACTTCATCTTCGATATTCACAGCTCCATGTTCCTCCGCTTGCAAAACCACATTCTCTGGGCCGTGATAATTCATATCATGTGCCCTAGGGCACCCCACCTTTATAATAATGATAGACACAAATAAACCATGATCATGATCAAGTGATTATATATATATATATATAAAATGTTAAAACGATATAAACATTTACAAATTCAATCAATATAAACACATATAATGAACAACTTACCAATGGACGATAATCATGCCCCCCTTCAACATGACCATGTTGCCTACAATGTTTCTCAGCTGTTGTGATTAAAAGTCTTCTCGTCTTTAAGCCCTTGCAATTATTGTAAGGACAATAACATTTCCCATCGCCCTTTCTTTTCAATATAGCCCACAATCTAGCAACTGTCTCTTCATTTTGTTCTGGACTAATATTATCTGACATGATTTTTCTTTACCAAGCTTGAATATTTAGATCTTCAAAAAATATCAAACTCACACGTACTCCAATAATTTTTAATCATACACAGGTAACAAAATATAATAATTATGATATTTTACACCCAAAAAAATCGGCATGCAACCACCCCTGCAAAAGAGAAGATAGTCTGAAGTTAATGACCCCAAAAAACACTTTCAAATGCTAATTCCAAAAATTATTAAATTCTGATTTTACAATGATTTCCAACTGTTATACTCCTAAAATCAGAATATTGAACTTGCACAACAAAATATGGAAATGAAATTCTCAAAATGCAGCTAATAGGCCTCAACAATTAAGGCCTACTCAAGACTTTGTGAAGTCACTGCAAGGTTTCCAGGCCTTACTTGATGATTTGAGCAAGAGGATTAAAGAGTTGGTAAAGAGTTTTGATGACTGGAGTGGCACATCTTTACCGGATATTGTAGATGCCCAAGGAAATGTTAGATCACTGCAGCAATGGCAGGATAGGGTAGATGAAATCATTAACACTAGCACATTT
>CM021107.1:297434902-297486626 GCA_007115665.2 Sequoiadendron giganteum
TATTAAATGAAAAAACATATAAGTTATTATGCAACAAATAAGACAAATGAGATGCTACTACGTTAAAGAAAATTGATGTAAACAAATCCCTGGAACAATCATTGCCAACATTATGTGCTCCCTCTTTATTGACATCCATGGAGGAATGTTATTGTTGATAACAAAAACAGGCCACACCGAGTAAATAGATCTCAGCTCTCTAAATGGATTGACACCGTCCGCTGCCAATCAAAGCCTGAGATTACGAGGTTCTTCTTTAAAGTGTGGCCATTTTTCATCCATGTCCCTAAATGCAGAACCATCCGCAGGCATTCGAAGAATCTCATCTCCACTTCTATTACGTGCATGGTAATCCATAAATTGCGCTAAGCTTTCACACCTAAATAATTGTTGCATACGTGGAATAATGGGAATATAACAAAGAACCTTGCAAGGCACCTTTTTTGTTAGTTGATCTGTTCAATATCTACTGATATGACATTCCGGGCATTCTATTGCAAATTCATGTTGTTTATGATATATAATATGATCATTGGGACATGCATCTATTGCTTGATACTCCATTCCAATATCTTTCATAATGCCAAATAAATCTCGGTATGAGTGAGGTAAAATATTTGATGGTGGTAACAAAAATTCACCAATCAATCTACAACAAAAAATAACTTCTTAATATAAAGAATATTAAAGGTACATACTTCATCCTTTATTTACTTGATGAACTAACAACAATTAAAATAGATAAAAAAAAATGACATATATGACATACCTTAACATCCGTGAGATTGCTATGTTGGATAAACCATTCATAACCTTCAAGTTCACCAGCAACAATACAGCAGAGAGAAGAGTTGTTTGGGAGCCTTCATAAAGCGGCTCGTATGCCTTCTCAAGTACAGGTAAATCATGAACATCATCAAAGTCATCTCGATCAACATGATCAGATGTGCCACTACATGTGTCATGGATCAATGTATTTGTACCATCATCTTCAATTGTGTTTTTTGGTGCATGATCATCTTCTTCCATAGGATCATTAACTTCATCTTCGATATTCACAGCTCCATGTTCCTCCGCTTGCAAAACCACATTCTCTGGGCCGTGATAATTCATATCGTGTGCCCTAGGGCACCCCACCTTTATAATAATGATAGACACAAATAAACCATGATCATGATCAAGTGATTTTTTATATATATATCAAATGTTAAAACAATATAAACATTTACAAATTCAATCAATATAAACACATATAATGAACAACTTACCAATGGATGATAATCATGCCCCCCTTCAACGTGACCATGCTGCCTACAATGTTTCTCAGCTGTTGTGATTAAAAGTCTTCTCGTCTTTAAGCCCTTGCAATTATTGCAAGGACAATAACATTTCCCATCACCCTTTCTTTTCAATATAGCCCACAATCTAGCAACTGTCTCTTCATTTTGTTCTGGACTAATATTATCTGACATGATTTTTCTTTACCAAGCTTGAATATTTAGATCTTCAAAAAATATCAAACTCACATGCACTCCAATAATTTTTAATCGTACACAGGTAACAAAATATAATAATTATGATATTTTACACCCAAAAAAATCAGCATGCAACCACCCCTGCAAAAGAGAAGATAGTCTGAAGTTAATGACCCCAAAAAATACTTTCAAATGCTAATTCCATAAATTATTAAATTCTGATTTTACAATTATTTCTAGCTATTATACTCCTAAAATCATAATATTGAACTTGCACAACAAAATATGGAAATGAAATTCTCAAAATGCAGCTAATAGGCCTCAACAATTAAGGCCTACTCAAGACTTTGTGAAGTCACTGCAAGGTTTCCAAGCCTTACTTGATGATTTGAGCAAGAGGATTAAAGAGTTGGTAAAGAGTTTTGATGACTGGAGTGGCACATCTTTACCAGATATTGTAGATGCCCAAGGAAATGTTAGATCACTGCAGCAATGGCAGGATAGGGTAGATGAAATCATTAACACTAGCACATTTTTGGAATCTTTTGAAAGGGAGGCGAATCAAGTAGCAGTAAAGTATACAACTTAAGTGCAAAGGTAAATTAGGTGGTAAATTTTAATTGGCCAATGGATGAGGAATATCAAGGATGGGTAGAAAAGTACTTAACTGAACAAGAATAGGACAGAGTCTACAACTGGCAGTTAACAGCTCAGCGGTTATGGTTATAACAAATTTTGGCTATGTCTTGGTGGCAATTTTGGTGCAACGTTTTCAAAGTTTGGAAAATGCAACAGTTATTCTCCAGTGGATGGGATGAACAAGAAGATTCTCCAGAGACTCAACTATTATAACCAATTTTCGAAATGTCATAAGGCGGTCCAAGTGACTAGTGACAGGTGTATTTCTGGTCCGATGCTTGTTGCTCCTTCATTTTCCCTATAAGAAGGATTTCAGGACCAAAAATATGGCCGGTTAGCAAGTTAGATATCTTTAGGTCAAGTCTAACTGAAGTTGCAGAGCGAATTTGTAAAGAGCCTGATATTATAGTGAAGATACTATTCTTAGGTTTGGTGTCATTTTGTTGTAGGTTTTAGTTTCATGGGTACTTAATTTTCAAGACAGTACTAGCATCTGAATGAAAATTACTCATTTCAAGGTCATGTATCTCCATTGTATGAATATATTATTATCTTGAATAAAATGATCAAGGGTTATTCTGTTCATCTCATTGTTATGGTGTGTGATTCTCATTTTGGCTTTAATTCAAGGAATTAATTAAAATGCTTGAGTGAGGTTATAGGTGACTATGTTCATATAAGGATTTGATAAGTAGTATTGGGTTAGAATATAGATTGATGGTATTGTAAGGTATTATTTGAGATTTTATATGCTATGTGTCTAGAAGATAAACTTGGTTACAGTAAAAAAACAACCAACACCTTTGATATTATCTAGCTATGGCTCCCAAATCTATTGCAAATTGATCATTAGGGTTAAAATTGAAACCTTGCAAATATAATCTTTGTCCAAATCCATCAAGAATTTTCCATCAGTTATAAACAATTCCCTTATAAAGAATTTGTGAAGCCAGGTCTAAAATCTGGAAATGAAATTCTAAAAATGCACAAGACTATAAATGAAATCTGATGAGATGTTGCTTTCAAATATGATTTTCAAACCTGGAAGTACAAATCTGACTTCACAAATGAATTTTGGAAAAAGACAATGACTTCCCTCAACCTGATGATATCTTCTTGAGTTTCTTTTGATTTTCCCCAAGAAAACCGTCAAGCAAAACATTGTCGCAATAAATAGTCGAGCTCATTTCAATTTATGCCCACCATAATTTAACTTTGCAGGACCACCCCAATTTTCGTGAAAGATCTTCATCGAAACGTACATAAAACAACGGCTCATCGAAATTCTAACGAATTTCGAGGTAAAAATTTATTAAAAAAAATGGAAATTCGCACAAGTGCCCGATGATACATTTGATTATATAGGTTTCGTCGAAAATTGGGGTTAAATGAGTTAGTGTATGTTCTCCATGGAGGAGAGAATATTATCACTGATAGTATCAAAGATAGTGAAATCCGTTCCCAAAGCTTTGACTTCCTCTTCGAAAAGAGGTGAGGTATTTGAACTCAGATTACCATTGGTCAACACATCCTTCTAACCATTATCTGAAAGAATCTCCACCGTTGGTACATTCTCACCAGATAAGACCATAATCACCGGTGACTCTGAAAGGCTCATGAACAAAGGAACAGACCCTCCAGGGGTTGCTCCCAAGGGACATGAGCCTACATGTGACAAGGCGAGCCTCGGGTTAGGAGGGGATAGAGGGGGACCGTGGGGTACCCCCAGGGCAGAATCCACCATGTGCACGGACTGTTCAAACGTGGACAGAGGAGAGAGGAGCGAGAAACAAGTTCTAAAATGTTTATGATTAATGATAATGTTTATAAATTCAACTTGTTTCCTAAGTGAAGTCAATTTGATATGAAGTGTCCATTATTCATACTTAATTAAATAAAAACTTATTGAGAAACTAAAAAAATTGGAGTTATTTTCTTTTGGTACCCATAATTTTCAAGGTCATATTTTATCTTGTTACTCAAAATTTAAATTTTATATATGCATTAGAAAGATTAGTTCAAGAATGAATCAATTTATGTTGAAACATAAATTCCAATAAGGATTCAATTATCACATTACCAAATTCCAATCCAAAATGACCTCAAAAATTTAAAAAATAAAATAAAATTAGAAAGGCACTAAAAATATACATATTTTTCAAAATACTTCACAATGTTTTCTAAAACTACCACTTACAAGATTTAAGATATGTTCTATATCATTTGTTGATTCTCATTTGGTTTTACCCTAGAAATCACATCCATAAATAAATAGACATTATTTTAACTACTTCTTCAAGCAAGAAATATGTAAATGGGATGAGATTTGACTTCTTAAATTAATTCAATGCCTAAGTTTTTCAAATTTATTTTTCAAGGAAATCTCTATCAAAATACCCATTCACTTTTTTCCAATTTTAAAATAATTCATTTTCAAGAATCTTATCTATTTCTTCCAAGAATTTTTGCACGATTTCAATTTATTATATGTTATTTTCTTTACACTAATTTATATATTGCTTTCAGTTTGAAAAAAGAAACCCAACAGGATTACTTGATAAACCACAAGAACTTACAATTTTCCTCTGCGACATGCTTAGTAACAAGCTCTTTAGCACTGAATCTAGCTTAAGGTTCTCATATGGTAATCTTCCATGGACAAAAAAGTACAAAAAATCTTCTTGTTAAGTATTCTAAACCAAAAACTGACCTTGGAAAACCAAAACAAACTGTTTTTCAAATTTAACCAAAACTTAGACAATATCTTTTAATCTTCATAATCCCAACCATAAAATGACTTGGAGTTGCAACAAAAGAAGCCACCAGGCACAACATTTGATAGCATACTTGTGGTAATCATCATAGTCGAACTCATAGCCCACAGCCTGCAAAGATTCATAAAACAATAACAAGAAAAAGTCATTTGTGACATTCATTACCAAATTCCTTACAATTGTATTGATTTGGTAGGATTTCTTTTGTACTAGGTTCTAGCTAGGGTCTTAACAGAGTGTCTCTGTGGCTTATGCATTTTGTTGTCTTAGAATCGATGTTTAAACTGTTACTTGTTATGTTACATGTCATTGTATTTCATAGCTTATGTTTCCTACGCATGCATTGTTTCCACAACTTTAGATGAGGTAAGTTTAAAAACCTTTGTCATGAATGAGACAGGATAATATGTTGGCTACCCTTTCCTTTTCTTGATTAAGACTATAGATAATATCAGTAGAAGGCCCAAAATGATCACTACAACAACAATAATTACGACTGTCGTATTGTTCTTTGGAACAATTCTACCACAAGAAAATTCAATACAATTCCACATCAGTAGAAACAGGAAACGTACCAAATGATTTAGGAAAAATAAATTCCAAAAAAGCTTCCAGACATCAAGAAGAGAATTTTAAATCAGAATAAAAAGTTTGTGATTTGAAGTAGAAAGGATTAAGAGTAGGAAAAAAAGACATTGAATACCTCCATTATGTATCGTGCACACCAGAGTTGATCAGTTGAGTGCGTGGTAAAGAATGGGAGATTCTAGGTTCCGGTCCTTGTGGAACCGTACGCATACTCTGGTCTATGCCCCATATCTGTCACCTTCCCATAGAACCACTGCCATACTCTTGTGGCTTAATAGCTCATATATGGGGATTAGACCCTCATTTATGTCCCTTCTAATAAATCTCGTGCCCGAGCACTGGTATGCCCTTGTGAATGTCTCTTGCAAGAACAGTCATAATTCCATTATGGCTCACACCCTAATACGCAGGGAAGCCCCTATTGGCAAAACCACCACCCAACTGCACAATTTTCTCTAACAAACTCGAATTTGGCCTATACCCACAGAAGAGAAGGCACTCATATCAAGGCCTCTTATTTATTGAGTGCCTCTCATCCACCACCATTGCTTCTACTGTTACCAACAAACTAAACCACACATACAACTCAACATGGGTATCAAGAATTGAATGCAAACAAGTCTCAGGAAACAAAACAAGTTCCAAAATAGTTCTGAATAACGGGATGGAAGAGCCAGAGAAATTGTGACTGCAGTGCACGTGCCTTGTCTTCGCTACCACATTTTGCAAACATGCACACCAGAACCCTTGCAGCTAAGACATGTTCACAGCCTCTCTCGATGCAATTTCCAACGAATGCAGAGATTCTAACAATCAGCAGAAGCCTTGCAGGCCAAACCATGATAGTCGTGTGCTCTCTTGCCTCGTAATAAATGCAGAGCCTCTGACAATCTGCAGAACTATTTCACAACCCAATCACAAAGTGCCAAAAATATTGCATCGAGTATTTTGCATAAAAAATATGTAGGTTAAGTATAGAAATAGCAAACCAAAAGGACATTTTGAAATAATTCTGCATGTTGATTGACTGTTGCAGGATAGATTAATCACTGTTTAAGCTTGAAGGGTTCACTATAGTTCCCCCACAGGAATTAATAATTTGAGTCTTAAATATCTAGACGATAATATGTATATCTTATATTGATATGACCATATGAGTAACTTGTTATTGTTTCAAGGATAAAAATAAAACAAATTGTTCATGATGGAGGTCTTAAAATCAGAAAGAGCAAGATTCCAATTAAAACGAATGCTCATATTGGCTCCATCCCTGCTGAAAAGACCTTAGGGAGTATACACGACACCAGCCTAAGGGAGAAACATTATTTCAAAATATTTAATTCATAGCTTTGAAACTTGTTCACGATTATTCTCCATTCTATGCGGTTATTTATTTACTCAAAAAAGTGAAAAAAGAAGAATGTGCTCTATTTAGGCGATAATAATTTGAAAGCTAAAATAACAAGGATATCATGCAATACAAATCAAAAGGGGCTAAATGATACATGCATCCTAAATAATGTTGAACTTTGTTGCTTAAAAGAACTTAAAACTGAAGTAATCAACACTTTGCACTTACACAGGGACTCACTTTTGAGCAGCACATCAAATATAATTATGTAATATGCAAAATATAACCTAGTTCGCTAGTGTTTATAGAGCAGCAACAAATTCCAGGTCATTGGATCACAGCCAATAAAATAAATAAATAAACTTCCTCATTCGCCATATACCTACTACTAAACTAGAAGTGGGTCAGGAAATGTAAGAGTTATCTGTTAAAACAATAATAATAATAATAAATAAAACAGTTGATGTGAGGGTTAAAGATATTAATTCTGGCATTCATTACACTAATAAATATTCAAATTTACTTAATCAGCAATTAATAATAATAAATTTAAGTAATGATTTTTGCTGTGTAAATTGGAGGAATTCGTATTTTAATTGTTATCTGTGTATTTTTATTAACGGCTCATCAAATTAAGTAAAAAAAAAAAAACTTTCTCTACAAAGGATATATTAAATTCTTGGTTTTGAGGGATTAGCTATTTGTAATAGTCTCCAGGTAACTACCAGCAGTCTTTGGTTGAAATTATTAGATATATATATGTTTATGACATTATTGGTAAAATGTAATAACAATATTTACTATAACATCAACTTAGTGTTAGGTTTAATCGAATAGTAGTTAATATAGCAAATAAATATTGGATTATGCCACAATACTATTATCTTTAAGAAATACTTATCATTTGAGTAATAATATTATTAACAAGACTTTAGGCATAAATAAATATGAAATATATATAAAAGATTGATGCTTAAAAAACAATTTTTGATATTATCAATAAAGAGGATAACACTATTATCAATAGACGAATGGTGATAATAATTATATTAGTATTATTTAGTTTACAAGGTAATAATAATAATATTATTGAAGATTAATTGTGGGTCTATTAATGACACTTTTATTGAGGATTAATGTTCAATAATAATATTATTATTATTAGTGTTAAAAATATGGTTCAATAATAAATTTATTTTTGGTTTCTTGATTTAATAATAATGATGTTGCTCTTAAGACTACTAAATTTGGTTACTTGTTTATTATAAAAGAATAATGATATTACGATTATGATATAATTGAGACTAAGTGAGAATGCTATCATTTGAGTGATTTATAAATTGCATAGATAGTTGTTACACTCAATCTAGAAGCGATTTATCATAGGTGTGCAACTCATATCCATGGTAGTGCTCATCTCAAGCCCTTAGAGTGTTAACTAGCTTAATTATTATTCAAAAGAAAAAAAAAATTGTTGAGTTTTTTTATCGAAAAAACTTGGGCATGACAATGTAGCACCCCTCCATTTTTCTCTTTGGATGAGACAGTGTGTGTCTTTGTTATGTTTTGTTTTCTATTAGCACCTTGACTATGCTATACTATGATGCTTGGTTATTATTTGATCACTAACTTTAGAGTGATGTGGATTTTATACTAGGATGTGATGATACTTTATTTTGATGTTATCATTATGACATGCTTTGGATTAGCATAATGGTTATTTGAATTAATATTGTTATATCCACATGAGTAGATTATTGGTGTTAGAATCGTTATTGTTGTGTCATTGTATTGGTGAAAGGGATAGAATTGTATCACTCGCTTGTAAGCGCCTTGTGATTCTACGAT
Organism: Sequoiadendron giganteum; assembly: GCA_007115665.2. Taxonomy (NCBI): domain Eukaryota; kingdom Viridiplantae; phylum Streptophyta; class Pinopsida; order Cupressales; family Cupressaceae; genus Sequoiadendron; species Sequoiadendron giganteum. The sequence goes on from CM021107.1 coordinate 297,443,578, forward strand.
TCTCTCTTCACGGTGTGTTTTATTATGATATATATATATATATATATATGCATATTTTATATATGCCTTGTTTACAGGTTTGTAGGTACAAGACATCGACTCCACCTAGTTTCACAGGTTTGAGCATGTCCATTGCCCAACAGTAATGTTGATTGGGAGATAGTAGCTAGGTTTCTTGTGTCAAGTCACCACCTTGGTCATAGTGTGTCGTCGGTTCTAGTTGGTTTTGTTTGTTAAATGTTGTTCAATTTTGCCTTGAAATTATTTATGTTGCAAAGTTTGTAAAAAATAAATAATGGATTTAAATATTTTAGTTGATTATTAAATTAATCTGGTTTATTAAGTTAGAAGATGGTAATTAATTAATTTATTTATTTAATCTAATTGGTAAAATAATTTAATCTTAGGATTATATTATTTTATTAACTAATTAAATTAGTTGAATTAAATTAAAATTAGAAATGTTAAGTATGTTAGAAATTATTAGATGTTTTAATTTTTTTTTTAAATATCTTGAGGATTTGGTGCAATTTGATTTTAAAAGATATTTTGGTTTTCAACATGTGTTTGAAAAAATTATGAGGGTTGTTGGGAAAATGATATTCACAAGGAAAATTAATGGTTGTAACGGGAAGAGGTGAGAAGCTTCTTCACAGAAAAAGATAGAGGATATTTTGTGGGGAAGCTTGTTTAAGAATTTTGTTTTGGTTATTGCATGTTGTTGAAATTTTGGAAAAAAAATACAGTCTCAGGAAAGTTCTTGTGTTCTAGAATTTTATTTGTTTCTGAAGGAAGCTCTGGTTGAACTGGGAAAAAACTTGGATCTGTGGAAGAGGCTCTATGTGAATTCACATCTTCTTAGGTGTTGGATTCCATGTTCCTCTTTTATTCTAGTTAGTTTTTTATTGGAAAGTTTTCTTAGTTTAGATTACTGTCTAGAAAAAGATTGTCTGTGCAAAATGTAAAGCTTTTGAGTTTAGAATTTTATTTGTTTCTGAAGGAAGCTCTGGTTGAACTGGGAAAAAACTTGGATCTGTGGAAGAGGCTCTATGTGAATTCACATCTTCTTAGGTGTTGGATTCCATGTTCCTCTTTTATTCTAGTTAGTTTTTTATTGGAAAGTTTTCTTAGTTTAGATTACTGTCTAGAAAAAGATTGTCTGTGCAAAATGTAAAGCTTTTGAGTTGTAAAAATCGAAAATGTCGTGTGTGAAATTTTCTGTGAAAATGAAATCCTCTGTAGAATGAAATTTTCTGTTGAATCTATTGCAAGTTTTAAATTACGATTATTGTAAACAAAGAAGAACCCATAAGAAAACAATAGAGATCTGGAAAATTATCTATCGGAGGAAATTAGATTCTTTGTAGAAATTATTTTGTCTAGGATTAAAGCTCTCGGAAAATATCTTGTAAAATTGTCTATAAGAATTTTATTGTTCTTTCTCTTTTAGATTTGTTGTTTGAGCAAATTTAAAATAAACCTCTTTGTTTTTATTTGAGAAATTTGTCTATAGAAATTTCTCAGTAAGTTGGCTTTTCGGATGTTTTTGTAAAATTTGGGTGTTTTCCTGTAGATGGTCTTTTTTGAAAAAATTTCCCCAATTAAAACTATTGATTTGAATTCTTTATATATATATGTGTGTGTGTGTGTGTGTATATATTATATACATACACATATATATATATACAAAATATATTTATTTATTTATAAAGTGTTTAATATTGGAATGACAGTAGTAAAGAAATTATGTTGTCATTTGTACGGTGATCTTTTTTTTTCCATCGCTGGGTATTCATTTCTTTTGGAAGTTTTTTCTTATTTTCAAATGTTAATATTATGGGAAGGGTGTGTGGAGGTACCACCTCCACCACTGCCCCCACAAGGGGACAACGTTGTGGAGGTAATACCTCCACAGACCCTCCCTACTCTCTTTCAACAACACCTCATGGGAGATGGGGGTTCGACTGTGCAAGCACAACCACCCCTCCCCACTTTATGTAGTATTGTATGTTTTGTAAAATGTGAACCTTCATTATGTTTTGTCTGTGTAGTACCCCTCCATTTTTCTCTTTTTATTGGACAGTGTTCTTCTTTGTTATGCTTTGTTTTTGTTAGTGCTTTGACTATGGTACTCAGTTATTATTTGATCGCTAACTGTAAAGCGATGTGAATGTTATATTTTGATGCGATGATATTTTATTCCGATATTATCATTATGACATGCTTTAGATTAGCATAGATAATATTTGAATTAATGATGTTGTTTTATGCTTTAGATTAGATGATTGATGTTAGATTCGTTAGTTTTATAACACTGTATTGGTAAAGGGGATGAAATTGCACTACTCGCTTGCGAGCGCCCTACGATTCCACGATTTCCTCTTCATGGTGTATTTTATTATGATATATATGCATGCTCGATATACACTTTTTTGTTGGTTTACAAGTACAGAACATCGACTCCACCTAGTTTCACAGGTTTGAGCATGTCCATTGCCCAACGACATTCGATTGGGAGATAGTAGCTAGGTTTTCCGTGTCAAGTCATCACCCTAGCCATAGCGTGTCGTTGGTTCTAAGTCTAGTTCGATCTTATTAATATTATTCAATTTACCTTGTTATTATTAAATTTCAAAGTTCAAAGGTAAATAAATGGTTTCGTGTATTTGTGTTGTTTATTAATTAAATCTGGTTTATTATGTTAGTAGATGTTATTTAATTAATTAATTAATTAAATTTTGATTTGCTGGGAAGAAGCTGGAATCTGAGGAAGAATCTTTGCACCATTTTATCAACCTCACAAGCACTTGGAAACTAGGTTTTCTTTTATTAAATTAGTTTCATTTTGAGAAGATTCACAATTTTATATGTTTTTTGAAAATATATAAACTTTGTTTGATTTGCAAGTAAAACCCATGTTAAATCTTGTTTCAAAACTTTGAAACCTCTGTTTAGAAATGAACTTCTTCAAGAAAAAATTGCAATATGGTTGTAAATGTTCTTTTTTTTAGAAAACAATTGCTCAACTAAACTTATAATTCTAGTAAATTTGGTTAAAATTTCTACATGTATATATATATTAAAAAAATACATATATATATTTGTTTGTTTTGAGGAAATGAAAAAAAATAAAACCCAATTAAAAAAAAAGCTCTTGGTGGATTAAAAAAAATCTGCAAGTTTTTGGAGAAATTTTTTTTTTTGAAATAAAATTAAAATTTCGAAAATTTATGGGGGTTGGGGGCTCAACCCACAGCTGCCCCCATGGGAGGCGCTATGGGGAGCCGTGCCCCACGCGGCGGCTTAGCACTGCTGCCACCATGAATGGTGGTCGACTATGCTAAGCACAGTCGCCGCCAATCATGGGGTCAGTTGTGCTAAGCTAGCCGCCCCCAACCCTAAACTATGTGCGCGGCCCGAGGGTAAAACATGTTTCGCCTTTTTAAAATTCAAATTTTTTTATTAAAAAAATTAAAAAATATTTTAATATTTTTAATACTATATTTTTATAATATTAAAATATTAATATATGTAAGGTAATAAAATATTTATTAATATTTAATATTATATTATATAATATTAAAATATTAACATATATAAATATTAAATAATTAAATATATATATATATAATATATATATCATATGAGGATATATATATATATGTATATTATTTTATATATATAGGGTTGAGTTATTAATTTTAACATATGCATATATATTTAAATATATACATATATTAAAATATTGATTTAAATGATGGCATGATTTAAATGTAATTGAGAAATTTTAAATTAATGTATAATAGTCAAGTTAATGGATTGATTTTAAAATAATATATTTTGATAGAATAGTATATTTGAAAAAAAAATTAAGAATATGTTTAATAGATGAGTTAATCATTTTTAATGACTTATGTTGAAAAGAAGAAACAGTTATTTTTTTAAAATGTTATGTTTTGAATCGTAGAAGTAAATGTTTATTTTATTACTATTTAAGAGCAATTAGGGAATTAAATATCTGGTTAAATTTCATCTTTTGTCTGAAAGAGAAATTATTTAATTAGTCTTATTGAGGCAATAAACTATTGAATTTTATTAAAGGAAGTGGATTTAGTAAATCCAAAGTAGATTTAATTCCTGTTTAATTGCTCTTTTAAATGTAAGTTTCTTTTGTTTTTGCTTTTGGGAAAACTGATTAGAAGGGTTGTTAAGTCTTCCAGATGAGTTTTTTTAAATTATGTGGGTTGTCATATTATGTTAGTCAACCTTTGGATTGCTTTGGGTAGTGCGTCTAATGTATCCAGTTAGATATCCGGTTATCACGAACGAGATGTGTTGACTTTATGTGTTGGATAGGGATTTAATGTAACAACCCCCATGTTGGTGTTTAGTTGTTGTCCTTCTTTGATGGATTCTGATAACTGTATATTTTGTATTTGCACTATTTGTCCCTTAATTATTTTGTATTAACACTCGAGAGGTGTAACTCTGTGACTGTTATGCTCGATTACATGTTTACATGCTTATATGTTTATATGATGTTATCTGGTTAACATGATTATTGTTTATGTTGGATTTCATGTTTACATGGTTGGTTATTATGCCGGATTACATGCTTATATTTTTATATACCGTTGCCCTTGCTTATGTATAATCATGGATAGGAAAATGACAATGTCATAACACTCGTAACTGAGAGGCTTATGATATCATGATCCTTTTTCCTTATGATCGATGTTTCCTTAGGAAAATGACGATGTCATAACACTCGTAACTGAGAGGCTTATGATATCATGACCCTTTTTCCTTATGATCGATGTTTCCTTAGATGTTTCCTTAGATATATAATATATGATTTATGCACATGTACTTTAATGTTTGAATTGGAGTGATGCAGGTACTGAGTATCAACTTCGCCTAGATTCATAGGCTTGAGCGTACTCTCATTCCTTGAATGAAGTTTTTGGAGAAAAGAAACTTGGTTGTTTTGGCATCTAGAAGGAAACCCCATGATTTGGGGCAATTGAGTTTGGGAAGATTGTGAAGATTTTATGAGAATAAATTTGTGGGTAGTGACTGTTGAAATCAGCACTCCATTTCTTACTTGCTATCTAGATTTGGAGCTTGGTTGTGTCTCCTTCTTTTAGCATTCCTCCATTTATATTTTGGATCAAACTAGGGTATTTTTCTATTGTTGTTCAATTTTATGTGGTTGGTAATTTGGGCATTCTCTCATATTTCTTGTATGGCTGGTATTTTTCTGATCTAGGATTATTTTATTTTATGAAAATTGGAGGAACTTCTCTATGTCACTTTTGTTTTGCTTGGGGTTTGAATGATGGTTGTTTTAAAATTTGATTTTCTCCTCATTACCCTCTTGATAAAAATGAATTTTAAGAGTGAATTTCATGTAGAAATGCCAAGATCTCAACTAGGTCTTTGGCAAATTTTTAATCTGAGCACTTTTATTTTTCCATGATTTTCTTGCCATCTGTTTAAACATTTTTTCTTTTTGTTCATAAACCACTTGGTAAAAATGTAAAGCAAAGGTGGATTCCATGTCCACATGCCCATATCTCAACTAGGTTTTCATAGATTTAATTTCTGGGCACTTTCATTTTCCATGCCTTTTCTTGCCCAATTGACCAAAAATGGCATTTTCTGAACACAACCTCTTTTTTTGGGCTAAGCTAAAAATTCGGAGGTGGTTTTCAACATGAAACACCAAAATCTAACTGGTTCTAGCTTAGAAATTTAATCCGGGCACTTTGAATTTTTATGTAATTTTTATGCCTCTATTTCATGATATATTTTTGTTGTTAAATGAGTCTTCTTACAACAATTTTATCTTGGTTGTTTTAAATAGTTTCTTTGAAAAAAATTTGTGACTTTTCCTTTGATTTCCTTTTATTTGGACTCCTCGTTTGGTTAAATGAGAAGAGCTTAGGTCTAGGTAATATAGTGGTCATATGGAGTGGCTCTCTACGAGCCCGGGGCCCACAAGTGGCTGCCAGGGGAACTAATAGCAGAGTCAGAGTAAACAAGTGATAACTAAATAAAAATTAATGGGGTAAAACACTAATAAGATAATGAGTCCTCGTGCATGGCCTTGAGCACTTGTAAAGGCTAAGGATGCACTCAAGAAGGCCCATCCATCTGCGGGGCGTTGAATTATTCACTTGCGGGATGTGGATTTAGGCATGATTGAGTCTCCTCGTCCCTATGAGAGGTGTATTTGATTTCGTGTGGTGCCATCCCTTTGAGCATGCATGATGACACTCCATCTGATTTTCACTCTAGTACCTAGATCCTTATTAGTCATGAGTAGTACCTGACACATTATTAGATAAGCATCTCTATGTTGTGATGATCGGATGTATGCATTGTATTATGTGTTTTCTCTCTGACTGATGTGAGTTTTGTGCTTACTTTACCCTTTCCTTGATTTCATTTTCTTGGGCCTTGTGACTTTCTCCAAGCACGGAGGGGTGGACTCTTTTGAGCCACATGGTTGGGAGGCATTGCCACCGCCATTAGGGACTGGCGTATAGGTTTTGGAGTACCAATTGGAGTTGATCTCTCTCTCTTGTATATTTCATCATATTGTACTCGTGTACATGCCTTTGTGTATATATTTTATTAGATGTTGTATCTTGTTCATGAAAATGCTATTGTATTCATGCTTTTTCCTTTATGCACATTGTACTCTCTTGAGAGAGAAAGTAATCATAAATTTAATGAGAAGATATGTGATGTTTTATTTGGGTTTATGGGTTTTGATGTTGGTGTCAGACTGGATTGTTCTATGATAATCCTTAAGTCCTTTTCTTTCATTAATTTTCATTTTTAGATTAGATCCTTGGTTGTGTGTTTCTTCCTTTTGACAAGCTGCATAGGTTCTGGAGCACTGGTGCCTTCTGTAGCTACCTTGTGTGGTGTAGTAAAGGTTCTAGAGCAGTGAGCTCCGGAATTGCATGTTTTAGAGCACTGACACCCATATTTTCTAACCAATGGGCAGCAAGAGGTTCCAGAGCAGTGAGCTCCGGAATTGCAAGTTCCGGAGAACTGACGCCCTCGGTTTGCTTACCAGTGGGCAGCAACAGGTTCTGAAGTAGTGAGCTCTGGAACTGCAAGTTCTAGAGCACTGGCGCCCTCTATTTGTTGGCCTGTGGGTAGCAACAGGTTCTGAAGCAGTGAGCTCTGGAACAACAAGGTTCCGAAGTAAAAATCTCCAACACAACTTTTGAAGCTATCCTGCTTGCTCCCGATCGGATTTCCTTTGGAGGGTGGATTAGTCCTCTCCTCTGGGTGGTACCTTCAATCATACTTGGCCATGTTTTATTGTTACTATATCGGATTGGCAACTAATTTATGTGTATGTTATTCCTTTTGTTTTAAAAAAATATATATCTTGTCCCTTTTGGCTCTTAACTCCCGAGGGTTCATTGTGGGATGTTACATCCGGTATTAGAGCCCATGTTTACACACTGGGAGGTCTGGCATACTTGATACTTCTATGTTATGTTGTGTTTGGTGTGTGTGGCATGAGCTTGTTATATTTCTTTATAATCTTATGGTTATGCTTCCATTTTATAGTATGGTGAATGGGTCATCCTTGTGATGATCTATTCTAATGTGTTCCTTGTTTTCTATAGGATGCCTCCTAGGGGTAGAGCCAGAGGAAGAGTTAGAGGTAGAGCCACTATCATTCATTATAGCACTCGGCATAATGTCAATCAGGGTAATCAGGGTAATCAGGGTGAGAATCAAGAGGAACAATGTGTTGAGAATCAAGCCGAAGGGCTCGGGCATGCTCAAGTTGTAGCTCTTCTACAACAAATTATAGATCGATTAGGACCTTGTCAAGAGGAATCTCATCAAGAGTTGTCACACCCTTCTCGTCAGATTGGTCAGAATGTTATATTTGAGTGTGAGCATTCTCGTAGTCCGGGTCATTCGAGAGTTGATGTTGAGAGGGATAGGGTGGATGGAGACATTATTGTTGTAGGACGCATGAAGGATCTCCTTAGAGCCCATCCCCCTACTTTTAATGGGTCTGGTACTAGTACCGAAGCAGAGTCTTGGTTGATCGATCTCGATCGATGCTTTGCTATGCATCCCTATAGTAGAAATACTAGAGCTCGATGTGCCATCATGCATCTCAGGGGATTTGCGTCTACATGGTGGAGATTTGAGGAGCAGAAGCTTCACCTAGACATTGCTTTCGTTTCTTGGGGACTATTCTTAGAGAGGTTTCATGCATGATTTCTTTCAAACTATTATCAGCAGAGACATGCTAATGAGTTCCATGAGCTTCGTCAATTGACTATGATGGTAGATCAGAATGAGCATCGCTTCTTTGAGCTTAACCAGTATGCCAACATTTATGATGATGAGCCCATGTTAGTGCAACATTTCATAAGGGGCTTGAATGCCCGTATCAATGATGGTGTCCACGTGCTTGAGCCGAAGACCTTAGAGACCATCATGGAGACTATGAGGTTGATAAATGAGAATCAGGCTAGAGGCTTTGGTGGTCAGGTAGGGGTTCAGGTTGGTAGTGCCCCTCCTTCAGGATCAGTTGCTCAAGGTACACAGTCTCAAGGAGCTGGACCGTCTAGATCTCAGTCTGTACCTTCTAGACATGGTCAACGATAGAGGCATAGTTTTTCTCAGTCTCAGCAGAGTCGGTAGAGCCCTGGCACTCCATTTCCTAGAGATCATTCATGTCATCATTCTCGGAGTAGGCAGCAGAGTAGTCTAGTACAAAGTTCTTTGAGTGCACAGCAGAGTTTTGGGGGTGGTGGACCCCAGCAGATGTGTGCACCATTTTTGGGCTGAGGTGCTAGCAAGGGTGGTTGTTTTGCTTGTGGGCAGCATGGTCATATTGTCGTTTAGTGTCCTCAAAGATCAGTGGGTGGAGGTGGTCAGAGACAGGCCACTTTAGAGCCTATAGTAGGTGATGTTGGAAGATCTCATAGAGTTTTTATGGTGGTGGATAATCATCAGGCTAAGCACCTGGGCACTGTGGTCGAGTATTTAGGTGTGTTATGTGGGATTACCACATCTATTTTGTTTGATTCAAGAGCTTCAGATTCTTTTATTTCTCCTTCTCTTGTAGAGAATTGTGGACTCAGGGTGGCAAGGAAAGATGTTGGTTGGCAAGTTGAGTTAGCTACTGGAGCCAAGGTGGTTGTAGATTCCCTTATACATGGGTGTGTGTTGGATCTGGGCACCTTCACCACCATAGTGGGTCTTCGTGTGTTGCCTTTGGGGTCCTATGGGATTTTCTTAGGCATGGACTGGCTGGAGGCACACCAAGCCAGTATAGATTGTCATCGTAATTTGGTCCAGTGTGTAGATGATGATGGAGAGCATGTTGAGTTAGTTCGGGTCCAAAGACCCATTTCTCTTCATGTGATTTTAGTAATGCAACTGAAGTGTGTCATGCGGCAAGGTTGGTAGATGTTCGCTATTTCAGTTAGTGATCTTGCTGAGGGTGGGATTCAGGAGGTATCTCTTGATGACCATCCTCTTCTTTAGGAGTTTACAGATGTTTTTCTGAGTGCTATTCCAGGTATGCCACCTAAGCACGACATAGACTTCTGTATTGATCTCATCCATAGAGCAGAGCCTATCTCTTGGGCACCATATCATATGACTACCCAGGAGTTGAGTGAATTGTGGTTACAGTTAGAGGAGTTATTGGAGAAGGGTTTCATTTGTCCTAGTGTATCCCCTTGGGCAGCACCTGTTATCTTCATGAAGAAGAAGGATGGATCTCTTCGCTTGTGCATTGATTTTTGCTAGTTGAACAAAGTGATGGTGAAGAATCATTACCCATTGCCTCAAATAGATGATTTGTTTGATCATATGAGGGGAGCCAAGGTGTTATCCAAGATAGATATGAAGTTAGGATACCATCAGCTTTGCATTCATGAGATAGACATTCAACGGATGACATTTTGTACATGTTATGGGCATTATGAATTCACGGTTGTCCCTTTTGGGTTGGCCAATGCTCCATCAGTTTTCATGAGTTTGATGAATGGGGTGTTTCACACCTATCTTGATCGATTTGTTCTCATGTTCATTGATGATATTTTGATTTATTCAAAGACTTTGGAGGAGCATGAAGGCCATTTGCGACAAGTGTTGCAGTGCTTGCAAGATAATCAATTGTTCGACAATTTGGCCAAGTGTGATTTCTTCTAGACTAAGGTGAGATACTTGGGCCATATCATCTCAGGAGAGGGTATCTCAGTGGATCCTTCTAAGATTTAGGCCATTGTGGATTGGCCAGCACTAACAAATTTGGCTGAGGTTCATAGTTTCATGGGATTGGTGAGTTACTATAGTCGATTTTTGAAAGATTTCTCTCGGGTAGCCCATCCCATCACTTCTCTTCAGAGAAAAGGGAAGGAGTTTGTGTGGTCAGATTAGTGTGAGTCATCTTTCCAGGCTCTTAAGGATCAGTTGACTAGTGCACCTATCTTGATAGTGCCAAATCCTATAGGATATTTTGTAGTGTGCACTGATGCCTCATTGGAGGGTGTGGGGGCAGTTCTTATGTAGGAGGCTCGATTGATTGCATATGAGTCTTGTAAGCTCAAGGACCATGAGCTGAACTACCCCACCCATGATTTGGAGTTAGTGGTTGTCATCCATGCACTCGTGCATTGGAGACATTTCCTCTTGGGACATCGATTTGAGTTGCATAGTGATCATCGTAGTTTGCAGTATATCTTCACTCAGCCTAATTTGAATGCTCGGAAATGTCGTTGGATGGAGTTCCTCTGTAAGTATGATTTTGAGGTCCGCTATATCTAGGGAAAGGAAAATGTGGTTGTGAATGCCTTGAGCAGGAGGAGACATGAGATCTCAGTTTTGTCCCTTGGAGTGGATTTGTGGAGCTGTATTTTGGAGACACTCCCTAGTGATGCTTGGTGTCAGGAGGTGAAAGCAAAAATTAAGTCTAGGAGAGTCTTGGAGGGAAGGTTTGTAGGTTTCTCTCTCGAGTCTGATGGAATTTTGCAGCATCTTGGTCGCATTTATGTTTCAGACTCTGGTGATCTTCGTTCCCTGGTTTTGTCAGAGGCCCATCGTGCACCCTATTCAGCTCATCCAGGTGTCACGAAGATGCATGTTGATCTTTGATAGTTGTATCATTGGGAAGGTTTGCGGTGAGATATTGTTGATTTTGTGGCTTGGTGTCTTGAGTGCTAGCGGGTGAAGGCAAAGCATCAATACCCAGCAGGACTATTGCAGCCTCATTCCATCCCCGGATGGAAGTGGGATATGATATCTCTAGACTTTATAGTGGGGTTACCTATGTCTTCACATCGTCATGATGCTATTATGGTTATAGTGGACAAATTGTTGAAGGTGGCACACTTCTCACCCATGAGTTCTTCGTACACTGCAGCATCTGTTGCTCGAGTGTTTATGGAGGATATTGTGCATCTCCATGGTATTCCTCGTAGGATAATTTCCGACTGTGATTCAGTGTTCACTTCAGCCTTGTGGACTTCTCTTCAATTTGCTTTGGGAGCTTAGCTTAATTTTGGTTCTGCATACCATCCCGAGACTGACGGACATACGGAGCAGGTTAATCAAGTTTTAGAGGATATGCTTCGAATGTACGTTATGGATCAGTAGTCTCGTTGGGAGGACTACTTGTACTTGGTTGAGTTTGCTTATAATAATGGGTACCATAGTTCTCTTAATATGTCTCCCTTCCAGGCCTTGTACAGTAGGCCATGTCAAACTCCATTGAGTTGGGATCCCTTAGAGGACTGAGTTCTTTTAGGACTGGAGATGCTTCAAGATATGGAGCAGTAGGTAGTGCGGATCAGAGAGCATTTGGCTACAGCTCAGGATCGACAGAGGAAGTATGTTGATACCCATAGGTTGGACCGCCACTTCTCAGTGGGGGATCATGTGTTTCTGAGAGTTCATCTGCGGAAGAGCCCCATCCATTATGGGAAAGGCTCGAAGTTGGCACCTCGTTTTGTTGGACCTTTTGAGATCCTTGAGAGGATTGGTCCAGTCGCCTATCATCTTGCATTTCCACTGAGTCTATCGCGTATTCACGATGTTTTCCATGTTTATGTTCTCAGATAGTATATCCCCGATGTGACCCATGTTCTCGATTGGACTGCCTTGTAGGTCGAGGTGGATAGACAACTTTCCTTGGAGCCCATACACATCCTTCAGCGTCGGAGCTTGACACTCAGGGGTCGAGACATAGAGTAGGTAAGGGTCCAATGGGATCCTGATGGTGAGTCCTCAACATCTTGGAAAGATGCGGTGAGGATGAGATATCGTTATCAATATCTGTTTGCAGGCTTCCAAGAGTAAGCTTGGTTCTAGGGGGTAGGATGTAAAAAACCCCATGTTGGTGTTTTGTTCTTGTCCTTCTTTGATGGATTTCGATAACTATATATTATGTATTCGCAATATTTGTCCCTTAATTATTTTGTATTGACATCCGAGAGGTGTAACTCTGTGATTGTTATGTTGGATTACATGTTTACATGCTTATATGTTTATATGATGTTATTTGGTTAACATGATTATTGTTTATGTTGGATTTCATGTTTACATGGTTAGTTATTATTCCGAATTACATGCTTATATTTTTATATATCGTTGCCCTTGCTTATGTATAATCATGGACAGGAAAATGACAATGTTATAACACTCGTAACTGAGAGGCTTATGATATCATGACCCTTTTTGCTTATGATTGATGTTTCTTTAGATATATGATATATGATTTATGCACATGTACTTTAATGTTTGAATTGGAGTGCTGCAGGTACTGAGTATGGACTTCGCCTAGATTCATAGGCCTGAGCGTACTCTCACTCCTCAAAGGAGGTTTTTGGAGAAAATAAAATTGGTTGTTTTTGCATGGAGAAGGAAAGCCCATGATTTGGGGAAATTGAGTTTGGGAAGATTGTGAAGATTTTCTGAGAAGAAATTTGTGGGTAGTAGACTGTTGAAATCAGTGTGCCATTTCTTACTTGCTATCCAAATTTGGAGCTTGGTTGTGTCTCCTTCTTTTAGCATTCCTCCATTTATATTTTGGAGCAAACTGGGGTATTTTTCTATTGTTGTTCAATTTTATGTGGCTGGTAATTTGGGCATTCTCTCATATTTATTGTATGGCTGGTATTTTTCTGATCTAGGATTATTTTATTTTATGAAAATTGGAGGAACTCCTCTATGTCATTTTTGTTTTGCTTGGGGTTTGAATGATGGTTGTTCTAAAATTTGATTTTCTTCTCATTACCCTCTTGATAAAAATGAATTTTAAGAGTGGATTTCATGTAAAAATGCCAAGATCTCAACTAGGTCTTTGGCAAATTTTTAATCTGAGCACTTTTATTTTTTCATTATTTTATTGCCATCAGTTTAAACATTTTTTCTTGTTGTTCATCAACCACCTGCTAAAAATGTAAAACGAAGGTGGATTCCATGTCCACATGCCCATATCTCAACTAGTTTTTCATAGATTTAATTTCTGGGCACTTTCATTTTCCATGCCTTTTCTTGCCCAATTGACCAAAAATGGCATTTTCTGAACAACACCTCTTTTTCTGGGCTAAGCTCAAAATTCAAAGGTGTTTTTCAACTTGAATTTGTTCATCATATTATACTCATGTACATGCCTTTGTGTATATATTTTATTAGATGTTGTATCTTGTTCATTGAAATTCTATTGTATTCATGCTTTTTCCTTTATGCACATTGTACTCTCTTGAGAGAGAAAGTAATCATAAATTTAATGAGAAGATATGTGATGTTTTATTTGGATTTATGGGTTCCAATGTTGGTGTCGGACTAGATTGTTCTATGATAATCCTTAAGTCCTTTTCTTTCATTAATTTTCATGTTTAGATTAGATCCTTGGTTGTGTGTTTCTTCCTTTTGGTAGGCTGCAAAGGTTCCAGAGTATCGGTGCCTTCTATAGCTTCCTTGTGTGTTGCAGTAAAGGTTCCAGAGCACCGACACCTTTTGTTTGCTGACCAGTGGGCAGCAATAGGTTCCGGATTGGTGAGCTTTGGAATTGCAAGTTCTGGAGCACTGACACCCTATGTTTGTTGACCAATGGGCAACAACAGGTTTTAGAGCAGTGAGCTCCAAAACTACAAGTTTTGGAGCACCGACGCCCTTTGTTTGTTGGCCTATGGGCAGTAATAGGTTTTGGAGCAGTGAGCTCCAAAACAATAGGGTTCCGAAGCAGAAAGCTCCAACGCAACTTTTGGAGCTATCCTGCTTGCTCCCGATCAGATTTCCTTTGGAGGGTGGATTAGTCCTCTCCTCTGGGTGGTACCTTCAGTCATACTTGGCCATGTTTTCTTATCAGTATATCGGATTGGCAGCTAATTTATGTGTATGTTATTCCTTTTGTTTTAAAAAAAATTAATCTTATTCCTTTTGGCTCTTAACTCCTGGGGGTTCATTGTGGGATGTTACATTTAATATCCTCAGGTCGCACTAGTGTACCCTTGGGATGTGGGGTTGTTCCATGTGTTGTCTTAGAGGAGTGGCTTGCAATGAGGGTCAGCACACAAAGCGGTGTCAGGATAACTCATTGTGTTTTAGTTAATCCAGTGATAACATAAATAAACTTATTAGAGGAATGAGTAGTATCAAACACTTAACAAAGATAATTGTGCCTCGCTCATGGACGCAAGGTCTTGTATAGACTTGGGATGAGATGAGAAGTCTTGGAATGGGAAGATCATTATCTTGTCTCTACGAGAGATAATGGATTCCATATTGCTTTGCATGAGGGGTCGAAAGTCATTAGAGTTTTCCAAGAGAACCCAAGATGGGGGTCGGGACCTAGGAAGACTTACCAGGATAACCCATGCAACATTGTGATGACACTTCTCCTAAGTCAGCAGTATGTTTATATCAGTGATGCAATTGATTTGTTAACTCTGGAAGCATTGTAACCATTGTGTTAAGTAATGTATTTGTATTTCATTAAGTTTCAGTTATGTTTTAGCCTGTGTCTAGAGGTAGATGGTCTTGTCTAGGAATCCTTGTTACTATCTCCTAGCACGAGGGGTGGGCCTTTAGGTACCACTTGTTTGGGTGGAACGTGCACCTTACTCCACTGGGTTTTCTTCTTATTCGTGTTGACAAGATTTCCAGTTGGAGAGCTCGTGGGATCCAGTTACTTTTCATGCTTATTTTCATTTCAGTTGAATTCTGGTAATTTATTGCCCCTCATTTGTAATCGAGGTGAAAGATGTAATATGTAATCATGTTTATTGGAATTACCTCATTCGGGGAATGAGAGATGTAATCTTCTCATCAAATTATTGATATATGCAATCATATGGTATCTCTTATTGTTTGATGTAATTTATCATATATGGAATGTATGTGTTTTAATTTCTTAAGTAGATTAATGTTATGGATTCAATTCATGTTTTTGTTTGGGTTTTAATAAGTAATCTCAGTCTCATAATCTTAGAGGTTGTTGGCAATGGGTATTGAACTTGCATGTTAATTGTACTTAAACAAAAAAAAATTGGTGTGTTTGAGTAGTTAATTGCAATTTCATCTAGGGTTGTGTGGTGGGGCATCACAGTTCACCATTTGAGAGTAGTTGGTGGGTTCGATTTTATTATATTTAGTTTTTATTTTGTGAAATATATAATATATATAAATAGTATATGCGTAATATATATATATATATATATATATATATATATATATATATATATATATATATATATATATATATATATATATATGTATATTTAAATATATATTTATATATATATACATGCATGTATATATATTTTACAATTGCTCTAGAAATTATAGTTAGTTATTTAAATAAAATTTATACATATAGAATATGTATATATAAATATTTATTTAAATATATATTTAATTATGTATATATTCTACTATATATATGTGTGTGTTTTTATGAATTATATAGTTGATGCATGTGGTTGCACAAATCTAATATTATTAAAATAATATGTTTAATTGGTAGAAATTTGATATTTTGTTAAAAAGTAATCGAGGAATTGAATTTACAGAAAAGTTAGATTTGATTTTCCTTCTCTATTTATAAAGGGCTTTTATTTAATTAATTTATTTGGGAAATAATTTTATTGTGCATTATTGAAGGAGAAATTGGATTTAATATATTTGAAGAGTATGTAACACCCCTTCATTTTTCTCTTTGCTTTTGACAGTGCTCTACCTTCCTTAGCTTTGTTTTTTGGTTGTACTTAGACTTTGATATGCTATGATATTTGTTTATTATTCAATCACTATTTATAGAGCGATGTGGATTATATGTTCTGATGTGATGTTACTCTCTTTGATGTTATTATTTGACATGTCTTTGATTAGCATTATGATTATTTGGAATAACATGGTTATTTGCACATGAGTAATTTATATATGTTAGAATTGTCAGTTTGGTGATACTGTATTGGTGAAGGGGATGAAATTGCATCACTCGCTTGCGAGCTCCCTACAATTCTGTGACTTCGTCTTCATGGTGTGTTCTATTATGATGTTTATATACATGTACTATTTATGCCTTGTTTATAGGTACAAGACATCAACTCCACCTGGCTTCACAAGTTTGAGTGTGTCCATCACCCAATGGTTAAGTTGATTGGGAGATAGTAGCTAGGATACTTGTGTCAAGCCTTTACCCTAGTCTCAGTGTGTCGTCGGGTCTAGTCGGTTTCGCTTGTTAAAATTTGTTTATTATTGCTTTGATTTATTATGTTAAAATGCTTAAAAAGGGAATTTAATGAATTTAATCATTTAAAGTTGATTATTAGATTAATCTTATTTTAATGTTAGAAGTTTTGAATTAATAAATTAATTAATTTAATTTAATTGATAAATAGTTTAATCTTAGGATTATATTGTTTATTGATTAATTAAATTAGTTAATTAAGTTAAATTTGAAATAGTAAATATTTTGTAATTATTAAATATTTTAATTTTAAATTCTGGAGGATTTTATGCAAAATGGGTTGTTAGAGATATTTTGTGATTTTTAACATGTGTTAGAAGATATAATGAGTTTGTTGTAAATTTAATCACGGGGAGAAGATTGTGGCTTTGACGGAAGAAGTTGGAAGCTTCTTCACGACAGAAGCACGGGGATATTTTTGTGTGCTGAGAAATTGATTAAAAAAGGAGTTTTATGTGATTTGTTGGGGTTCTAGGAAATATTTGAGGAATTGTTGTAGAAAGAGATTTTCTGTTATTGAATTTTTAGAAGAAGTTGTTCTCAGAAATTGTTGTTGTATTTGAGAAATTGCATTATTCAGAAGGAAGCTATTGTCTATCTGGGAAAATTGCTTGGAGCTATGGAGGAGGCGTTGCTTCATATTTACAAATTCATAAGCATTGGACTATAGGTTCATTCTTTAGATTTTGTCAAGTTTTAAATTGAAAAGCTTCTAGTTTAGATCTTCTCTTTAAAAGATTGTTTGTGGAAACTTTTAAGTTTGTGTTTTATGGTAAAAATTGTATTGCCATAAATAAATTTCTTTGTAGAATAAATTTCTCTATAGAATCATTTCCTCTATAGATTGAAATTCTCTGTGGAAATCTTTAGCAAAATGGTAAATTGGTATTATAGTGAATTTAGGGGAACCCAGAAGGAAACACTTAGGGATCTGGAAAGAAAACGCCTCTCTGGAAGAAATTTTATTTTCTATAGAAATTTTTTCCTGTAGGTTTGTTTTCTCAGGAAAACTCTTGTGAAATTAATTGTATGAATTTTATTGTTCTTCTTTTAAGATTCATTTTCCGCATAGTTGCAAAAAATAAATCTCTGTGTTTGGTTGAGAAATTCATCTGTATAATTCTCTCTATAAAAATTGGTTTCCCGATTGTGTTTGCAAAATTTGTCTGTAGATGGTCTTTTTGAATTTTTTTCCCCAATTAAACTATTGAGTTAAAATATTTATATATATTATATCCATATATGCATATGTATATATTGTTGGGTATATGAAGCCCAATGGACATTTGTGTCCCTTCGTCTTCTCTTGAAGACTATTGTATATATATGTGGGAAAACTCTATGTATGTCGCTGCATCAAATAAAAGGATAATTTCCCTGCTTTCCCGTGGATGTAGCCTTTATGGTGAACTACATAATCTTTGTGTTATGTGCTGTCTCGTTTGCATCTTTATTTATGTTGTTCTATTATTTATTTTTCTGCACTTCATTTTGAACAATTGGTATCAGAGCTTAGTGAAGGAGCGATGGGAAAATTATGATGATTTCCAGAGAAAATGAAGAAGCAAGGATCAGGGAACAAAGAGGAGAAAATAGGAAGCAGGAGAAGTTCAAGTACCTCAGTATTTATCCACAGCTGCAATGAAAGGTTATAGACGGGAGGATGATCCCTCACTGCAAGGCTGAAGGAGGAAATAGCAGAGGAGAAATCCTAGGTAGATGGCATAGAGGCAACTAAGGAGGATACTAACGCTTCTCAGGTAGAGGAGGTTAGTTTTAGCTTGTGGAGCAGGGGAGAATAGGCAGCTGGGAGTGAGGAATAAGGAAGACAAGGATACCGTGTGCCAAACACACATTTTGGGTATCGAAGAGGTGAAGCTTGATAAAATGGGACTAGTGGAAGTTGATGGCCATTCCAAGACAAGTGTTCTTGGAATTTATTCCATCTGTGATGTGATTCTTGGCCCCATGATTGCACACAAGGTAGAGGAAGATGATGTGGAATGAGAGTGACGATGAGGTATTCATGGGTTGTCTTCTGGATGTACTTATTCTCAATTCTATGTAGCATGATTGGCCTCTCAATGCATTGAGAGATGAGGTTGTTCTTCCCATGTTTGAGCAAGATGGGTATTCCAATAAACTTGCTTTGCATTGCTTGGAGTTCTGTCTGGTTCAGCTGTCAGAGCAATTGAAGATTTTTCCATAGACGGTTTGTTAGGGATTGACAGTGCAGTTGTTATTGTTCAGTGTGTGGTGAAGGATTAGGGCAAGAGTACAATAAAGAATGTGAGAAGCAATCTAATAGGAAGAAGAAATGGGTAGCTCCTGAGATGCTCATTGTTGTAGTGGAGATGGCTACATCGGTAGTGGTGGCCTATGGTTGAGTCACCTTTGTTAGAGAAGGCTGGGGTGCCACTTGTGATGGTGTCTTGTTGGCTGTAATGTTAACGAAGTGACGTGAGTAATGCGCTCATTCCAGGTATGCATTCATCCAAACATTGTTCATGCAGTGAGAGTATTGAGCAATCCGGTGGATGCATTGATGAAGAAAGTATAATGGGAGAAGTTTGAGCATGTGTGCAGCTGGAATGTTAACGAAGCGACGCAGTGAATGCACTCATTTTAGTTGTGATGGAGGTCTTGGTGTTTGGCTTTCAAAATGAAGTTGGATTTCTCTCGGTATTGTCAAGATGTGACAATGGGAGAGAAGTAGGGGAATGCCTAATATGTTGCAGCAGCCATTAGACTTCAAGTGGGAGATTGTTGGGTATATGAAGCCCAATGGACATCTGTGTCCCTTCGTCTTCTCTTGAAGACTATTGTATATATGTGGGAAAAATCTATGTATGTCGCTACATCAAATAAAAGGATAATTTCCCTGCTTTCCTGTGGATGTAGCCTTTATGGTGAACCACATAATCTCTGTGTTATGTGTTGTCTCATTTGCATCTTTATTTCTGTTGTTGTATTATTTATTTTTCTGCACTTCATTTTTAACATATATTGCTATATATACAAGCACACATATATATAATATTTATTTCTATTTTTATTTTTTAAAAATTTTAATGAACCCTGTATCGTACGGTGATGAATTAATATTCGCTGTTTTGATTTATGGTAAGCAAAGTTTTTTGTTTGGGAAGATTTGAACATACAAAATTTTCATCTGTATTTTATCTCAAATTGCAAGCATTAATATTTAGTTTGTTCTTTGTTTTTATTTATATGTGGGATGGGGAGGGGCTACCTCTGCACCGCCGCCCCCTTATCGTTGTGGAGGTAGACCCTCCACTACCCTTCCTTTAGTCCTTTGGTTGCAACCAATGCAAGGATTGGAGGCTCAGTTGTATAAATAGCCGACCTCCCTTGATATGCCGACTTTGATTATTTCGTCTGCCCTTTTTAAATACAGTTTGGGGTTTGTTTTAATATATATTCAAAATTAATTTTTGGGGTTTGGATTAGTATAATTTATATATATTATATATATTTTGTGTATATATTGTATTGTATATATATAGTATATATAAATATATATTATATATATTTATCATATATTATGTATATATGTATATATATATTCATATAAGGATATATACGTATTTCTATTAGTTTATTAGACTATTTAAATAATATATTTTATGTGTATAATTATATATATACATTTAATATATATATATATTTAAATACATTTTAATAAGTCATGCAATGCGCTCTAAGATGATTATAATTTTTAGAGTGAAATATTTGAACAAAGAAAATTGTTATTTTATTAAAAATAATCAAGGAATTGAAGTTCAGATAGTGTGATTTTCTTCTTTGTTTGAATAAGGGATTTTAATTTAATTAGTAAATTGGGGAAATTTTTATATTACTGTGTTCATTGAATGAGAAAGGATTTAGGAAATCCAAATGTTAGATTTAATTCACGTCTTGATTTCCCTTTCGTATCGGTTTTCTTCTAGTTACATTTGGGGGAAAAAATTTTAAAGTGTTAGTCAATAACTTGTAAGTCTTCCAGAAGGATCTTTAGATGATGGGAGTCATCATGTTGTAATTTCAGTCAGTTTTAATTCCCTTAGGTAGTGCATGGAGTTGTTTTAGTGATTTACCTGGTTTCCACAAACAAGGATTTGTGCCTCCTATGTTGGATGTAACACCCCGTCACGCAACCCCAGAGGAAATTGCATTTAACTACTCAAACGAACTAATTTTTTTTTTTTAAGTATAATTAATATGCAAGTTCACTACACATTGCAACAACCTCTAAGGTTACGAGACTAAGATTACTTATTAACCCATGAACAACATTAAATAATTGAAAGCACAACATTTAATTACTTATGACATTAAGAACACATACATTCCAAACAAGATAAATTACAGCATAAAAATAAAAGATACCATAAGATCCCAAAGTATAATAAGATTATAACTCTCATTCCTCGAATGAGGTAAATCCAAAAGCATGATTACATATTACAACTTCCACCTCGATTACCAAGAGGGGTAATAAATTACAAGATTAACTGAAATGAAAATAAAGCATAAAGAGAAACTGGATCCCACAAGCTCTCCAATTGGAAACCTCGTCAACACGAACAATAAGGAATCCCAATGGAGTAAGGTGCATGCCACCCAACCAAGTGGAACCCAAAGGCCCACCCCCTGTGCTAGGAGATAGTAACAAGGATTTCTAGACAAGACCAACTACCTCTAGACACAGGCTGAATCATAACTGAACCAAACTGACACAACCAATCACATGTACCACACCAGTACAACTCTAACATGGTTACATTGCTTGTAGAAATAATAGATCAGGTATGTTAAGAAAACCATACATAACAATAAAGTACCAACTACAAGTACACCATAACATTACTGACATGGATTACATTGCTTTAGTTAACACTCGAATAAACTACCTCTGAAGGTTACCCAGTTTACCTCTCACAGTTTTGGCCCCTAACGGAAGTCACTTTTTTACTTGAAAACACACCAGACATAACCAATCACAAAGGAAACCAAATTGTGTACAAACAAGACATCACAGCTACTCCAACTCTAGGAGGAAACATAAAAATAACTCACTTCAACTCTGGAGGTAACAACGATATCAACGCCACTCCTTACAAGGAGCCACAAATCGCATAATCCACTCCTTCCACAAGAGGTACAAAACATCCCCATTCGTGGAAACTGAGTAATAACATTGACATAACATCAAGCACTATTCAAGGGAATTAACAAATGGTTGACCTCACAAAGCGACAACCCCCAACCTCTGGAAGACTTGCATATTAAGTACACAATTAACCCGTTTCCCAAACATGACAGACGAAAATCATCACGAAAGCAATTGCAAGGAAATAACTTAAGTTGGATATACTAAATCCATTTCCCTTTTAAAATTCATTTCTTAGTAAACAAAACACTTTCCCTAACAACATAATTAAATTAAATAATCCATTGCCTTTCCAATTACTAAGAAGGGAAAACTAATTTTAATAAATAATTCAAATCCATGATTACTTTTACAAACAACATAGATTCACTGCCTTTATTAAGATTCAATAGTTTATTGTCTCAATTAGACTAATTTAACAATATCTCTTTTAGACCAAGGATAAATTTTAAACCAGATATCTAGTCCTTAATTACTTGTAAAGTAATAATAAACTAAAGCAGTTACTTTATTAATTCAAAACATAACATTTTAAAATAATTATTTAGCCTTTGCAAAACAAATCATTTTGAAATCAATTAATCTCTCTATTAAACACATCACTTATAAATCCAATCTTTGTTCTTTCAAATATATTATTAAAGAATAAAATCGATAATTTGACTATGAACACAATAATTTAAATTCCTCAATTACCTTTGAATCATGCCATTTTTAAATCGATTGATTAATGTATATATTTAAATCATCATTTCAAACATTTAAAATTTCCCCAATTTCCTTTAAATCATGCAATTATTTAAATCATCTATTTTAATATATATATTTAAATATATATATATATAATTTTAATTGATTATATATATTAATATTTTAATATTATATTAATATAATATTAAATATTAATAATATATATTTATTATTGTTTAAACATAAATATATATTAATATATTAATATTATATTGATATAATATTAAATATTAATAATATATTTATTTATTTTATTTCTTTATTATTTATTTATTTTTGCCAAAAAAATGAAATGACCAAAAGTCAAATCGCGGCCACATAGGGGCGCACACGGTTTTGAAAGGCGTACAGTCTTGGGAGGCACGCTGGCTGCTTGGGGGTGATTGTGTAAAGACACAACCGAACCCCATTACATGGGGGGGTTGTGTTTTTACACAGCCTAACCACAATCTTATGGGGCACGGCTGTGGAGAGGGGCAGCACCCAGTGTTGCCTCCTCCACAATGCTTCCCAAGGGCAGCTGTGGGGAGAGTTTTGGTCTCCCCCAACACTCAACAAAATTTTTTTTTTTTATTTTAATATGATTTCTGCGAATTTCAATTTCGCCCAACTTTGCTTTAACCACAAATTTTTTATTTTTCTTGGAAGAAAAATACTCATTTAACAAATATATATGTACACATATGTATGTATATGTATATATATTTTCAAATATATATACATATTATAGGTTTATTAAAAAGAAAACCCAGGGTTTCAAAAGAGAAAATTATTTCAAGAAATGGCTATTTACAGCCAAACCCAATTTCATTTTGAAAACAACAGTTTGAATAGAGAGGTTTTTCTTTCAACTTATCAAATGAAATAAATTAAATAAGTAGATAACCTGATTTCCCACAGTCTGAGAAGATGCCAAAGGGTGCACTAATCTTTTTTCAGATTCCAGTTCCTCCAAGCAAATCCAACTTCTTCTCCAAATTCCAAAATCAAAACCCACAGAAGTAGACATTTCTTCCTTCTCCATTTTTCCAAATTTTCATCCTCCTCCTCACAAACTCAACCAAAATCCAAATAATAGAGAAAAAAAATGAAAAAATCTATTCAACCACCATAATCAATTTTTGAAAACAAAAAATAGAAAATATCTCCAAATATCTCTATTTTCAACTTTGCATTTAAAATTTTCCAAAAATGAAATTTAAATCCATTTTTTCAATATTTCAAACTTAATTTAAATTCAAAATATTTATTAATTTCCAAAATGAATAACTTAATTCAAATTAACACAATTAATTTAATTAATCAATAAAATAAATATAATCTAAGATTAAATTATTTTATTAATTAAATTAAATAACATTTTTCACATAGAACCAGATTAATTAACTCAACTTAACTACTTAAGCCATTCATTTACCTTTTTCTAACTTGCAATTTAATAAAATTCAGGCAAGTTACACAATATTAAGATAACAGAACCAAACTAAAACCGACGACACACTCATGACTAGGGTGATGACTTGACATGAGAAACCTAGCTGCTATCTCCCAATCAAATGTCGTTGGCAATGGACACGCTCAACCCTGTGAAACCAGGTGGAGTCAATGTCCTATACCTGTCAACCTACGAACAATAGAATATCACACATGTATATTTGCATCATATAAAACACACCATGAAGAGGGAATCATGGAATCGCAGGGCGCTCACAAGTGAGTGATGCAATCCATCCCCTTCACCAATACAGTATTACCAATTGATGAATCTAACATCAATAATATAATCAAAGGCATAAAACCTCATTAATTCAAATATCATCTATGCTAATCTAAAGCATGCCATAATGATAACATCATAATAGATTACCATCACATCAAAATATCTAAATCACATCTCTTTACAAATAGAGATCAAATAGAAACTGAGTACCAAAGTCAAGGTACTAACAAAAAACACAACATACAAGAAAAGAACACTGTTCGATCCAAAGAGCCAAACGGAGGGGTATTACATTGGAGTGGATTTTGTTATTTGTTGCCTCCAATGTTTGGAGTGGATTATGTTAAGTGTTGCCTCCTAGGTATGGAATGGGTTGTTTTATCTAGTTTTGTGTGTACTATGGTACCCTTAGTGGTTGGTTTGTTTTGTGTGTTGTCAAGTAGAAGAGTGGCTTCCATTAGGGGCCAAAGCCCTAAAGAGGTAAGATCGGGTAACCTTCGGAAGTAGTTAATCAAGTGAAAACATAATTAAAGTATTTAGGGGATTGGGTAGTATTTCATACTAAATAAGATAAGTTGCATCACTCATGGACTCAAGTTCTCATTTGGGTTTGGGATGAGTGGGAAGGCCTAAAATGGCGAAGGTCATCTACCTTGTCTTTTCGAAAGGTATTTGATTCTGCATAAGTGAGTATGGGGGCCGAGGATCGGTTGAGGCTACCAGGATATCCCAAAATGGGGGTCGACGCCTAGGAAGATCCGCATTTGGTAACTCATGTCGAGTTGTGTGATGACACTCTTCCTTGACTATGTGGTTTATGTGTATGGTTCTTTTAGCATACTTTATTTGTTCATCTCTGGAAGCAATGTAACTGTTACCCATTTTTTGCTATAGCTCTAAATAGGTGGAGCTAAATTGTAAATTCACTTAAAGGTACACTAGGCACATATTTTCTCAGTTAAATATATGTTATTTAAAAAAAAAAAAAGAGAGATTGATTACAAATGAGTGTCAGTTTTATTATGCAAATACATTTAAAGAATATTATACATTTGCATAAGAAATGTTGTATTATTCATATTGTAAAAAAACGAAGTCCCACACAAGCCATGGGAGTAACTGAGAAATATTGTAAGCATATAGTGAATTCAAAAATGGAGAATGTACTCTATACAATTGAAGATAATATAAACATAGGGAAAGGAGTGATTTGTCATTGTCTGGAATGATGAATCATTGTTTCATCTATGTGGTGTCTTCACGCTTTCAGCTCCAGTTTGTATAGCTCCCTCTCCAGTTCCAAAGGCACTTGTAAAATTATTAAAATGTGTTGTTAGAGCAATGGAAAATCACTATTTTCCTCATATCTACATTACCAACAGAGATATAGCTCACATTATATCAAGCATTCATTACACAATCAGGTTAAGAGAGCACAAAAGAGGAAGGATCATGAGAGATTTTTCAATTATTGTTTTGATCTAACATTGTTTGTTTCCTGTGAAGGTATAGGAAAAGTTATGTTCCTGATTTGAAGACATTTTAGTATGTGGAGCAAAATGGGCTCCCACAAGGGTCGAGTCTAGCATACTAAATTACTACAGGTTTTACATATTAATGCATTGAAGATGTATGCAATAGTAACTGTAGGTAAACAAAGGCACTTTCTCAGTATGCATTAACATATGAAACAGAGGCGGTAAAATCAAAAGAATGCAAGGATAGAGCAACAAAGGTGATTATATCTGCAACTATTAAAAAGTGATAGATAGTTTATTCATACAATTGATGACAGTGAGCTTGAAGCTTTGATAAGCATAAGCAAGACAATTCACAGCCATGTGAATAAGGGAGGTTGTCGCAACAAGCAATTGTAGAGTATAGATGTTGAATAACATAGCATAAAGGCCACTTTTGGTGAGCTAATACAAGCCATTAAGGGATTTTTTTTGAGATAATATAGGATACAGTGGCATATCAGGCATGAGCATAATGAGGAAACAAAATAATTGTTGTGCATGTCAACTATTCTCCTCATTCAAGCTAGATCATTATTGAATGAGATACAAGGTATATCTTTATTGAAACATAATTTTTGTTGTTTCATGATAAGAAATGCATAAAATGAGAGAGTCAAGCATTGATAGTCATCTTAAGTATTGAACAGTCATGAAAGGATAGTATGATTCTGGACAACAAGACAACATTATGTTATTCCACAGACAATTATAAAGAATTTACTTCAGAGGACAACAACATCCATAGAATCAATGATCACTGCAAATATTGCACACAAAAAAAAAAGATTACATAGAGAACCTTGTATCATCATCATACGGAAGGATGCATCTTGAATATTTTTAGGAGAGTTCCAAATATGAAATAGTACATGAAGGGGGCAGATATCATGAATATATATTGCATTCTATCATCACAGGAAATGATCAAATCTCAAGTTTATTGGATGATATAAATCACCTTGAAGACAAGCTTCTAATAGTAATTGCCATGCTTGCATTAAGAGCATTGTTATGACATAGATTAAAATATTGTCATCCAATACAAATCCCTCATCGAAAATAACATACATAAAGGGTTGTTCTTTCCTCTGTTTTGACACAACAAGTCTATCAGTACTCCTACAAAAAGGGAACCATATAGAAATAATTGGAAAAATAGAGGTCTTGATAAGGAAATATGATGGATTTCTTTTAATCCTCAATGAAGCACGAATGGAAGGTTGTGTTGAAAGTCCCTTATTTAGTGAGCCTGATAGAAAAAACAATGGGTCATGGTTGCAACTATTAATCTCTAATGAATCCACTGGAAAGGGAAAAGGAAGAGTAACCTGAGATTATGAGAGCCTTTACAGTCAGCCATGAAAATACAAAGAAACCCCACATAGGGAAAATGGATGTGACACCATTTATGTATTTTATTTTGCAGAAAATACAGATGAAATCATCAACTGGAAAGCACAAGAGCTTCAGAGTTCAAGATATATAGGAAAAAATGAGGAATAATCATCATTTTTATCTTGAACAGAGCATGCTTTGTTGAGAGAAAAGCAAGAAATGATGAATGGAGACCATACCTCGAGCTTACTGTCAACTCTTCATAAGTTGGAAACTTTCATGACCATGATAAAAGCTTTAAAGATCTTTTTCAAGGTGGCCTTAGAACAAGAAACCATCAACAGAAGATGAAAAAAGGTAAGAAGATATTAAAGATAATGAAGAGGTCACGGCTGTAAAGCCTGTAAAATCCCTTGAAACATAGCAAAATATTCGAGGAAGATAGCTTACCAAGCAGCATTATGAAGAATCCCTCATAAGAAATCATCAAAAGCGGCATAAAAGTAATGAAATCGAGCTCAAACCCTATCATCATGGCGGCAACAAAGTCTTCTCTCTAGAAAGTGTGAAATGCTAAGTGAAGAATAAAAAATGATTAGGATTTCAAATACTTATTTTCAACACCCTAATTCAATGGTGTTGTTATGTCTTGTTTTTTAAGACAAAATTGTTTCAATTTTTCATTTGCATATTATTATCAATGTGGTCTTGACTTTCTTAAAGTCATTTGACCTAATCATATAGGGGAGCCATAAGGAGAGTTTTTTAATTTTAACTAATCACATGTTTAAATGATTAAGGTATATCTTATCATTTAAATTTTCTTTGTTTGTATCACTTCCATAATTTTGAAAGGGAGTAACAATGTAATTAAATATTAAAGTGATTACTTTAATATTTAATATGAAATTGTAATTCAAATACCAAAATTATATTAAATATTAAAATAATCATGTTGATTACTTTAATATTTTATTAAAAAATTACCCTTTCTCTTTAAATTATGCAAAGTGACACAAACAAAGTGGATTGAATCGTGCATGGGCGAGTTGATGGAAATGAAGCAGTTCACTCATATTTTGGCCCATGTTTTTGGAGTTTTCAGTTCAATTCGGGTGCCCCATGAGTCAACTATAAGTTGACCTCAATTTTGAGCCTGAGTTCACTCATTTTTGTTGGAGTTTGAGCTCTTCTTTTTAGGGTTTTTTTTTTTTTCTCGGATCTCGCTTTGGAGTTATCAATTTGGCACTCAGAGTTGATTTTAAGTTTCACCTACATGTCTTTGAGAGGCTTATTGTATATAGGGAATGACCTAGTCAATTTTTTTAGTTCTTGTTTTTTGCCTTTACCTTCAGCAAAAAGACTTCATGTAACTCATCTTTAAGAATTTAATAGATTTTAGTAGGTTTTATAGGTTATCTTAGAGTATCATTTGCATAGTGTTACTTATTTTGTCATTGCAAGTTAGATATTAGCCTTCTTAGATTCGAGTGTTTTGTTTTATGAATTTTTTGGATGCAAATTTAATGTGTTTGACATCAAAACCTTTAAATTTCTATCACGTTCGTGAATGCATGTACACGAAAAAAAATTCTTAGTTGTAGGTCATAAATTGTGTTTTTAGTATATCCTCATCTTTAAATTGTGAAAATGGCATTTTCCTTCATAAAGAATGAATTATCAGGCCTTCTTGTGAATCATTGATGCAGTTGAATTTTCCAATCTAAGTTATGAAAATAAGCTTCGTAAAGAATCATTTGTGGATCAATTTGGGCTCTTTAAGTCAATTAGGTGCATCACCCAGTTTTAGATTTCAATTTACGCTTTTATTTCAAGCCTTTTTCCCCTTTTCCAAACAAGTTATAGTTAATTAACCAAAAAAACTCAATAGGAAGCCGGCCTAGAATCTGGAGGTCTAGTTTCATATAGGGTACCCACAACCTGAAATTAGTCCAATGTTGCACGAGATTGCACAGCTTTACAGCTTTGCATGTGGGTGCAAATCCCAATGGCAACAATAACCTTGGTAGTAGTGTGGGTTTTGTACTTTTTTATATTTGAGTTAGTATGTGTCAGCATATGTTTAGAGGTAGTAGGTTTGATCTTGGATCCTTGTTACTATCTCCTAGCACGAGGAGTGGGCCTTCGAGTACCAGTTGGTTGGGAGGAACATGCACCCTACACCGTTGGGTGCCCCAACGATCTTTAGATCGCGATGGTGAGATTTACAGTTGGAGAGCTCATGGCTACCAACTTATTATTTCATGTTTTTTAATTTTTATAGATGGCTCATGTATTTTATAACCCCTTAGTTGTATTTGAGGTGGTTTCATGTATTATGTAACACATTTGTATGAACTACCTCATTCGGGGAATGAGTGATGTAATCTTATTTGATGGGTAATGTTATTTTGGAACTTGATGAATATCTTATCTTTATGATATAATTTCATGTATGGAATGTATGTACATTTATTTCTTAAGTAGTTAATCATGCTATGGATGTATTTATGTTTTATGTATGGGATTCAAGCGTAACCTTAGTCTCATAGCCTTAGAGGATGTTGGCGATAACTAGTGAACTTTCATGTTATAATGTACTTTTAAATATAAAAAATTGTGTTCTTTCATAGATAATTGCAACTTCCTCTAGGGTTATGTGGTGGGGCATTACAAAGTATTTTATTTCCTATCTTTATTGCCCTTTTGTATGTGAATTTCTCTGGTTACGTTTTGGGGGAAAATTGGTTAAAGTGTTAGTTAATAATTTGTAAGTCTTCCAGAAGAGTCATTAGATTTGGGGGTTGTTGTATTGTAATGTCAATCTTTCAATTTCCCATGGGTAGTG
Organism: Sequoiadendron giganteum; assembly: GCA_007115665.2. Taxonomy (NCBI): domain Eukaryota; kingdom Viridiplantae; phylum Streptophyta; class Pinopsida; order Cupressales; family Cupressaceae; genus Sequoiadendron; species Sequoiadendron giganteum. The sequence continues at coordinate 297,473,701 of CM021107.1, forward strand.
CTTATAGTCTTAGTCAGTGAATCACCAAGTTACCATAAATGGGGATATGTTTCCTCCTAGGTTTGGAGTGGTATTTGTTATGTGTTGTCACCTATGTTGGAGTGGATTTTGTTATGTGTTGCCCCCTATGTTTGGAGTGGAATTTTTTATCTGGTTTTTTGCACTATGTTACCTTAGGGTGTTGGTTTTTGATCCATGTGTTGTCAGTAGGAGAGTGGCTTTCATTAGGGGCCTGCAACACCCTGCCACACAACCCTAGAGGGAGTTGCAATTAACTACTCAAACGTACTATTTTTTTTTTGTTTGATTATAATTAACATGCAAGTTCACTACCCATTGCCAACAACCTCTAAGGTTACGAGACTGAGATTACTTTAATACCCAAAAAAAAAACACGAATTGAATCCATAACATTTATTTAATTAAGAAATTAAGAACACATACATTCCATACATGATAAATTACATCAAACAATAAGAGTTATGTACAATATGATTGCATATAACAATAATTTCATAAGAAGATTACATCTCTCATTCCCCAAATGAGGTAAATCCAATAATCATGATTACAAATTACAACTTTCCACCTCGATTACAATTGAGGGGTGATAAATTACATGAATCAACTGAAATGAATATAAGCATAAAGAGTAACTGGATCGCACAAGCTCTCCAATTGAAAATATCATCAACATGAGCAAGAAGAAAACCCAACGGAGTAAGGTGCGCGTTCCACCCAACCAAGTGGTACCCGAAGCCCCACCCCCCATGGTAGGAGATAATAACAAGGATTCCTAGACAAGCACAACTACCTCTAGACACAGGCTGACACATACTAACTCAAATTGACACAACCAATCATGGGTACAACACAAGTACAACTCTAACATGGTCACATTGCTTCCAAATATAAAACAGATCAAGTATGCTAAGAGAACCATGCACATAAAATCAAATACCAAATGTTTTCCTAAACAAAGTGTCATCGCATAGCTTATACTGAGTTACCCACTGCGGATCTTCATAGGCCCCGGATATCCTACAAACTTCAACCGACCCCTGACCCTCATTTTTACTAATGCGGGATCAAATACCTCTCATAAAAATAAGCTAGTCAACCTTGGCCATTCCAGACCCTTCCCACTCACCCCAAGCCTAAACAAGCACTCGATAATATGAATGAGGCTAGAACTTATCTTTTTAGTGTGAAATATTACCTAAACTTCTAAGTACATTGTTTTAGTTATCAGTTGATTAAACTACCTCTGAAGTTTACCCAGTCTTACCTCTTAGGAGATCTAGCCCCTAATGGAAGCCACTCTTCTACTTGACAACACACGTTCAAACCAATTATCAAGGGAACCCAAGTGCATACAAAAAAAGATATTACAACCACTCCAACTCTAGGAGGAAACATATAATGAAACTCACTCCAAACATTGGAGACAACAAATCACATAATCCACTCCTTCCAAAGGAGGCACAAAACAATCCCCGTTCGTGGAAACCGGGTAATTAACTAGATACAACTCTACGCACTACCCAAGGCAATTCAAAGGTTGACTAACATAATACGACAACCCCAAATAATTAAAAACCCATCTGAAAGACTTATTAACCCTTACTAAACAATTTCCCCCAAAGCGAAAACAGAAGAAATTTACATTTTTAAAAAGGGCAATTAAACAGGAATTAAATCTACTTTTGATTTCCTAAATCCACTTCCTTTAATAAAATTCAATAGTTTATTGCCTTAATAAAACTAATTCAATAATGTCTCTTTCATACAAAGGATGAAATTTAACCAAATATTTAATTCCCTAATTGCTCTTAAATAATAATAAAATAAACATTTACTTTCTCGATTCTACAACATAACATTTAAAAAAATAATTGTTTCTTCTTTTCAACATAAATCATTTTAAAACAATTAACTCATCTATTAAACATATTCTTTTAAAATCAAATATATTGTTCTATCAAACTATATTATTTTAAAATAAATCTATTAACTTGACTATAGCATAATACTTTAAAATTTTCCCAATTACATTTAAATCATGCCATCAATTAAATCCACCTTTTAATATATATATATATATTAAAATTAATAAACTCACCTATATATATATATAAAATAATATACATAATATATACATATCCTCATGATATATATACATATATATATATATATATATATATATATATATATATATTATATATATTTAAGTACTTAATATATATTAATATTTTAATATTATATTAATATAATATAAAATAGTATATATATTTTATTTTTATTAAAAAAAAAGTCAAATGGCGAATGCGCTGGACATGGTTTCCTTGGGTCACACGCACCATGCTAGGGTTGGGGCGATTGTTTAGCACAGTCGACCCATGTTTGGGCAGCAACAATGCTAGAGTCCGCGTGGGGGTGCGTTGGGCATGGCTCCCCCCATAGCACCTCCCATGGGGGCCGGCTATGGGGTGAGCCCCCAGCCCCCCCACAAATTTTGAATTTTATTTTGAAGATTAAAAAAATAAAAAAAACCCTGCGGATTTTAATCTGCCTCTTAACAAAGTTTAATAAAAAATTTAACAGCATATTTCTCATATGAAAGTATTTATAAAATATATATATATATATATATCCATTTAAAGAATTTGCAAAACTAATTGAGCAAATAATACTTAAAATGATCATTTACAATCAAGAACACAATTTTTTTCTTGAGAAATTTCATTTTCAAACAAAGGTTTCAAAATTTTGAAACAAGATTTAACATGGGTTTTTCTTGCAATTCATACAAAGTTTATAGATTTTTCAAACAACAAATAAAATTATGAATCCTTTCAAAATTAAACAAATTTAATAATAGAAAACCTGATTCCAAAAGCTTGAGAGGTTGTCAATGGTGCCCCGATGCTTCTTCTGATTCCAGCTCTTCCAAGAAATCCAACTTGCTTCTCAAAAATCCAAAACCAGAATCCTTTTCTTTCTTTTCTTTTTTTTATTTCTTTCAATTTTTCATGCTTATATCAATAACTCCATGAAATTTCAAAAATAAAATAAAAATCAAATATCTCTTCAACCACCATAATCAATTTTTGAAAAACAAAACAGTAAATATCTTAAATTCCTTTTTGCATTTAAATTTTCAAAAAAAATGCAAATTAAAACATATTTTCAATTTTCTAATTTCAATCAAAATATCTATTAATTTCCAAAATGAATAACTTAATTCAATTCTACTCAATTAATTTAATTAATTCAATAAAATAAATATAATCCAAAGATTAATTTATTTTACTAATTAAATTAAATTAATTAATTAATTAAATAACATCTACTAACATAATAAACTAGATTTAATTAATAAACAACACAAATACACAACGCCATTTATTTACCTTTTAACTTGAAATTAAATAAATAAAAGTGAACTGAACAACATTATAGCAACTAAACCCGACGGCACACTATGACCAAGGTGATGACTTGGCACGGAAAAACCTAGCTACTATCTCCCAATCGAATTTCGTTGGGCAATGGACATGCTCAAACCTGTGAAACTAGGTGGAGTCGATGTTCTGTACTTGTAAACCTACAAACAAAAAGTATATCAAACATGTATATATAGCATAATAAAATACACCATGAAGAGGAAATCATGGAATTACAGGACACTTGCAAGCAAGTGGTGCAATTTCATCATCTTCACCAATACAGTGTTACAAAACTGACGAATCTAACATCAATAGTTTAATCAAAAGCATAAAACCTCATTAATTCAAATATCCACTAAGCTAATCCAAAGCATGTCATAATGATAACATCAGAATAAAATACCATCATATCAAAAGATAACATTCACATCGCTTTACAGTTAGCGATCAACTAGTAACCGAGTACCATAGTCAAAGTACGAATAGAAACAAAACATAAGAAGAAGAACACTATTCGATCAAAAGAGAAAAATGGAGGGGTATTACAGGGCCAAATCCTTAAAGAGGTAAATTGGGTAGCCTTTCGAAAGTAGTTAATCAAGTGAAAAAATAATTTAAAGTAATTAGGGGATTGGGTAGTAATTCAAATTAATTCAGATAAGATAGCCTCACTCATGGACTCAAATGATCATTTGGGCTTGGGATGAGTGGGAAGGCCTGGAATGGTGAAGGTCATCTGCCTTGTCTCTTTGAAAGGTAAGTTGATCCCGCATGAGTGAGAATGGGGCCTGGGGATTAGTTGAGGTTGCTAGGGTTTAACCAGTTAGGGGTCGGTAACCTATGGAGATCCGCATTGGGTAGCCCATGTCGAGCTAGTGTGATGACACTCTTCCTATGACAATGGTTTGTGTGTATGGTTCAATTGACATACTTGATTAGTTTAACTCTAGAAGCAATGTAACCAATGTTCAGTGTTGTGCTTGTGTTTGATTAGTTCAGTCTTGTGATAGCTTGTGCCTAGAGGTAGTAGGCCTTTTCTAGGAATCCTTTTTACTATCTCCTAGCATGGTGGGTGGGCCTTCGAGTACCACTTGGTTGGGAGGAACGTGCACCTTATTCCATTGGGACCCCTTTCTTTTGTTTGTGATGGTGAGATCTTCCAATTGGAGAGCTCATGGATACCAATTGATTTATTCCATGCATTGATTATTGTATCAATTGACACTTGTACCTATATTACTCCTCAATTGTGCTCGAGGAGGTCTCATGTAATTTGTAATCACTTATGTATGATCTTCCTCATTCTGGGAATGAGTATTGTAATCTCTATTTTAAATTGATGTAATCTTTGGATCTTTATGTATTTCTATCTTATGGGATATTTAATGCTTGGAATGTATGTATTTTAATTCATGTTTAGTAATTAATTATTTGTTATGAATGAGTTTATGTTTATGTATGGGAATCAGTTGTAACCTTAGTCACGTGCCTTAGAGGATGTTTGTGATAGTGTAGTGCACCTTTCATGTTAATATTGCACTTTAAAAGAAAAAAATATTTTGTACGCTTTCGTAGTTGTTGCAACTTCCTCTAGGGTTATGAGGCGGGGCGTTACACATGGTATCAGAGCCCGAGTTTAAACACTAGGTGCTCTAGGATTATGATGAACCCATTAGCTTTTAGTTGTGTAGGTTTTAAGAGTGTACCTTGTCTAATACCTTGGTGTGTTTGTTTAGGATCACGCAGCCCAGATGAGGTGGAGGTAGAGGTGGAGGTTGTGGTCATGTGGGCGGTCGTGGAGGGAGTCAACATGATTCACCTCCTCATGTTCCACATGATTATGATTGTGAGGAGCATCAAGTGTCTCAGAATGCCCCAAGGGGCGGAGATCAGCATCAGGATCCTCTAGACATTGAGGGTGCACAGTTGCGTAGGATTTTAGAGGAAGCACTAGCTCGCCTTGGGCCAAGATAGGGAAAAGATCAAGGTAATGTTGGTGAGAGAGGCACAAGCTTAGTTAGAGGCAGTCACAACCACACACATGAGGGATTTTCTTAGAGCACGTCCACCCACATTTGATATATCTGGCAGTGGTCTTGAGGCTGAGACCTAGTTGATTGATCTAAACTGATGCTTTATGATGCACCCCTATGGTAGCAATACCAAAGCTCGATGTGCGATTATGTATTTGAGAGGATTTGATTATACTTGGTAGAGATTATAGGAGCAGAAGCTCTGAATTGAAATTTTTTTTGTGTCGTGGGACATGTTTCTTAAGAGGTTCAAGCAGCAGCACCGTGGTGACGAGTTTCATTCCTTGCGCCAGTTGGCGATGTCAGTGGAGCAGTACGAGCATCATTTTTTTGAGCTCAAGAAGTTCACTGGCATTGGAGATGATGAGGGCATGCTTGTCCATCATTTTTTTAGGGCCTTAAATGCCCGAATTAGTGGTGGTGTGTGGGTTTTCGAACCCAAAAACATGGAGATGGAGGTGGAGAAGGTGAGGCTTGTTGAGGAGAACTTAGAGATGGCTTTGGATGGCCATACAAGAGTGCAGATTGGAAGTGCATTAGTTGCAGGGCCTAGTGCTCATAGTGGTTAGGCTCAATGAGCTAGACCACCCAGGACTTAGCAGGTTCCTACTCAAAGTGGACAACAACAAAGTGCATAGGGGAAACATAAGGATTCACAATCTCATCAGGATGGTGACGGTTCTCAACCTAGGAAGAACCAGGATTGGTGGCATAATAAGCACAACCATCAGGAGCAGTTGGCCCATAGTTCATAGTTTGTGGCTAATTGAGGTAGTGTACAGCAATCCAGTGCACCTCTAGGTGACAAGGTTTTTGGACATAACTCAAGTTGTTTCTCTTGCGGTCAACATGGCCACATTGCTAGGCATTGTCCACAAAGGAAAACTACTATTTTTGGTCAGGTGCCAGAAGTTTTTGAGTCGACGGTAGGTGATACAGATAGGTCTCATCGAGCATATACTGTGGTTGATAACCGCCAGGTTGGGTATCAAGATGCAGTTGTTGAGGCTTCTAGTAGTGGACGGACAACATAGGATACTCGCCCTCGAGGGTCGAGATATTGAGTAGGTGAGGGTCTAGTGGGATCCTAGGGATGATACTTCTATTACCTGGGAAGATGCAACTAGGATGAGGGATCTTTATCCCTATTTATTTGCAGGCTTCCAGGAGTACTTGACCCTAGGGGGGAGGATGTACCACCCCTCCATTTTTCTCTTTAGATCAGACAATGTGTGTCTTTGTTATGTTTTGTTTTTTGTTAGCACATTGACTATGCTATACTATGATGCTTGGTTATTATTTGATCACTAACTTTAGAGCGATGTGGATTTTATATTATGATGTGATGGTACTTTATTTTGATGTTATCATTATGACATGCTTTGGATTAGCACAATGGTTATTTGAATTAATATTGTTATATGCACATGAGTAGGTTGTTGATATTAGAATCATCAGTATTGTGTCATTGTATAGGTGAAGGGGATGGAATTACATCACTCACTTGCGAGCATCCTCCGATTCCACAATTATCTCTTCACAGTGTGTTTTATTATGATATATATATGCATGTTCTATATATGCCTTGTTTACAGGTTTGAAGGTACAAGACATCGACTCCACCTAGTTTCACAGGTTTGAGCATGTCCATTGCCCAACGGTAATGTTGATTGGGATATAGTAGCTAGGTTTCTTGTGTCAAGCCACCACCCTGGTCATAGTGTGTTGTCGGTTCTAGTTGGTTTTGTTTGTTAAATGTTGTTCAATTTTGCCTTGAAATTATTTATGTTGCAAAGTTTGTAAAAGGTAAGTAATGGATTTAAATATTTTAGTCGATTATTAAATTAATCTGGTTTATTATGTTAGAAGATGGTAATTAATTAATTAATTAATTTAATCTAATTGATAAAATAATTTAATCTTAGGATTATATTATTTTATTAATTAATTAAATTAGTTGAATTAAGTTAAAATTAGAAATGCTAAGTATTTTAGAAATTATTAAATTTTTTATTTTTAAATACCTTGAGGATTTGGTGCAATTTGATTTTAAAAGATATTTTGGTTTTCAACATGTGTTTGAAAAATTTATGAGGGTTGTTGGGAAAATGATATTCACGGAGAAAATTAATGGTTGTAACAGGAAGAGGTGTCAGGTGAGAAGCTTCTTCATGGAAAAGGATAGAAGATATTTTGTGGGGAAGCTTGTTTAAGAATTTAGTTTTGGTTATTGCATGTTGTTGTTGAAATTTTGGAAAAAAAATTCAGTCTCGAGAAAGTTCTTGTGTTCTAGAATTTTATTTGTTTATGGAGGAAGCTCTGGTTGAACTGGAAAAAAGCTTGGATCTGCAGAAGAGGCTCTATGTGACTTCACATCTTCTCAAGCATTGGATTTCAGGTTCCTCTTTTATTCTAGTTAGTTTCCTATTGGAAAATTTTCTTGGTTTAGATTATTGTCTGGAAAAAGATTGTCTGTGCAAAATGTAAAACTTTTGAGTTGTAAAAATTGAAAATGTCGTGTGTGAAATTTTTTGTGAAAATGAAATCCTCTATAGAACAATTTTTTTTGTTGAATCTATTGCAAGTTTTAAATTGGGATTATTGTAAACAAAGAAGAACCCAAAAGAAAACAGTCGAGATTTGGAAAATTCTCTATTAGAGGAAATTAGATTCTCTATAGTAATTCTTCTGTAGGATTAAAGCTCTCAGAAAATATCTTGTAAAACTGTCTGTAAGAATTTTATTGTTCTTTCTCTTTTAGAATTATTATTTGAGAAAATTTAAAAGAAACCTTTGTGTTTTTATTTGAGAAATTCATCTATAGAAATTTCTCTATAAGTTGGATTTTCGGATGTTTTTGTAAAATTTGGGTATCCTTCCTATAGATGGTCTTTTTTTGGAAAAAAATCCCCAATTAAAACTATTGATTTGAATTCTTTATATATATATTATATATACATATATGTGTATATATATATGTGAGTATCTATATATATATATGTGTGCGTATATATATTATATATAAATGCACACATATATATATATAAAATATATATTTATTTATAAAGTGTTTAATATTGGAATGACTGTATTAAAGAAATTATGTTGTCGTCCGTATGTCGATCTTTTTTTTGCATCGTTGGGTATTCATTTATTTTGGAAGTTTTTTGTTATTTTCAAATGTTAATATTGTGGGAAGGGTGTGTGGAGGTACCACCTCCACCACCGCACCTCATGGGAGATGGGGGTTTGGTTGTGCAGACATAGTCGCCCCTCCCCACTTTATGTAGTATTGTATGCTTTGTAAAATGTGAACCTTCATTTTGTTTCGTTCGCCATTTGAGAGTAGTCGGTGGGTTCGATTTTATTATATTTGGTTTTTATTGTGTGAAATATATATAATATATATATAGTATATGTGTAATATATATATAAATGTATATTTATATATATATATTTTTATATATACATGCATGTATATATATTTATATATATATATATATTACAATTGCTCTAGAAATTATAATTAGTTATTTAAATAAAATATATACATATAGAATATAGAATATGTATATATAAATATTTATTTAATTATGTATATATTCTACTATATATATACATGTGTTTTTATGAATTCTATAGTTGATGCATGTGGTTGCACAAATCTAATATTATTAAAATAATATGTTTTATTGGTAGAAATTTGATATTTTGTTAAAAAGTAATCGAGGAATTGAATTTACAAATAAGTTAGATTTTCCTTCTTTGTTTGTAAAGGGCTTTTATTTAATTAATTTATTTGGGCAAGAATTTTATTGTGGATTATTGAAGGGGAAATTGGATTTAGTATATCTGAAGAGTAGTTTATTTCTTGTCTTTATTGCCCTTTTGTATGTTAATTTCTCTGGTTACGTTTTGGGGGAAAATTGGTTAAAGTGTTAGTTAATAATTTGTAAGTCTTCTAGAAGAGTCATTAGATTTGGGGGTTGTATTGTAATGTCAACTCTTCAATTTCCCTTGGGTAGTGCTTATATTCGCAGTCAGTGAATCACCTAGTTACCATGAATGGGGATATGTTGCCTCCTAGGTTTGGAGTGGTATTTGTTATGTGTTGCCTCCTATGTTGGAGTGGATTTTGTTATATGTTGCCTCCTATGTTTGGAGTGGAATTCATTATCTGGTTTTGTGCACTATGTTACCTTAGGGTGTTGCTTTTTGATCCATGTGTTGTCAGTAGGAGAGTGGCTTTCGTTAGGGGCCAGAGCCCTAAAGAGGTAAATTGGGTAACCTTTCGAAAGTAGTTAATCAAGTGAAAAAATAATTTAATTTAATTAGGGGATTGGGTAGTAATTCAAATTAATTCAAATAAGATAGCCTCACTCATGGACTCCAGTGCTCGTTTGGGCTTGGGATGAGTGGGAAGGCCTGGAATGGCGAAGGTCATCTTCCTTGTCTCTTCAGAAGGTAAGTTGATCCCACATGAGTGAGAATGGGGGTTAGGGATTGGTTGAAGTTGCCAGGGTTTAACCAGTTAGGGGCCGATAACCTATGAAGATCCACATTGGGTAACCCATGTCGAGCTAGTGTGATGACACTCTTCCTACGAAAATGGTTTGTGTGTATGGTTCAATTAACATACTTGATTAGTTTAACTCTAGAAGCAATGTAACCAATGTTTAGTGTTGTACTTGTGTTTGATTAGTTCAGTTTTGTGATAGCCTATGTCTAGAGGTAGTAGGTCTTGTCTGGGAATCCTTGTTACTATCTCCTAGCATGGGGGTGGGCCTTCGGGTACCACTTGGTTGGGAGGAATGTGCACCTCACTCCATTGAGTCTCCTTTCTTTTGTTCGTGATGGTGAGATCTTCTAGTTGGAGAGCTCGTAGATACCAGTTGATTTATTTCATGCATTGATTATTGTATCAGTTGACACTTGTACTTATATTACTCCTCAATTGTGCTCGAGGAGATCTCATGTAATTTGTAATCACTTATGTATGATCTTCCTCATTCTGGGAATGAGTATTGTAATCTCTATTTGAAATTAATGTAATCTTTGGATCTTTATGTATTTCTATCTTATGGGATGTTTAATACTTGGAATGTATGTACTTTAATTCATGTTTAATAATTAATTATTTTCTATGAATGAGTTTATGCTTATGTATGGGAATCAGTTGTAACCTTAGTCATGTGCCTTAGAGGATATTTACAATAGTGTAGTGCACCTTTCATGTTAATATTGTACTTTAAAAGAAGAAGAAAATTGTACGCTTTTGTAGTTGTTGCAACTTCCTCTAGGGTTACGAGGCAGGGTGTTACATTGCAATTGAAACTAATAAATACTCTCTAGATGATATTAATTTATATTTAAATACTCTCTAGATTATATTGATTTATATTTAAATACTCATTGGATGATATTAATTTATATTGAAAGATAGCTCCATAGAACGACTCTGGATCAATCATTCTAGTGTTAGGCTCAGGATGTTTGAAATTGTTAATTGCAAAGTCATATAAAGAACACTGTCATGGTAAGATTGTGCTCTCTTGCAGGTTAAATTGAAACCAATGACATTTCAATATTGTTCTGAATAAATTCCAAAATATATAATAAATTTTGGCTTGTAATGAAGCTCAATGGGCAATAATATTTAAAAATTACTTTTTTGAAACATGACTAAGAAACAAATTAATTCCTCAAATTTACTCTGAGTAGAATCCTAACATTATCCCAGTTAAGCATTTCTAAGGTTGGATTTGAGGCAAATAAATTTTTTCCTCAATGGATTTTAGGGATGGACACTAATGGTTTGAAAATTCTCAAATATCCATGTAAGATTTTAGGGATGATTCTGGAGATATATTAAAAAATGTTAATATATTGAATTAGAGTATACTTTTCTAGAGATGGCACCATTTTCTCTAGGTATTCCTTCAAAAGGGTCAAAATAAAAATATTGAAATCCAAAGATCAAATTTGAAAGTAGAAAGAGATGTTAGATTGACCTTTTAATTTATTAGTCGAGGGAGGATAAATCACCTTATCAATGACCAAACCAATTATATGCACCTCTCCAATTATTAAAGACATCATTAAAATAACATAAAATTTAAGGTACCATAAACCACAAAAAAATAGAGACATTCACATTAATTAAGCACCCAAAAAATAACATAACCTAAGTTAATGCATTGTAAACCGCATAAAATATTGAAAAAATCATTAAAGAAGCACCCACAAAACAACATAACCTTCAACTCATCGAATAAAGAGAAAAGTCGAACAAACAAATAAAAATTGTAAATAAAAGAAGCAACCGCAACAAATGACACTATGGTGTTTCCTTTGTGAGGTAATAAAACCTCAGCTAGGTCAAAAACCACTTGGCAAGGTCTTGGTAAAACCAACAACAAAGCCAATCCAATCTTGCATGCGAAACTTGAAAAATGGTTAGAGGAAGCATTCAAGAAGGCATTGAATGAGGAAGAAGATAAAATAATATCATATTGTTGAACAAGGAATTATTTATCTTAGTAGAGAGAATCCCTATGAAGTCATGGAAGAGCCAACAATACACCATAATCAAGCATTGTGAGGAACATAAAGTGGAGTCGAACATGTATTAGTTCCTATTGAAACCTTCAAAGACTGGAGCCAAACATGTATTGGTGTGTATCCTATCGAATAGTTGAGAAGACACGTGTAGGAAATGGGGTGTAGGTGAGCAAGATACACAAGGTTGTGAAGCATTCACTAGATGAATGCATCAAAATGGGGCACCAAGGTAGTTGAATAATTGTGAACAAAAACATAGTTAATTGGACTAGTTGAGATGGAAAGAGTTGGAAATGCATGATAAGTGTGAGGAAGTAGACATTGTGGATGGTGAATTATTTTTTCACCATGCTATACTAGGATCTAGTATGAGTGGTGTGCCACATAATCTTTGGGGGTGTACTCGACCTAGGATTGATTAACCATCCAAATAGGAAACTATTGAAAACACTAGAACAAATAGATGCTTACATATGGCAGATTGCATCCACATAGGCCAAATTAATTTTTTGGGTCAACCATCAAAATTTTGATGTGGCAATATTTTATTTTTTAATTTGGTCCACGTGGACACCCGAAGGTAGTCTAGTCTACTATGGGCCCCTCTACCCTACCTTTATTCTAACAATATAATTAAAAATTACATATCATATCCTTGCATCCACATTAACAATTCACATTATTCAATAAGTCATGAGGAACTCCTTTGAATTAGGAGTATGAGTGTCAACCGCTATAGGCTAAAAATAAAAAAATGACTCAAATTCATCTATTTTTTATTAGAGGTAAAGCAGGTTTTGAAGGGGCCTCAAAACCCTTTACAAAAAGGAAAACTATTTCAAAATATAACTACATAGATCAACAAACAACCAACACACAACTA
>CM021107.1:297486726-297647088 GCA_007115665.2 Sequoiadendron giganteum
GAAAGCCTTTAATGAATGGTTTCTATCTAGTAGGTCCTCTAATTGTTGGCATATAACTATGAGTTTACAACTGGTATAAACATGAAAGAGTGTAATTGATAAACCCTAGTTGAGGCAGAATATCAAATCTAATAATCTAGTTCTTCTTAATGATCCAAATGGCACTCCCAAATTACTGTAATTTATTGAAAGGAATTTTAATTCTTCTTTAAAGAATCCAATAAACCAAATCACACAAAAACAAAAAATGTGTATGATAAATAGAATATATACTTGATACTTCAATTTAAACAACCAAGAAACATCAGATTGGAGACAATCAAATAATCGCAAGAATCCAACAAACAATTGATACCAGAATGAAGCCACTAAATCAACAGTCTTTCATTATCTCCTTCAAAGTTCATACATGCAACATAGTCTCCTTGAATGTCATAATTTCTAAAAATTTAATGCTTACAGCAGTCTATCCTATTCTAATTCTATCTTCTACCCCTTAAATTTATCCAACAACAGATACTTATACATCAGTTTGCAAAAGGATGTGCCTTTTCAAAAAGGTTTAACAAATCCACTATTAACTAATTTCTCTTGAGCCACAAATGGATTGCAGACATATGCTCCATATAATCCTAGAGCTCATGAGTGTCGCCATCTCCCAATGCATCATGGATCACAATCTCCATCATTATCATTTGCTCATTTTGCTCACATGCTGCATCCAATATCACATCTTTCGCAGTGGTTGTCTCCAACATCCCTTGGAGTATTGTTTTGCACTCACTTTTCCATGTAGTCGCTTCCTTCATTTTCCCTTCATCATCACATAACTTGGTGAATCTATCTTCAGCAGCCTCTGTCAATCCCTACATATCCCCTTGTAACTCCACATATAAATCCCTATGCCTATCCATAATACAATTGGAATTTTCAATCTCTTGATTACTAGTAGTGTCCTCCTCCAATTCCTCAATTCTTTCCTGAATTCTGCTATCCACTCTCCTATGTTCCTTTACTGCATCTACGTACTATGAATGTTTTCCCAAGAGTTTATTTAAACAAGTGGTTAAAACAACCTGCCATTTTTTTATTATTGCAGCAAATGCATCCATTCTCCCTTGAGAGTATGCAGTTGACCCTTCCCAATGGTCTTTTTTCTATGAACTCTCACCTTGAGTGAGTATCCTTGTTAGTTCTGTTACACCACCTACCAAGTCTTTCAAGCGTTCATTCTCTCTCAGCATCCTCTCATTATTGGTTTTGTACATCTCCCTTTCCCTTATCAATGCTTGGATTTGGGCTTTATTCAACTTGGCTATATTTATCCCAATATCAACAGTCGTTACAGGATCAACCTCCCCAGCCTTTAGGGTCATGACATATCTGAATGCCTTTTCAGTATCAATAACAATTGATTTCTTATGAGGAGGATACAAGGCCCAAATCATCAATGTTTCATCATCAAGATTGTATTTTGATCCTGTGTATACCTCCGTCACCTTCTCTATACTGAGCTTGTGGGTAGCATTGTTATCTTTTAAGAAACTATCAAAAACTAATGCAAAATTCATATCCAAACCTAGAAAAATCATAACACCTGCCTTTACAAGCAACTCCCTCCCCTTTTTAGGGGTCATGTCAATCATCTCTTTGTCCACTTCATCCTTTAAGCTTTTTAACAGTTGATCCTCATTCCTTGGAGTGACACTGTCAACCTGTCCCCTTATCTCTTTCCCTTTTTGCTTATATAAAAATGTCTTAAACTCTGAGGTCTTTATAAATTCATCATCTGATATGAAAGACCTATAGTCTTCATGTCTTGTATCTACATCCATGGTTTCCTCAACATCTGTTTCTCTGGCAACATAGGCATACTCCTGAGTCTTCATTCTTGAAACTTTCCCAGATGAGCTTTGTGGCCTATCTATTTCTGAAATCCCCTTAATGGAGGATAACAACTCAACATCCACCAACTCCTGATTATGTTTTTCAATCACAATTTTAGCTTCCTCTACCTCTAGGTTTCTGATTATGTCATCAGATTTAAAGGGCACATGATGGTACCCTCCGAGATTTACTTTTTATCTGACAGAGTGGATATACCCTTCTGGATCAAAGTTCTTTCTCACTGGTGCTCTGCTCATGTTGTAGTGCAATAATTTGTCCAAAATCATATCATAACCTTCCTTGGCTAATACAGTGAAATCACTAAAACACAATGTACTGGGCATAAAATCCTATTTCCCATATGAAATTAAGTTCATAACATTGGAGTAATCCATTTGCCTAACAATTTCAAGGTATGCAATTCTATCCGGGATAGTTCTGGGCAGAATGAAAGGTGTATCCTCAAAGCCATAAACCCTAATCATTGTGGCATTCTCTAAGAAATACCAATCCCCCCAGTTGTGGTTAATTGGTCCATTGTAATCTCTAGGCCTAAGAAACCTTTTTACTTGTTCAGATAAAGAATAATCACAAGGATGGCTAAAAAATCTATACAAGGGTTTCATAAAGAATTCTTCAAAATGCAAGAAATTTGAATTGGTAAACCTGCTGTCCCAAATAGTAGTCCATAATTGAACAGGCAATGGCCTACCTTCCTTGTCGGATTGTGAAATCCTCAACTCCTGGGGCCATAAACCTAACTCTTGTCCAAAATACAACACTAAGTGCATCAGCAGTGAGTAATTTCTAAGATGGAGAACAGAAGCACCACTCTTTATCACCATCAAACCTGCATCCTGCTCCTTAAAAACATGTGCAACATAGTCAAATGATCTGGAATTGTGGTATTAAATGTCTACAGAAATCACCATGGGCACAACCACCATATGCTCAGGTACCTCCATCCCTAATACCTGTCCCACTGAGTAGTAAGTATATTTTAGGTAAGGTTCGAAGAGGTCTACATGAAAGGGTGGCCCCTCACTGTCTTCCATTGGAGTAGGTTTGCCATGACACCTAATTCTATGCAGAGGTAACCTCCACCCTTTATAAATGGTGTCCATCCTTCTGAACTCACTGTTGAGCTCTTCACTCACTACTTTGTCACTGCATATTCCCTCCATTCTGAAAACCTCAGTAATTGCATTCTCAGATACATGTATCAATGGATTCCCTGAAAAATCACATATAGCTTTCTTTTTCGAATCATAGTGTCCAGCCAACAATTTTACCAGTTCGACGTTAATAAAAACATTAAGGTACACTAATTCCCTAAATTGAGCCTCCATGGATTGCATACTGGCTCAAAGCGATTTCTCCTGTGGTAATGGAAATTGAATAACTCATAGCCTCTAATCGAAGTCCAAACATCACCTATAAATTTGTATTTGTCATCCAATTTGTCAACTTCCACTTTGAGCTCTGCAAAACGCCTAGCTTTAGGTCCAAAACTAGGTAACTGGTCTATGAGGTCTTGATTTAGCTTCCTTTCAGTACCTTCTGGTTGCAACTCAGTCTTTTGCTTTTTTGCTTTTGATTGGCTTCCCTCCCTGGGTTTTCTTCCCTTTAGTTTTCCTAAACCAGTGCCTTCCATAATTCAAATTTTTATGAATTTTGAGAGGACGAGAAACTTACTATAACTTCTTCCAAACTCAAGCCAGGTGAATGCCTTAATTGCTCTGCTAGTTCCCTTGCTCTCCTTTGCTTTGAATTCTGTGAGACAATTATTTCAATTGATCATACCCTGATATGCAAAATCTCCTACACTTTGTGGCGCCATTAATGTCTTTACCGATCCAGACATGAAAGCTGCAAGTTTTTTTTTCAAAATTCTCGCTCACATCAAGGTTCAACGATCACCCACCCGCCAAGACGTCTTGCAGTTTCCCTGACATCACAAGTCTCCCCGATAGTTTCTTTCCTTTTTCTTTTATATCGCCATGACTTTCACCGAAACAACTATTGCTCAGACTTAATGAATCAGGCCAATGGTTCTTTGCCTTACTTCGAAAGTACTTTGTCTCACCGAGACCACGCAATTTGTTCTGGCGATAGAATAATACTTGTTGTGATGTCTCTTAGATCTCTCCACGGTGACATGTCTCACCGATACGCTTCTTCTTCGGCAAGACAACGAGCATCATCTTATCGATACCCTTTATCTCTGCATGCTCAATTCTGTCGGTGTAACCCGAGGGGTCGGTAAGACTTTTATGAACTCTTCCCAGCATCGTTTGTCTTACCGATTGAGTCCTCCTTTTTCTTTATCGGCAAGACCAATAGCGCTTTGGCCAATGTTTTCAAATCTCTCTCCGATGACCAAAGTCTCTCCGATAGACTTTACTTTTCTCCAATCAAAAAAAGGTAACTTAGCTCGATATGACCTTACACCATCACACTGATACCTTTTGTCTTGCCAATAAGTAATACAAACCCGCATTCTCCTAGTGTATAACTTTATCAGTATGACCCGTTTGATGTCTCGCCGATACAATAACATCGATAAGACATTTCAAACCTCTGGCCGGTCCGCCGTTCAATGTTCACACATCCGCTAAGACGTCTTGCAGTTTTCCCGACATCACAAGTCTCCTCGATAGTTTCTTTCTTTCTGCTTTTTTATTGCCATGACATTCACCGAAAAAACTATCGCCTAGACTTAATGAATCAAGGAAACAGTTCTTCACCTTACTCTGGAAGCTTTTCGTCTCACCGAGATGCTCACTTTATTGACTTATGTCACCATGACCAAGTATTTGTTTTGCCAACAAAATGATACTCGCCGTGATGTCTCTTAGATCTCCCCATGGTGACATGTCTCACCGATACGCTTTTTCTTCGGCGAGACCATGCGTATTGTCTTCTCGACACCCTTTATCTTCATATGCTTAGTTATGTCGGTGTAACCCGAGGGGTCGGTAAGACTTTCTGAATTCTCCCCAGCATCGTTTGTCTCACCGAGTGAGTCCTCCCCTTGCTTTATTGGCAAGACTAATAATGCTACGGGCAGTGTTTTAAAATCTCTCTCTGATGATCAAAGTCTCTCCGATAGACTTTACGTTACTCCAATCGGCAAAAGGTAATCTAGCTCGATGTGACCTTACATCGTCTCACCGATACTTTTTGTCTTGCCGATAAGATATAGAAACCTGCATTCTCTCTGTGTATAACTTGATCGGTGTGACCCTTGCTATGTCTTGCCGATACATTTAGGATATGTATATTATCATCGATGAGACCTGCATCAACTTATGTCGATATTTTCATATGTAAAGATTTTAATGTCAGATGAAATTTATGGGGTGTTATGGCACAATTTTAAATCGGATTTTGGTAAAATATGCTATGTGAGGATTTTTTTGTCTACATTATGAATTTTTTTTCGTAGACTAATAATCATGAAGAAATAATGAATTTGTCAAAATTTGACAGTTCCAACAGCATGAAGGTTTGATGTTTCATGAAAGTACTAGCATTTCAGTTATAATGATATATTTAAAGCTCATGGCTCTCCTTTGTATAAACATATCACAATTTTGAATAATATAATCAAGGGTTATGGCGTTCATCTCACTGTTATCATGGTGTGTATGATTTCCATTTTTGCTTTAATTCAAAGAGTAAATTAAAATGCTTGGATGGGGTCATAGATGGATATGTTTGTAAAGGTATTTGATAAGTAGTATTGAGTTAGGATAGAAATTGACACTGTTGTAATGCAATATTGTCAGAGATCTTATATGTTATGTGTTTGAACCTGTTATGGAAATCTAAATATTTGTGAATTAATTCGACTCCCCAATAGTATATGGCACTGGCCTAAATCGATAAGTGTTTGTAAGGTTTTGTGTTTGTTTGTCTTAGCTTAGAGCTTGCTGCCAAATTGCAAATTAAATGACTATCTTAAGTGGTGAAATGGCGTTGTAATCATCTCATGCTCGAAGTAGTTGATGTTGTTGATGCTTTTCTGTTATTTAAATTGATATATCAAGCATATATATATATATTCAGTTTACCAATACACATTTGTTGTATTTGTGTGATGTGATTATTTGGTTCTTTCAAGTAAAGATTAAACCCTCCTAGTCAATCACAGTAACTAAAGAGTATTAATTGTATCAATAAGAAGAATCACATAACTAGGATTGTCATTCTATCTCAAGTAGAGTTTGTCAGTCATTTACTTGCACATTTATACAAGTTATAAACTACATCTGTGTGCCAAACACTTTGAATTATTGCCATCATAGATTACACTTTTATAGATCTTCATTAGACTCCATACACCCAACAAGGCAGTGGTCTCATGCTTTCATCTTTTGGTTTATCCATTTTATTTTTTACATCTGTTAACTGAACATATTCTAATATAATTCAAATATAATTAAAATTAAAAACATCATAAATTAATTATGTAACCACATAAGTCAAATATAATTCTTTCAAGAAATTAATATCAAATAGATAATACAAATTAATGTCATTGATCTTCTTCTTCATCCTCTTTGTCTGTATCATCCAATCCAGATTCAACATTGTAAGGATTGGTCATATCATCGTCATCGTCATTGATATCAGTTTTGATAATGTCATCATCCACACGGATATCATCTTCATGAATATTAACTCCTACATCATCATGATCTAGTTCCTCCTCTTCGACATCTTCGTCGGGCACATCATCAACTAATTGTTGATCCTGATCATCATCTACATCATCTTCTATTTCTTCAGTATCTTCTTCTTCCACCACATTATACTTTACTAGCCTTCCTCTTGGATCATGTCTAACAACATATGACCAACCCGCTTTACCTGGAACCTCTGAGTAAAATACCTGCTCACATTGGCTTGGAAGAACATAGGGCTCATTTCCAGCTCGCTCAAAATACCTTGTATTAACCATGGTAAATCCATTATCATGTTCAATAACAGTTCTCTGGGGATCATTTTCATTCAATCGTAGCCTATACCATAGGACAACGAACAAAACTAATTTGAAGGACTTAAAGTCACACTCAAGCATATCATCCAAAATCCCATAGTATTGATTTTCTAAGACTTCTGGATGTATGTCGCTTCTAGATGAAACATTAGTCACCTAGAAGACTGCAGTTATCCCAGAATCACAAGTTTTCTTCGTGTCATCCAACTTTTTGATTCGAAATTTATGACCATTGCACCACATAGCCTTGTGGTGTTTCACCTGCAATATGTCAAACATGCAAAACTTATTGCAATATCGTCAGTTGATAAACATATTTATTCTTGGTCAAATGTATGCAAAGAAAAAATCTCAACATATATATACATCAATATAATTGAAAATAATTAAATAATATGGGTGATTAATATATTTATACATACTTGTTTATCTCTTAAACTATATGCTAAATCAATTTCCCTTGGTGTAACATTGGAATCTCCATTACGATGAGCTTCTTTAACCAATGAAGCCACACCTTCCCATGTTAATGTGCGACTAGATTGTTGACATCGTTCAATCCATACCATCATCCAATCAAGATTGTTTGCGACGTACAAATGTAGTGCATCCCACTCTCAACCAACTATATTAAAAAAAAAAAAATTCACAAACGACGTATAATTAGTTAATTACCACGATATACGACCTTAATTTATAAGTACAATATACATAAAAACCAAATGTAAAATGTATTCTAATTAATCTCTGGTGTAGAAGCACACCTAGGCTAACCTCCATAGTTAGGATATTTTGGACTTGTATCTAACATTAGCCAAGTTAGAGTAATTGTATTTTTGTTTTGGACCTTAGAAGGTCATTGTTGTGGCTAGGTGAGTTAGTCATTAGGACTAAGGTCACCAAAGTTAGTCATTGTTAATAGTTTTTACATTGCTTAGCCTTAGTAGCTTAAGTTGGGATTTGAGTCTTAAATGTGTTCTAAACACATGAATGATGTTAGAAAGATGCCATGAGGCCTTTAATGGTGTTGGTTACTCGAAATATAGGAGATAGAGGTCCTAAGAGTTAGGAAGGTGTCATAATGACAGAGTTGCCAAATGTTGTTACAAAATTGTCATGACAACAGTTGTCATTATGGCAAATGTTGCATGCAACTCGGTTACATAGGATCCCCTAAAGGATAGGAGTGGGGGATCAACCAACATACCCTACAAACATGGTGAATGGCATCTAATATGAAGCAGGCTCGAATTCAAGAAAGAGGGAGATTCTAATCAAGTTTTTGGAATAGAAGATAGCTCTGCAATTTTTGTTTTTATGTGAACTCTGAGTGTTATTGAGTGACAGTGATACTAAGTGAATTGGATGTTTTGATTTAGTGTTAGAGTCATGTTCATGGGATAGTATTAAACTTTTTTCATTCTACAAGTAAGTTGATTTAAGTTGTTTTAGTGTCCTGAATAGATAGGTTAAGGTTTAAGGTTTTACTGGTCCTGTCCTGACCAACTTGTGTTTTTATGGCTCCCCCATGAAATCTAGTCACAGGATTTTTCTGAGGGTAGATGGATGTGTTAGGGGAGCCATTGGTCTATACATATGTAGAGTTAGGAGTCATGGAGAGTGGAACAACTGTGTTTAATGTCAAGTCCTAGGCGAGCTTAGAGTGCCCGGTTAGAGGTTTGATAGTAATGAATTAAAGAATTTAGGCAGGGAATTGAGGTACAGTACGGAACAAGTACAGTTCTAGGTAGGGTATAGACATATCCTAACATGCTAGAAGGATTGAGGTTCTATCAATCCATTTGACTAAGGTTTGAGTAAGAAAACCAGTGGGGTCCTACAAACTAGGCCTAATAGCCCTATTTAACCTAGATAATAGGAAAACAATGTACAGAGGACTTAGGAGTATAGAATATTTTGAATCCTTTAGAAAATCCAAAAGGGTATTCGAATGTGGAATTGGTTTTTTAAGTTGTTTGGAAAGTTTGGGCAGGAACGAAGTAAAGGTCTTTGTCAAGGGCTACAAGAAATAGGCCTCCTTAAGACCAATTCTTGAAACTGGTAGGAAAGGAGTTTGGAGATCCTCCAAGATGGATCTAGTTGGAAGTACATGGCATGTTTCCAATGTGTTTGGCACCCCTACAATCAATTCAATTTTTGTGTGATGTTGGCACTTAGAGTCTTCTAAGTGTAGGAAAGAGTTTGCACATAACAAAGTGGTGTTAGTCCTTCAAGGTGAAGCACAAGGTGTGAGACTCTTGGAGAGGAGTTGGGTTAGGACTTAGTTAATCATCTAAGCCTAACAAGGACCTAGAAAATATTAGGTTTTAAGAAGAAGACAAGGAAAGGTCTTCTTAGCTAGTTGTGCAAAAAAGCCTTGGAACACTTACACCAATCTCCATGACCATCTTATAATTACCTGACACTTTCCTCAATCTACCTTTCCCCATCAAGTACTCCCCTTCGAATTTGTTAATGGAGTCGGGATCCCAAATGCAATCTACATGGATCTTTGTTGCAAACTTAGGAAGATATTTAGTAATGTACACTATGGTCTGGTATACCATGTATCCCTCCACCATAGAACCCTCGGGATGTGCTCTTTGTCTAACCAAAGCCTTCAAAAATTTCAAATGCCTCTCAACCATCCACATTGAACTTGTGTGTACAGGTCCACACAATTCAATCTCCTCAAATTGGTGTATGAGGTATTGTTCTTGTGCATTGAAAAATGTCGAAGGTAGACACTTTTGCATTTCACACATTAGACGAGAAATTCTTCTCTTCCAATAATTTATATCTTCTTTATGGATTGCTTTAGATGACAGCCATCTACAAGTGATTCAAGGCACAAATATATTAATGAGATTTAAAAAATATATACAACAAATTGAACAAATATCGCTACTTACCTCATGTATTTTCCAAGATCATATATAACTTGTTTGACATTGTTGTCGAAGTTGTCTGGGAGAGATAGCGGTAGAATGTACTGCAGCAATTATAAAATGATCTTTTCATTAATATTTTTCCAAAAATAGTAAACATAATACACTGAAAAGTACATGCAGTATACAAATATATATATATAATATACCAGAATAATTACCTTAATGAAGGTATGTCAATCATGCATTTTCATCCCTAACCCAAATTCACCTTTCTTTGTTATTATATTGTTTATGTTGGCAACAAATCCTGTGGGAAATTGAATTTTTCGTATGACTTGTTTTATAGCATTGCTTTGCTGCTCTATTAATAACCAAGGAAGGGCACTTATATTAATTTGGTCTCCATCGCTATTTAATTGAATGACATTTTTCATTGCATGACTGGCTTCTTGAATGTCACTGCAAATTTTGACACTTTTTTCTTTGCATGCCTTCCATCCAATATTTTTCATAACGTTTATGTCATATTCTTTCCAATATGCATTGTATAAAACAAATGCACAATTTGTAGCTGCTCATAGTAGGGCAACCTACTAAATTGTCTGGGATAACTTTTCAGTCCCTGTGGAAGCCGACCATTAATGCCTTGATGACCTTCATGAAGCATATAAGTTAAATAAATTAATAATGACAATCATTGTCAATTACAACATGATCACAAAATAAAAATATAAATTCAAAACATATCATAAATGATAGATAAACAATTTGATCCGATGTATAACGTTGACGATTAATTCTATTATATTCCAACTTCCATAGGCGAGGTGTCATTCTTCGTGGTTTTGATGTAGTCTCTTCTTTCCTATTGAAAAGATGTTTTTCAGTAGTTCGATACTTATGATTTCTGTGGAGGAAGTGCCTATACTCATCAAACACTTGCTTTCCTAAACTTGTTGAACGATGAGATTTCATCTTTGGACCACAAATTGGACATGCAAATTTTTCCTTTGTTTGAAGACCTACAAATCATATATAATTGGATTAAATATGTCAATTTTTATAATTATATATAATGAATAGATTATTTAAAAAACATGCATGATATCTAATTCATAAAATTAAATATCATTAAAGTCATGCAGTCGAACGTTATAACATACCAGAAAAATGTGTTAGCCCTGGGGCATCATGAATTATCCATACAAGCATTGCATGGAATTGAAATTGTCTTTGTCCTATTGGTCTAGATACGTCATACATAGTGACGCCATTCCATAACTTTAGTAACTCGTTGATAAGAGGCTCAATATATACATTCATATCTTTAACTTGGTACTTACCTAGTTGAATGAATATAAACATTACATAATTATTATAACCATTTTACTGCAATATATATAAATTCATGTACATGACTATTAAATGAAAAAACATATAAGTCATTATGCAACAAATAAGACAAATGAGATGCTACTACGTTAAAGAAAATTGATGTAAACAAATACCTGGAACAATCATTGCCAACATTATGTGCTCCCTCTTTATTGACATCCATGGAGGAATGTTATTGTTGATAACAAAAATAGGCCACACCGAGTAAATAGATATCAGCTCTCCAAATGGATTGACACCGTCCATTGCCAATGAAAGCCTGAGACTACGAGGTTCTTCTTTAAAGTGTGGCCATTTTTCCTCCATATCCCTAAATGCAGAACCATCCGCAGGCATTCGAAGAATCTCATCTCCACTTCTATTACGTGCATGGTAATCCATAAATTTGCGCTAAGCTTTCGCACCTAAATAATTGTTGCATACGTGGAATAATGGGAACATAACAAAGAACCTTGCGAGGCACCTTTTTTGTTAGTTGATCTGTTCGATATCTACTGATATGACATTCTGGGCATTCTATTGCAAATTCATGTTGTTTATGATATATAATATGATCATTGGGACATGCATCTATTGCTTGATACTCCATTCTAATATCTTTCATAATGCCAGATAAATCTCGGTATGAGTGACGTAAAATATTTGATGGTGGTAACAAAAATTCACCAATCAATCTACAACAAAAAATAACTTCTTAATATAAAGAATATTAAAGGTACATACTTCATCCTTTATTTACTAGCAATGAACTAACAACAATTAAAATAGATAAAAAAAAATGACATATATGACATACCTTAACATCTGTGAGATTGCTATGTTGGATAAACCATTCATAATCTTCAAGTTCACTAGCAACAATACAGCAGAGAGAAGAGTTGTTTGGGAGCCTTCATAAAGCGGCTTGTATGCCTTCTCAAGTACAGGTAAATCATGAACATCATCAAAGTCATCTCGATCAACATGATCAGATGTGCCACTACATGTGTCATGGATCAATGTATTTGTACCATCATCTTCAATTGTGTTTTTTGGTGCATGATCATCTTCTTCCATAGGATCATTAACTTCATCTTCGATATTCATAGCTCCATGTTCCTCCGCTTGCAAAACCACATTCTCTGGGTCGTGATAATTCATATCGTGTGCCCTAGGGCACCCCACCTTTATAATAATGACAGACACAATTAAACCATGATCATGATCAAGTGATTTTATATATATATCAAATGTTAAAACAATATAAACATTTACAAATTCAATCAATATAAACACATATAATGAACAACTTATCAATGGACGATAATCATGCCCCCCTTCAACGTGACCATGCTGCCTACAATGTTTCTCAGCTATTGTGATTAAAAGTCTTCTCGTCTTTAAGCCCTTGCAATTATTGCAAGGATAATAACATTTCCCATCACCCTTTCTTTTCAATATAGCTCACAATCTAGCAACTGTCTCTTCATTTTGTTCTGGACTAATATTATCTGACATGATTTTTCTTTACCAAGCTTGAATATTTAGATCTTCAAAAAATATCAAACTCACATGCACTCCAATAATTTTTAATCGTACACAGGTAACAAAATATAATAATTATGATATTTTACACCCAAAAAAATCAGCATGCAACCACCCCTGCAAAAGAGAAGATAGTCTGAAGTTAATGACCCCAAAAAATACTTTCAAATGCTAATTCCATAAATTATTAAATTCTGATTTTACAATTATTTCTAGCTATTATACTCCTAAAATCATAATATTGAACTTGCACAACAAAATATGGAAATGAAATTCTCAAAATGCAGCTAATAGGCCTCAACAATTAAGGCCTACTCAAGACTTTGTGAAGTCACTGCAAGGTTTCCAAGCCTTACTTGATGATTTGAGCAAGAGGATTAAAGAGTTGGTAAAGAGTTTTGATGACTGGAGTGGCACATCTTTACCAGATATTGTAGATGCCCAAGGAAATGTTAGATCACTGCAACAATGGCAAGATAGGGTAGATGAAATCATTAACACTAGCACATTTTTGGAATCTTTTGAAAGGGAGGCGAATCAAGTAGCAGTAAAGTATACAACTTAAAGTGCAAAGGTAAATTAGGTGGTAAATTTTAATTGGCCAATGGATGAGGAATATCAAGGATGGGTAGAAAAGTACTTAACTGAACAAGAATAGGACAGAGTCTACAACTGGCAGTTAACAGCTCAGCGGTTATGGTTATAACAAATTTTGGCTATGTCTTGGTGGCAATTTTGGTGCAACGTTTTCAAAGTTTGGAAAATGCAACAGTTATTCTCCAGTGGATGGGATGAACAAGAAGATTCTCCAGAGACTCAACTATTATAACCAATTTTCGAAATGTCATAAGGCGGTCCAAGTGACTAGTGACAGGTGTATTTCTGGTCCGATGCTTGTTGCTCCTTCATTTTCCCTATAAGAAGGATTTCAGGACCAAAAATATGGCCGGTTAGCAAGTTAGATATCTTTAGGTCAAGTCTAACTGAAGTTGCAGAGCGAATTTGTAAAGAGCCTGATATTATAGTGAAGATACTATTCTTAGGTTTGGTGTCATTTTGTTGTAGGTTTTAGTTTCATGGGTACTTAATTTTCAAGACAGTACTAGCATCTGAATAAAAATTACTCATTTCAAGGTCATGTATCTCCATTGTATGAATATATTATTATCTTGAATAAAATGATCGAGGGTTATTCTGTTCATCTCATTGTTATGGTGTGTGATTCTCATTTTGGCTTTAATTCAAGGAATTAATTAAAATGCTTGAGTGAGGTTATAGGTGACTATGTTCATATAAGGATTTGATAAGTAGTATTGGGTTAGAATATAGATTGATGGTATTGTAAGGCAGTATTATTTGAGATTTTATATGCTATGTGTCTAGAAGATAAACTTGGTTACAGTAAAAAAACAACCAACACCTTTGATATTATCTAGCTATGGCTCCCAAATCTATTGCAAATTGATCATTAGGGTTAAAATTGAAACCTTGCAAATATAATCTTTGTCCAAATCCATCAAGAATTTTCCATTAGTTATAAACAATTCCCTTATAAAGAATTTGTGAAGCCAGGTCTAAAATTTGGAAATGAAATTCTAAAAATGCACAAGACTATAAATGAAATCTGATGAGATGTTGCTTTCAAATATGATTTTCAAACCTGGAAGTACAAATCTGACTTCACAAATGAATTTTGGAAAAAGACAATGACTTCCCTCAACCTGATGATATCTTCTTGAGTTTCTTTTGATTTTCCCCAAGAAAACCGTCAAGCAAAACATTGTCGCAATAAATAGTCGAGCTCATTTCAATTTATGCCCACCATAATTTAACTTTGCAGGACCACCCCAATTTTCGTGAAAGATCTTCATCGAAACGTACATAAAACAACGGCTCATCGAAATTCTAACGAATTTCGAGGTAAAAATTTATTAAAAAAAATGGAAATTCGCACAAGTGCCCGATGATACATTTGATTATATAGGTTTCGTCGAAAATTGGGGTTAAATGAGTTAGTGTATGTTCTCCATGGAGGAGAGAATATTATCACTGATAGTATCAAAGATAGTGAAATCCGTTCCCAAAGCTTTGACTTCCTCTTCGAAAAGAGGTGAGGTATTTGAACTCAGATTACCATTGGTCAACACATCCTTCTAACCATTATCTGAAAGAATCTCCACCGTTGGTACATTCTCACCAGATAAGACCATAATCACCGGTGACTCTGAAAGGCTCATGAACAAAGGAACAGACCCTCCAGGGGTTGCTCCCAAGGGACATGAGCCTACATGTGACAAGGCGAGCCTCGGGTTAGGAGGGGATAGAGGGGGACCGTGGGGTACCCCCAGGGCAGAATCCACCATGTGCACGGACTGTTCAAACGTGGACAGAGGAGAGAGGAGCGAGAAACAAGTTCTAAAATGTTTATGATTAATGATAATGTTTATAAATTCAACTTGTTTCCTAAGTGAAGTCAATTTGATATGAAGTGTCCATTATTCATACTTAATTAAATAAAAACTTATTGAGAAACTAAAAAAATTGGAGTTATTTTCTTTTGGTACCCATAATTTTCAAGGTCATATTTTATCTTGTTACTCAAAATTTAAATTTTATATATGCATTAGAAAGATTAGTTCAAGAATGAATCAATTTATGTTGAAACATAAATTCCAATAAGGATTCAATTATCACATTACCAAATTCCAATCCAAAATGACCTCAAAAATTTAAAAAATAAAATAAAATTAGAAAGGCACTAAAAATATACATATTTTTCAAAATACTTCACAATGTTTTCTAAAACTACCACTTACAAGATTTAAGATATGTTCTATATCATTTGTTGATTCTCATTTGGTTTTACCCTAGAAATCACATCCATAAATAAATAGACATTATTTTAACTACTTCTTCAAGCAAGAAATATGTAAATGGGATGAGATTTGACTTCTTAAATTAATTCAATGCCTAAGTTTTTCAAATTTATTTTTCAAGGAAATCTCTATCAAAATACCCATTCACTTTTTTCCAATTTTAAAATAATTCATTTTCAAGAATCTTATCTATTTCTTCCAAGAATTTTTGCACGATTTCAATTTATTATATGTTATTTTCTTTACACTAATTTATATATTGCTTTCAGTTTGAAAAAAGAAACCCAACAGGATTACTTGATAAACCACAAGAACTTACAATTTTCCTCTGCGACATGCTTAGTAACAAGCTCTTTAGCACTGAATCTAGCTTAAGGTTCTCATATGGTAATCTTCCATGGACAAAAAAGTACAAAAAATCTTCTTGTTAAGTATTCTAAACCAAAAACTGACCTTGGAAAACCAAAACAAACTGTTTTTCAAATTTAACCAAAACTTAGACAATATCTTTTAATCTTCATAATCCCAACCATAAAATGACTTGGAGTTGCAACAAAAGAAGCCACCAGGCACAACATTTGATAGCATACTTGTGGTAATCATCATAGTCGAACTCATAGCCCACAGCCTGCAAAGATTCATAAAACAATAACAAGAAAAAGTCATTTGTGACATTCATTACCAAATTCCTTACAATTGTATTGATTTGGTAGGATTTCTTTTGTACTAGGTTCTAGCTAGGGTCTTAACAGAGTGTCTCTGTGGCTTATGCATTTTGTTGTCTTAGAATCGATGTTTAAACTGTTACTTGTTATGTTACATGTCATTGTATTTCATAGCTTATGTTTCCTACGCATGCATTGTTTCCACAACTTTAGATGAGGTAAGTTTAAAAACCTTTGTCATGAATGAGACAGGATAATATGTTGGCTACCCTTTCCTTTTCTTGATTAAGACTATAGATAATATCAGTAGAAGGCCCAAAATGATCACTACAACAACAATAATTACGACTGTCGTATTGTTCTTTGGAACAATTCTACCACAAGAAAATTCAATACAATTCCACATCAGTAGAAACAGGAAACGTACCAAATGATTTAGGAAAAATAAATTCCAAAAAAGCTTCCAGACATCAAGAAGAGAATTTTAAATCAGAATAAAAAGTTTGTGATTTGAAGTAGAAAGGATTAAGAGTAGGAAAAAAAGACATTGAATACCTCCATTATGTATCGTGCACACCAGAGTTGATCAGTTGAGTGCGTGGTAAAGAATGGGAGATTCTAGGTTCCGGTCCTTGTGGAACCGTACGCATACTCTGGTCTATGCCCCATATCTGTCACCTTCCCATAGAACCACTGCCATACTCTTGTGGCTTAATAGCTCATATATGGGGATTAGACCCTCATTTATGTCCCTTCTAATAAATCTCGTGCCCGAGCACTGGTATGCCCTTGTGAATGTCTCTTGCAAGAACAGTCATAATTCCATTATGGCTCACACCCTAATACGCAGGGAAGCCCCTATTGGCAAAACCACCACCCAACTGCACAATTTTCTCTAACAAACTCGAATTTGGCCTATACCCACAGAAGAGAAGGCACTCATATCAAGGCCTCTTATTTATTGAGTGCCTCTCATCCACCACCATTGCTTCTACTGTTACCAACAAACTAAACCACACATACAACTCAACATGGGTATCAAGAATTGAATGCAAACAAGTCTCAGGAAACAAAACAAGTTCCAAAATAGTTCTGAATAACGGGATGGAAGAGCCAGAGAAATTGTGACTGCAGTGCACGTGCCTTGTCTTCGCTACCACATTTTGCAAACATGCACACCAGAACCCTTGCAGCTAAGACATGTTCACAGCCTCTCTCGATGCAATTTCCAACGAATGCAGAGATTCTAACAATCAGCAGAAGCCTTGCAGGCCAAACCATGATAGTCGTGTGCTCTCTTGCCTCGTAATAAATGCAGAGCCTCTGACAATCTGCAGAACTATTTCACAACCCAATCACAAAGTGCCAAAAATATTGCATCGAGTATTTTGCATAAAAAATATGTAGGTTAAGTATAGAAATAGCAAACCAAAAGGACATTTTGAAATAATTCTGCATGTTGATTGACTGTTGCAGGATAGATTAATCACTGTTTAAGCTTGAAGGGTTCACTATAGTTCCCCCACAGGAATTAATAATTTGAGTCTTAAATATCTAGACGATAATATGTATATCTTATATTGATATGACCATATGAGTAACTTGTTATTGTTTCAAGGATAAAAATAAAACAAATTGTTCATGATGGAGGTCTTAAAATCAGAAAGAGCAAGATTCCAATTAAAACGAATGCTCATATTGGCTCCATCCCTGCTGAAAAGACCTTAGGGAGTATACACGACACCAGCCTAAGGGAGAAACATTATTTCAAAATATTTAATTCATAGCTTTGAAACTTGTTCACGATTATTCTCCATTCTATGCGGTTATTTATTTACTCAAAAAAGTGAAAAAAGAAGAATGTGCTCTATTTAGGCGATAATAATTTGAAAGCTAAAATAACAAGGATATCATGCAATACAAATCAAAAGGGGCTAAATGATACATGCATCCTAAATAATGTTGAACTTTGTTGCTTAAAAGAACTTAAAACTGAAGTAATCAACACTTTGCACTTACACAGGGACTCACTTTTGAGCAGCACATCAAATATAATTATGTAATATGCAAAATATAACCTAGTTCGCTAGTGTTTATAGAGCAGCAACAAATTCCAGGTCATTGGATCACAGCCAATAAAATAAATAAATAAACTTCCTCATTCGCCATATACCTACTACTAAACTAGAAGTGGGTCAGGAAATGTAAGAGTTATCTGTTAAAACAATAATAATAATAATAAATAAAACAGTTGATGTGAGGGTTAAAGATATTAATTCTGGCATTCATTACACTAATAAATATTCAAATTTACTTAATCAGCAATTAATAATAATAAATTTAAGTAATGATTTTTGCTGTGTAAATTGGAGGAATTCGTATTTTAATTGTTATCTGTGTATTTTTATTAACGGCTCATCAAATTAAGTAAAAAAAAAAAAACTTTCTCTACAAAGGATATATTAAATTCTTGGTTTTGAGGGATTAGCTATTTGTAATAGTCTCCAGGTAACTACCAGCAGTCTTTGGTTGAAATTATTAGATATATATATGTTTATGACATTATTGGTAAAATGTAATAACAATATTTACTATAACATCAACTTAGTGTTAGGTTTAATCGAATAGTAGTTAATATAGCAAATAAATATTGGATTATGCCACAATACTATTATCTTTAAGAAATACTTATCATTTGAGTAATAATATTATTAACAAGACTTTAGGCATAAATAAATATGAAATATATATAAAAGATTGATGCTTAAAAAACAATTTTTGATATTATCAATAAAGAGGATAACACTATTATCAATAGACGAATGGTGATAATAATTATATTAGTATTATTTAGTTTACAAGGTAATAATAATAATATTATTGAAGATTAATTGTGGGTCTATTAATGACACTTTTATTGAGGATTAATGTTCAATAATAATATTATTATTATTAGTGTTAAAAATATGGTTCAATAATAAATTTATTTTTGGTTTCTTGATTTAATAATAATGATGTTGCTCTTAAGACTACTAAATTTGGTTACTTGTTTATTATAAAAGAATAATGATATTACGATTATGATATAATTGAGACTAAGTGAGAATGCTATCATTTGAGTGATTTATAAATTGCATAGATAGTTGTTACACTCAATCTAGAAGCGATTTATCATAGGTGTGCAACTCATATCCATGGTAGTGCTCATCTCAAGCCCTTAGAGTGTTAACTAGCTTAATTATTATTCAAAAGAAAAAAAAAATTGTTGAGTTTTTTTATCGAAAAAACTTGGGCATGACAATGTAGCACCCCTCCATTTTTCTCTTTGGATGAGACAGTGTGTGTCTTTGTTATGTTTTGTTTTCTATTAGCACCTTGACTATGCTATACTATGATGCTTGGTTATTATTTGATCACTAACTTTAGAGTGATGTGGATTTTATACTAGGATGTGATGATACTTTATTTTGATGTTATCATTATGACATGCTTTGGATTAGCATAATGGTTATTTGAATTAATATTGTTATATCCACATGAGTAGATTATTGGTGTTAGAATCGTTATTGTTGTGTCATTGTATTGGTGAAAGGGATAGAATTGTATCACTCGCTTGTAAGCGCCTTGTGATTCTACGATTCTCTCTTCACGGTGTGTTTTATTATGATATATATATATATATATATATGCATATTTTATATATGCCTTGTTTACAGGTTTGTAGGTACAAGACATCGACTCCACCTAGTTTCACAGGTTTGAGCATGTCCATTGCCCAACAGTAATGTTGATTGGGAGATAGTAGCTAGGTTTCTTGTGTCAAGTCACCACCTTGGTCATAGTGTGTCGTCGGTTCTAGTTGGTTTTGTTTGTTAAATGTTGTTCAATTTTGCCTTGAAATTATTTATGTTGCAAAGTTTGTAAAAAATAAATAATGGATTTAAATATTTTAGTTGATTATTAAATTAATCTGGTTTATTAAGTTAGAAGATGGTAATTAATTAATTTATTTATTTAATCTAATTGGTAAAATAATTTAATCTTAGGATTATCTCGACGACACACTATGACCAAGGTGATGACTTGGCACGGAAAAACCTAGCTACTATCTCCCAATCGAATTTCGTTGGGCAATGGACATGCTCAAACCTGTGAAACTAGGTGGAGTCGATGTTCTGTACTTGTAAACCTACAAACAAAAAGTATATCAAACATGTATATATAGCATAATAAAATACACCATGAAGAGGAAATCATGGAATTACAGGACACTTGCAAGCAAGTGGTGCAATTTCATCATCTTCACCAATACAGTGTTACAAAACTGACGAATCTAACATCAATAGTTTAATCAAAAGCATAAAACCTCATTAATTCAAATATCCACTAAGCTAATCCAAAGCATGTCATAATGATAACATCAGAATAAAATACCATCATATCAAAAGATAACATTCACATCGCTTTACAGTTAGCGATCAACTAGTAACCGAGTACCATAGTCAAAGTACGAATAGAAACAAAACATAAGAAGAAGAACACTATTCGATCAAAAGAGAAAAATGGAGGGGTATTACAGGGCCAAATCCTTAAAGAGGTAAATTGGGTAGCCTTTCGAAAGTAGTTAATCAAGTGAAAAAATAATTTAAAGTAATTAGGGGATTGGGTAGTAATTCAAATTAATTCAGATAAGATAGCCTCACTCATGGACTCAAATGATCATTTGGGCTTGGGATGAGTGGGAAGGCCTGGAATGGTGAAGGTCATCTGCCTTGTCTCTTTGAAAGGTAAGTTGATCCCGCATGAGTGAGAATGGGGCCTGGGGATTAGTTGAGGTTGCTAGGGTTTAACCAGTTAGGGGTCGGTAACCTATGGAGATCCGCATTGGGTAGCCCATGTCGAGCTAGTGTGATGACACTCTTCCTATGACAATGGTTTGTGTGTATGGTTCAATTGACATACTTGATTAGTTTAACTCTAGAAGCAATGTAACCAATGTTCAGTGTTGTGCTTGTGTTTGATTAGTTCAGTCTTGTGATAGCTTGTGCCTAGAGGTAGTAGGCCTTTTCTAGGAATCCTTTTTACTATCTCCTAGCATGGTGGGTGGGCCTTCGAGTACCACTTGGTTGGGAGGAACGTGCACCTTATTCCATTGGGACCCCTTTCTTTTGTTTGTGATGGTGAGATCTTCCAATTGGAGAGCTCATGGATACCAATTGATTTATTCCATGCATTGATTATTGTATCAATTGACACTTGTACCTATATTACTCCTCAATTGTGCTCGAGGAGGTCTCATGTAATTTGTAATCACTTATGTATGATCTTCCTCATTCTGGGAATGAGTATTGTAATCTCTATTTTAAATTGATGTAATCTTTGGATCTTTATGTATTTCTATCTTATGGGATATTTAATGCTTGGAATGTATGTATTTTAATTCATGTTTAGTAATTAATTATTTGTTATGAATGAGTTTATGTTTATGTATGGGAATCAGTTGTAACCTTAGTCACGTGCCTTAGAGGATGTTTGTGATAGTGTAGTGCACCTTTCATGTTAATATTGCACTTTAAAAGAAAAAAATATTTTGTACGCTTTCGTAGTTGTTGCAACTTCCTCTAGGGTTATGAGGCGGGGCGTTACACATGGTATCAGAGCCCGAGTTTAAACACTAGGTGCTCTAGGATTATGATGAACCCATTAGCTTTTAGTTGTGTAGGTTTTAAGAGTGTACCTTGTCTAATACCTTGGTGTGTTTGTTTAGGATCACGCAGCCCAGATGAGGTGGAGGTAGAGGTGGAGGTTGTGGTCATGTGGGCGGTCGTGGAGGGAGTCAACATGATTCACCTCCTCATGTTCCACATGATTATGATTGTGAGGAGCATCAAGTGTCTCAGAATGCCCCAAGGGGCGGAGATCAGCATCAGGATCCTCTAGACATTGAGGGTGCACAGTTGCGTAGGATTTTAGAGGAAGCACTAGCTCGCCTTGGGCCAAGATAGGGAAAAGATCAAGGTAATGTTGGTGAGAGAGGCACAAGCTTAGTTAGAGGCAGTCACAACCACACACATGAGGGATTTTCTTAGAGCACGTCCACCCACATTTGATATATCTGGCAGTGGTCTTGAGGCTGAGACCTAGTTGATTGATCTAAACTGATGCTTTATGATGCACCCCTATGGTAGCAATACCAAAGCTCGATGTGCGATTATGTATTTGAGAGGATTTGATTATACTTGGTAGAGATTATAGGAGCAGAAGCTCTGAATTGAAATTTTTTTTGTGTCGTGGGACATGTTTCTTAAGAGGTTCAAGCAGCAGCACCGTGGTGACGAGTTTCATTCCTTGCGCCAGTTGGCGATGTCAGTGGAGCAGTACGAGCATCATTTTTTTGAGCTCAAGAAGTTCACTGGCATTGGAGATGATGAGGGCATGCTTGTCCATCATTTTTTTAGGGCCTTAAATGCCCGAATTAGTGGTGGTGTGTGGGTTTTCGAACCCAAAAACATGGAGATGGAGGTGGAGAAGGTGAGGCTTGTTGAGGAGAACTTAGAGATGGCTTTGGATGGCCATACAAGAGTGCAGATTGGAAGTGCATTAGTTGCAGGGCCTAGTGCTCATAGTGGTTAGGCTCAATGAGCTAGACCACCCAGGACTTAGCAGGTTCCTACTCAAAGTGGACAACAACAAAGTGCATAGGGGAAACATAAGGATTCACAATCTCATCAGGATGGTGACGGTTCTCAACCTAGGAAGAACCAGGATTGGTGGCATAATAAGCACAACCATCAGGAGCAGTTGGCCCATAGTTCATAGTTTGTGGCTAATTGAGGTAGTGTACAGCAATCCAGTGCACCTCTAGGTGACAAGGTTTTTGGACATAACTCAAGTTGTTTCTCTTGCGGTCAACATGGCCACATTGCTAGGCATTGTCCACAAAGGAAAACTACTATTTTTGGTCAGGTGCCAGAAGTTTTTGAGTCGACGGTAGGTGATACAGATAGGTCTCATCGAGCATATACTGTGGTTGATAACCGCCAGGTTGGGTATCAAGATGCAGTTGTTGAGGCTTCTAGTAGTGGACGGACAACATAGGATACTCGCCCTCGAGGGTCGAGATATTGAGTAGGTGAGGGTCTAGTGGGATCCTAGGGATGATACTTCTATTACCTGGGAAGATGCAACTAGGATGAGGGATCTTTATCCCTATTTATTTGCAGGCTTCCAGGAGTACTTGACCCTAGGGGGGAGGATGTACCACCCCTCCATTTTTCTCTTTAGATCAGACAATGTGTGTCTTTGTTATGTTTTGTTTTTTGTTAGCACATTGACTATGCTATACTATGATGCTTGGTTATTATTTGATCACTAACTTTAGAGCGATGTGGATTTTATATTATGATGTGATGGTACTTTATTTTGATGTTATCATTATGACATGCTTTGGATTAGCACAATGGTTATTTGAATTAATATTGTTATATGCACATGAGTAGGTTGTTGATATTAGAATCATCAGTATTGTGTCATTGTATAGGTGAAGGGGATGGAATTACATCACTCACTTGCGAGCATCCTCCGATTCCACAATTATCTCTTCACAGTGTGTTTTATTATGATATATATATGCATGTTCTATATATGCCTTGTTTACAGGTTTGAAGGTACAAGACATCGACTCCACCTAGTTTCACAGGTTTGAGCATGTCCATTGCCCAACGGTAATGTTGATTGGGATATAGTAGCTAGGTTTCTTGTGTCAAGCCACCACCCTGGTCATAGTGTGTTGTCGGTTCTAGTTGGTTTTGTTTGTTAAATGTTGTTCAATTTTGCCTTGAAATTATTTATGTTGCAAAGTTTGTAAAAGGTAAGTAATGGATTTAAATATTTTAGTCGATTATTAAATTAATCTGGTTTATTATGTTAGAAGATGGTAATTAATTAATTAATTAATTTAATCTAATTGATAAAATAATTTAATCTTAGGATTATATTATTTTATTAATTAATTAAATTAGTTGAATTAAGTTAAAATTAGAAATGCTAAGTATTTTAGAAATTATTAAATTTTTTATTTTTAAATACCTTGAGGATTTGGTGCAATTTGATTTTAAAAGATATTTTGGTTTTCAACATGTGTTTGAAAAATTTATGAGGGTTGTTGGGAAAATGATATTCACGGAGAAAATTAATGGTTGTAACAGGAAGAGGTGTCAGGTGAGAAGCTTCTTCATGGAAAAGGATAGAAGATATTTTGTGGGGAAGCTTGTTTAAGAATTTAGTTTTGGTTATTGCATGTTGTTGTTGAAATTTTGGAAAAAAAATTCAGTCTCGAGAAAGTTCTTGTGTTCTAGAATTTTATTTGTTTATGGAGGAAGCTCTGGTTGAACTGGAAAAAAGCTTGGATCTGCAGAAGAGGCTCTATGTGACTTCACATCTTCTCAAGCATTGGATTTCAGGTTCCTCTTTTATTCTAGTTAGTTTCCTATTGGAAAATTTTCTTGGTTTAGATTATTGTCTGGAAAAAGATTGTCTGTGCAAAATGTAAAACTTTTGAGTTGTAAAAATTGAAAATGTCGTGTGTGAAATTTTTTGTGAAAATGAAATCCTCTATAGAACAATTTTTTTTGTTGAATCTATTGCAAGTTTTAAATTGGGATTATTGTAAACAAAGAAGAACCCAAAAGAAAACAGTCGAGATTTGGAAAATTCTCTATTAGAGGAAATTAGATTCTCTATAGTAATTCTTCTGTAGGATTAAAGCTCTCAGAAAATATCTTGTAAAACTGTCTGTAAGAATTTTATTGTTCTTTCTCTTTTAGAATTATTATTTGAGAAAATTTAAAAGAAACCTTTGTGTTTTTATTTGAGAAATTCATCTATAGAAATTTCTCTATAAGTTGGATTTTCGGATGTTTTTGTAAAATTTGGGTATCCTTCCTATAGATGGTCTTTTTTTGGAAAAAAATCCCCAATTAAAACTATTGATTTGAATTCTTTATATATATATTATATATACATATATGTGTATATATATATGTGAGTATCTATATATATATATGTGTGCGTATATATATTATATATAAATGCACACATATATATATATAAAATATATATTTATTTATAAAGTGTTTAATATTGGAATGACTGTATTAAAGAAATTATGTTGTCGTCCGTATGTCGATCTTTTTTTTGCATCGTTGGGTATTCATTTATTTTGGAAGTTTTTTGTTATTTTCAAATGTTAATATTGTGGGAAGGGTGTGTGGAGGTACCACCTCCACCACCGCACCTCATGGGAGATGGGGGTTTGGTTGTGCAGACATAGTCGCCCCTCCCCACTTTATGTAGTATTGTATGCTTTGTAAAATGTGAACCTTCATTTTGTTTCGTTCGCCATTTGAGAGTAGTCGGTGGGTTCGATTTTATTATATTTGGTTTTTATTGTGTGAAATATATATAATATATATATAGTATATGTGTAATATATATATAAATGTATATTTATATATATATATTTTTATATATACATGCATGTATATATATTTATATATATATATATATTACAATTGCTCTAGAAATTATAATTAGTTATTTAAATAAAATATATACATATAGAATATAGAATATGTATATATAAATATTTATTTAATTATGTATATATTCTACTATATATATACATGTGTTTTTATGAATTCTATAGTTGATGCATGTGGTTGCACAAATCTAATATTATTAAAATAATATGTTTTATTGGTAGAAATTTGATATTTTGTTAAAAAGTAATCGAGGAATTGAATTTACAAATAAGTTAGATTTTCCTTCTTTGTTTGTAAAGGGCTTTTATTTAATTAATTTATTTGGGCAAGAATTTTATTGTGGATTATTGAAGGGGAAATTGGATTTAGTATATCTGAAGAGTAGTTTATTTCTTGTCTTTATTGCCCTTTTGTATGTTAATTTCTCTGGTTACGTTTTGGGGGAAAATTGGTTAAAGTGTTAGTTAATAATTTGTAAGTCTTCTAGAAGAGTCATTAGATTTGGGGGTTGTATTGTAATGTCAACTCTTCAATTTCCCTTGGGTAGTGCTTATATTCGCAGTCAGTGAATCACCTAGTTACCATGAATGGGGATATGTTGCCTCCTAGGTTTGGAGTGGTATTTGTTATGTGTTGCCTCCTATGTTGGAGTGGATTTTGTTATATGTTGCCTCCTATGTTTGGAGTGGAATTCATTATCTGGTTTTGTGCACTATGTTACCTTAGGGTGTTGCTTTTTGATCCATGTGTTGTCAGTAGGAGAGTGGCTTTCGTTAGGGGCCAGAGCCCTAAAGAGGTAAATTGGGTAACCTTTCGAAAGTAGTTAATCAAGTGAAAAAATAATTTAATTTAATTAGGGGATTGGGTAGTAATTCAAATTAATTCAAATAAGATAGCCTCACTCATGGACTCCAGTGCTCGTTTGGGCTTGGGATGAGTGGGAAGGCCTGGAATGGCGAAGGTCATCTTCCTTGTCTCTTCAGAAGGTAAGTTGATCCCACATGAGTGAGAATGGGGGTTAGGGATTGGTTGAAGTTGCCAGGGTTTAACCAGTTAGGGGCCGATAACCTATGAAGATCCACATTGGGTAACCCATGTCGAGCTAGTGTGATGACACTCTTCCTACGAAAATGGTTTGTGTGTATGGTTCAATTAACATACTTGATTAGTTTAACTCTAGAAGCAATGTAACCAATGTTTAGTGTTGTACTTGTGTTTGATTAGTTCAGTTTTGTGATAGCCTATGTCTAGAGGTAGTAGGTCTTGTCTGGGAATCCTTGTTACTATCTCCTAGCATGGGGGTGGGCCTTCGGGTACCACTTGGTTGGGAGGAATGTGCACCTCACTCCATTGAGTCTCCTTTCTTTTGTTCGTGATGGTGAGATCTTCTAGTTGGAGAGCTCGTAGATACCAGTTGATTTATTTCATGCATTGATTATTGTATCAGTTGACACTTGTACTTATATTACTCCTCAATTGTGCTCGAGGAGATCTCATGTAATTTGTAATCACTTATGTATGATCTTCCTCATTCTGGGAATGAGTATTGTAATCTCTATTTGAAATTAATGTAATCTTTGGATCTTTATGTATTTCTATCTTATGGGATGTTTAATACTTGGAATGTATGTACTTTAATTCATGTTTAATAATTAATTATTTTCTATGAATGAGTTTATGCTTATGTATGGGAATCAGTTGTAACCTTAGTCATGTGCCTTAGAGGATATTTACAATAGTGTAGTGCACCTTTCATGTTAATATTGTACTTTAAAAGAAGAAGAAAATTGTACGCTTTTGTAGTTGTTGCAACTTCCTCTAGGGTTACGAGGCAGGGTGTTACATTGCAATTGAAACTAATAAATACTCTCTAGATGATATTAATTTATATTTAAATACTCTCTAGATTATATTGATTTATATTTAAATACTCATTGGATGATATTAATTTATATTGAAAGATAGCTCCATAGAACGACTCTGGATCAATCATTCTAGTGTTAGGCTCAGGATGTTTGAAATTGTTAATTGCAAAGTCATATAAAGAACACTGTCATGGTAAGATTGTGCTCTCTTGCAGGTTAAATTGAAACCAATGACATTTCAATATTGTTCTGAATAAATTCCAAAATATATAATAAATTTTGGCTTGTAATGAAGCTCAATGGGCAATAATATTTAAAAATTACTTTTTTGAAACATGACTAAGAAACAAATTAATTCCTCAAATTTACTCTGAGTAGAATCCTAACATTATCCCAGTTAAGCATTTCTAAGGTTGGATTTGAGGCAAATAAATTTTTTCCTCAATGGATTTTAGGGATGGACACTAATGGTTTGAAAATTCTCAAATATCCATGTAAGATTTTAGGGATGATTCTGGAGATATATTAAAAAATGTTAATATATTGAATTAGAGTATACTTTTCTAGAGATGGCACCATTTTCTCTAGGTATTCCTTCAAAAGGGTCAAAATAAAAATATTGAAATCCAAAGATCAAATTTGAAAGTAGAAAGAGATGTTAGATTGACCTTTTAATTTATTAGTCGAGGGAGGATAAATCACCTTATCAATGACCAAACCAATTATATGCACCTCTCCAATTATTAAAGACATCATTAAAATAACATAAAATTTAAGGTACCATAAACCACAAAAAAATAGAGACATTCACATTAATTAAGCACCCAAAAAATAACATAACCTAAGTTAATGCATTGTAAACCGCATAAAATATTGAAAAAATCATTAAAGAAGCACCCACAAAACAACATAACCTTCAACTCATCGAATAAAGAGAAAAGTCGAACAAACAAATAAAAATTGTAAATAAAAGAAGCAACCGCAACAAATGACACTATGGTGTTTCCTTTGTGAGGTAATAAAACCTCAGCTAGGTCAAAAACCACTTGGCAAGGTCTTGGTAAAACCAACAACAAAGCCAATCCAATCTTGCATGCGAAACTTGAAAAATGGTTAGAGGAAGCATTCAAGAAGGCATTGAATGAGGAAGAAGATAAAATAATATCATATTGTTGAACAAGGAATTATTTATCTTAGTAGAGAGAATCCCTATGAAGTCATGGAAGAGCCAACAATACACCATAATCAAGCATTGTGAGGAACATAAAGTGGAGTCGAACATGTATTAGTTCCTATTGAAACCTTCAAAGACTGGAGCCAAACATGTATTGGTGTGTATCCTATCGAATAGTTGAGAAGACACGTGTAGGAAATGGGGTGTAGGTGAGCAAGATACACAAGGTTGTGAAGCATTCACTAGATGAATGCATCAAAATGGGGCACCAAGGTAGTTGAATAATTGTGAACAAAAACATAGTTAATTGGACTAGTTGAGATGGAAAGAGTTGGAAATGCATGATAAGTGTGAGGAAGTAGACATTGTGGATGGTGAATTATTTTTTCACCATGCTATACTAGGATCTAGTATGAGTGGTGTGCCACATAATCTTTGGGGGTGTACTCGACCTAGGATTGATTAACCATCCAAATAGGAAACTATTGAAAACACTAGAACAAATAGATGCTTACATATGGCAGATTGCATCCACATAGGCCAAATTAATTTTTTGGGTCAACCATCAAAATTTTGATGTGGCAATATTTTATTTTTTAATTTGGTCCACGTGGACACCCGAAGGTAGTCTAGTCTACTATGGGCCCCTCTACCCTACCTTTATTCTAACAATATAATTAAAAATTACATATCATATCCTTGCATCCACATTAACAATTCACATTATTCAATAAGTCATGAGGAACTCCTTTGAATTAGGAGTATGAGTGTCAACCGCTATAGGCTAAAAATAAAAAAATGACTCAAATTCATCTATTTTTTATTAGAGGTAAAGCAGGTTTTGAAGGGGCCTCAAAACCCTTTACAAAAAGGAAAACTATTTCAAAATATAACTACATAGATCAACAAACAACCAACACACAACTAAGCATCAACAAAGAAGCTGCCAAAAAGAAGGAACCAAAACAAAAAAACTTCAGATTCTTCAGAATATTGGCAGCCTCCATGTCACTTTCAATTATCTTCTGATGCACATCCATAACTTTAGAAATATCTTTGATAGGGACCCCAGCTTAGTCTTGTTGTCAGTCCTAACACTGGGCCCCAAAACATTTACCTCTTTAATCAAAACATCATGCGACTCAAATTCATATGTTTCCTTAACTTGCTAAGTCAATTTTTTTTGACAAAGATGAGTCAAAACTTGGTTGACTCGTGAGTACAAGATTTATCATTTCTTTTATGAGTCCCTACTACAACAAAGTACTATATTCTATAGCGACAATTATTAGTTTTGTTTCAAATATTTTATTTATATTTATTATGATTAGAATGTATTATTATATTTTTAATTATTATGAATTCAAATTTACATAAATTATTATTATATTTGTAATTATAATATTTATTAAAATAGTGATTTAAGTCAATGGGCTATTGATCTACTAATGAAGTTGAATGGTTCTAAATTAGTTCAACAAGAATCAAGTTATGTTGAGTGTAAAGCCTCAACATCTTGAGGGATGTGGTCAAGATCATGCCTCAAACACATTTGGTAAAATGGATACCCCTCAAAAAGTAATTAACATTGAGAGGTATTCTACAATGACAACAAGGAGTAGAGTGTAATGGAGTGAGCTATTAACAGGAATTCTCACTCCTTACCTTAAATTTGAGAACTATTTATATGTCAAAATATAAAATTTAATAATAAACAAAATAATTTCAAAGTAATATAAAATAACTTTTCAATAAATAAAATAACTTTAAATTGGCATCTGTAGACTTTTTTAGATAAATGTATTTAAGATATTTATATTAATTTAATATATTATTACTAGCAATTGCACCTTGTTGTGCAATGGGTACACCAAATAAGTGTGAAAGGTTAATTAAGATTTTTTTTGGTCTACTTTTTTCC
Organism: Sequoiadendron giganteum; assembly: GCA_007115665.2. Classification (NCBI taxonomy): domain Eukaryota; kingdom Viridiplantae; phylum Streptophyta; class Pinopsida; order Cupressales; family Cupressaceae; genus Sequoiadendron; species Sequoiadendron giganteum. The sequence goes on from CM021107.1 coordinate 297,517,472, forward strand.
ACACATTTGTGCAGTAAATGAGGTCAGTTGGCAGGTCATTTAGAAAATGTTGTTTGTACAACAAAGGTCTCAATGGAGAAGTGATTGCTTCAAATCAACTATACATCCACTTACAAGGATCCAAACATGGTTGAAACAAAACCTTTGAATCAAGAAGGTAATCAAGCTTGTAACAACTGGTTCATGTTATGTTTACAATATGAAATTTCAAATGTTGAAAGATCCAATAATTTTTTTTAAATGAATTATATAAGACTAGAATTTTAAAATGCATAGAACCATAAACAAAACTTAGAAGAACATGGAATTCAATTAAAGGGCAACCTAAACCCTAATCAAAGGGAAAAAAATTTGTAAGAATATTTCACAAACAAAACCCATTCCCACTATTTTCTTCCAAGATACAAGGCCAGATGATGATATGCCTTTTTTACTTCATTTTCAGTGGCATTGGGTTTCAAAGTGAGTAATTTATACTCTTCTTTAAGCTTGCCATAGGTAAAATAGACCATCGCTCTAACATTTTCCATGTGCCACAAATTCCCATTTTTTTCTTCTAAATAAGATATTGGAGTTCCCCTTGGTACCTATAATCCTTCCAACTATAACAGGCATGATCAAGTTCCCCCAAAAAAACTCAAATTGGGAAAAATAATTAGATCTGCCAGATATCACCCTCAACCAGCTCAAATGACAATCTTGAATCCCGACTTCACTGTAGACAAAAGAACATAATGTTGCAAAAAAATATGGTGTATCAATGCTTGAAATAGATAAGGAGATAAAGCTTGAATATATAACAAAAATTATGTTGTCAATATCAGTGATCTGCTATAAAACAACTTAATTATGTACAAAAGAACATCATCAATAATGTACAAATTTCTAATATGGTGCAAACCTATTTTTACAAATTTCTTTACTTAGAAAGTTAGCATCATCAATAATGTACAAAAGAACATTCTCCATGTTTAAAATGATGTAATTGGTTGGCATCTATCCCTATAATTTGTCTTTTAATCTTGGAGATTAACTAAGTTGCATTGTGGTAGCCAACACATACCTAAAACGTTCTTAACGATTCTAAAAGTTGATCCAGGTATTTGTTTAATAATCCAAATGCAATTGCCAGCTTCTCACTATAGTTACGGAGGAAAATTTCTTGTTCCTCCTCTTTCGCATTATTCAAGCATGTTTGAATCTGAAAAATACTTTGATATCTTAATTTCCCAAAATAATTCTTCCAATTTTGCATGGATTGATTTGAAACCCTTCTCTCATATTTCATGTTGACCAAGCATCTTTCCCATTCCTAAACAGATCCCTCTCTTTTTTCTTTTTCCCATTCTCCACCCTCTCTAGATAATTGTGTATTTTATATATCACATATAAAATATTATAATTTTTTTTTTATATTAATTAAATATTATATTAGATTTATATTGGATGATTGCAAATATAAAAGAAAGTATGTAATAATAAAGGTAAACATAATTTAATATATTTAAATTAGAAAATATTATATTTTAAATCAAGCAACAAAGGAGTCTCTCATATTACCATATAAAATAATTGAAGCCTTTCAAAGAAATTTATAAGTCCTCACCCAAAATAACCTTCGCCGCCTCTTTTGCTACATCAGTCGTGAGCTTATAGAATTATTCAGAATAGTAGAGACCCACTTTCCTTCCAAAAATGTTACCAAGATTTTGTTATTTAGTCATAAGTAGCTTTTTGGGGAAAAATCAAATCATGATACTTACAAATTCCAAACATGAAATGTTAAAGGAAATTGAATAACTTTGCATGTTACGTTTTTGCCCATTCCATTAAGCTTCATGCAGACAACTACATATTTAATCCTCAACATAAATCCATACAACTTGAAAGATTTTTCCAAAGTCATCTCTTTAACTGGACAAAATCAATTTATTATGATTTGGAGCAGTCATCCAATCTAAGAAGTTCACTTGTTGCTTTCAATATTAACACATTTTCATGAGAAATTGTTACTGTCATTTCATTTTACAGCTCTCTTTAGAATTTTTCTATACATAAATTCTTTTTATAAAATCCCACAATGGTTTGCACCTATTTTGCCTGAAACAATACTTATTGGCTAAAAATTATTTCTGATAATTAAATTGTAGAAAATGATTCACAATCACATAGCACAACAAAGTGGTTAGTTTTGATGTCTTTATTAGTTAGAATTGATTTGATTCTTTTAACTTTGAGAAAATACAAGTGTTTTTTGAAACAGGTGATGCACACCAATATTTCATATTTGTCTCTAAGGGAACAAAAAGAAATGGAAAAAAGAAGGGTCAATGCATGACATAAATAGCAATATACCCAATTGCACAACACAACATTTTCTTGAACATGTCCAGGAGGCTAGGGTGTAGCAGCAAAGCAAAACAATTTCCATCATGTCAACTCAGGTTCAAACCCCAATCCATGTTCTCACAAAACAATGTGGTAGTGATAATTCAGGCCTTCCCAAACAAATATAGCTACAATTTGACTGTGATAATTCAGGCCTTCACAACTGAATCTAGATGCAAATACCAGGTGAACTTTGACAAAAAAGATACTCTTAGAACATGACTCCTAGGATAAACAACTACTTGGGTTGAGAATGTATTCCTTCATTTAAACAACTTTTTGACACAGCTGAAAAGTAAAATTTCCCCTCAATTTTCTTCTTTAGGGCAACAGAATTTTTAGAACCGCAAAGAAGCAGGTAATGCCCAAATGGCCAGCTTGCTCTGGTAAACCCTCTAGTTGAAGTAAATGATAAACAAAGTACACCCAATACAAAACATATGTTAAAGAAAATTTCAGTTTTAGTTTACAAACAAATACAACTACGCCCAATTCTAATGCAAAGGTGATGGAATCAAAGTTAAGTGAAGAACAACTGTACCCATATATATAAAACTGAAAAAAATCAAGAATTAAAACAAGAATTGCACCAAAATCTACAGAAACAGAGAAGGGGATTAAGAGGCAATTTGAAATGGCATGTGCAAGAATATAAACAAGGGTACGGGAGTATTATAGACAACTGTGTATTTTAATTCCTCAAAACAGGTCTAAGTCATGACAAAATGGAGGTGTCCTAAAATAGGGATTTAACAAACATACCATCAGTGTATATATAGACAGTGAAACATTTCATATTATACATCTTATTTTATGATGTTAACAACATCTAATTCTCCAAAGTCTACACTTTAGGAAAAACACTTTTTAGAAATTGGAAATATAATCAGGTCCCTTCTTTATCACTGCAAGTGTAATACCCCTCCGTTTTGTTTCTTGTTCAGTTTGTTTTATGCTATGTTTTGGTTGCAGATTACTTTGATACTAGATATATTTTGTTATGATGTTTTGATCGTTACTATTGAGTGACAACTATTATTGTGGGATGTAGTTATCTGATTATTGTTTCACATGCATTATGGATTAATGATGTTGTAGAGTTAGCATGAGATGTTATTATGAGATTACTAGATTATGATGGAAGTGTCAGTTTTGATGAGTGTATGGGTGAAGAGGACGAGTTCGCATCACTCACTTGCGAGCGCCCTGCGAATCCGTAATTCTTTCTTCACAGTGTGTATTATATGCTGAATATATTGTATGATGTTGTTTACTTGGTTGCAGGATTGCAGGTACATGACATCGACTCCACCTGGTTTCATAGGTATGAGCATGTCGATCCAACGGTTAAGTTGAACGGGAGATAGTAGCTAGGTAACATGTGTCAAGTTTACACCCTAGCCTTAGTGTGTCGTTAGTTGTGTGTGTCGAGTCATTGTATGTCTTGCTTTAATGTTATTTATTTCTGAAAGATTCTTAATTTGAAAATAGATATTTAGAATAATTGCATTTAAATCATGTTGATGGTTATTTAATTTAAATAATGCAATGTGGATAAAAGTTTATATTTAAATTAATTAATTATATTTAATTTATTTAATTAATTAAATTTAATCCAAGGGGTTGAATTTAGTTATTAAATAATTAAATTAATTAATTAAACGTGATGCAAGGGAATGAAAGGAAATAAAAGAATTAGAATTAATTTTGGAATTTAATTCCAACGTGTGAGAATTAAATTAGAAATTGTAATTAAATGTTTATTTGGAAAATTGGTTGCAATTTTGGAAATTAATTTATTATTTGAAATTGCATTTTACATTGAAAGTGGGTTTTTGAAAAGTGAAATTAAAACTTGAAATTGAAAGTGAAATTGAAATTGAAATTGAAATATCTAATTTGCATGTAATGTGAATTAGGGTTGTAAAAATTGAAATTGAAATTGAAATTGAAATATCTAATTTGCATGTAATGTGAATTAGGGTTGTATTAGGTATTTTTGATTTATAAAGAATACATGTTTTAATTTGAGGGAAAAAGTTTTTAGAAAAATATATTTTTACAGCAGGGAAGAAATTTTGGAAAAATTTGCACAAGGGTTTGAAGAAAGTTTGATTGTAGAATTGATTGAAGGAAAAATTGTTTGCATTTATTGGATTTTAGATTGGATTCATTGGAGGATTGAAGAAAATTCAAGAAATCTTTGGAGGAGGCTCGCATCAGAAATTCATCTCTTCCTGTAGCTTCTTGTACCAGGTTTTCCTCTTTATGTTTTATTGTTCTTGATTGTTTTTTTTTAAATAGTAGTGATTAAAGATTTGTTTGTTAAATCTGTTTTAGAAAACAAACTTGATATTAGAAGAAAACAATTAAATAAATTTACAGCCTTTGCTTGTGAAAATTCTTGAGTGAAAATTGTGAAAACTTTAGTTGAATTTAAATTATTTGGAGAAATTGATTATATTGTTATTGAAATCAAACATAGAGATTGAACAATGCATTTAGATTGATTTTAGAAAATGAAACCCTCTGTTTATTATTAAAAATCGGATTTTAAATCTGCAGTATAGTTATATTTTTCATGGTAAAATGGTCTGATTGTGTCACCTATAACTTCTCTTACACAAACTGGGTTGTCAGAAAATTTAAAGGGTTTTTGCATTTTGAAATTTTATTATCCCTGTCAAAAAATTGTAAATACCCAGATCGTAGTTTTTGAGTTATGTTTGAAACATGAGACTATTGTTAAGTTATTTTCCCATGGCTACTCTAAAAATAAAATAATAATAAATTGATATTTATAAATATTAATATTTTATGTATTGTTATTATAATATTAAAATATTATTTAATAATATTTTATATTATAATATATAATATTAAAGTATTATATTTATTTATATTATTTTAAATAAAATTTGTATATTAGATTAGTGGAATTAAAATTATAAACATATGGGGAAAATATTGTTTATTTTAAAATGACATGTTAAAGTTTATTTGAAGGAGGTATAGATTTGATTTAAAGAATGCATAATTTAAAATTTAATTGTGGATTTTAAATTCATGTGTAAAAGGTCTAATTATTAATTTGATTTAATTGAAAAAATATATTTATATTTTGGAAAATTGATGATAAGAGATATTTTATTTTGAATTAAACAATTTGATATTCTATAAATAATAGAAGATATGTTAATGATTAAATATATTTAAATATATTAATTTATATTTAGTATATATATATTGAAGGTATATATCCATTTGAGAGAATAAATAATATTTTATCTTATTTTATTTTGTTGTTTGCAAATTGGGTATTATTAGTGTTTTAAAAGAAATGATTAGTATGTGTAGAAAATGTATAGAGAAAGATATTTTTTAATAGAAGTAATTACTTGATTTAAAAGAAAATATTTATTTTGTTAATATGATTGAAGAAAATATATTGAAATGTATATATATATATATATATATATATATATATATATATGAGTATTTTCAATCAGTATTTACCTTGTTTTATTTAAGTGCTTATAATTTAGCTTTGCATGAAGAATTTAAAAGATAAGTTTTGAATGTATGGTCAAAATTGATAAGGAAAAATATATTTAAATATATTGAAGAATTATAGAAATATTTATATTTAAATTTTTGTTTTAATTAATGAGATTTAATTAGAAACAATATGAATGCGTGGCCAAATAGACAAGTCAAAAGATATTTTTATACATTGATGAAATTGCATGTGTTTAAATGGATAGTTGAAGAGACATAGACCCCAGATAGAAAATTGAAAAGATTGTTTGCAAGAGTGTTAGGTTGCATTAAAAGTAAATTTATGAACTAACTATATTGAAAAAGTCAAATAGTATTATGTTTTATTTAATTCCATAGAGTAATCTAGTCATTGTGAATGGAATATTAAAGAATATATGTAATTAAATTTATTAATATATATATATATTTGGTGTCTATATAATATGGAGCATATATATATTAAGTGTAAAATTCATTATCATATTTTATTTTAATGAGATGCATGCAATATATTATTGAATAGAGATTTTAAAAAAATGGATTGATTAGTGTATATGGAAAATGGATAGAGAAACAATATGTTATTATATTAAAGTGATTTCATGTTCTAAATAGGAAATTGAATGAAACGTAAGACTTGGTTAGAAAATGGAAAGAGTTTACTTGCATGGATTTGTGTCAATTTAAAAGTAAATCAAGAAGTTGTTTTATTGATGAGGCAATCAATTATTTTATTTATTAATTTCTATTTCAATTAATTGAATCATTGTGATTGGATTATGAAAGAGATATGGATTTAGTATATCCAAAAGTAGTATCTTCCTCATGATTATCTTAAAAGATTTAATTCTCTGTATTCGGTAAAAGGAAGTAAGTTTAATTGTTTTAGATTTCCAATAATGAAAAAAGAAATAGAGGTTATGATTATTTTAGATGATTTAGTTATCGTGTTTTTGACTTTGTCAAACACTACCTATTGAATGAGTATGGATTTAGGAAATCCAAATATTAGATTTGATTAATGACTTGAATGCTTTTGTTCCTATGTCGTCAAGCTGCATTGTTGGTTTTGGGATTTAGTGTTAGTCCTAAATTATAAGTCTTCTAGAAGAACTTAGATGATAAGGGTTGTTGAATCTTTATGCCATTCAATTGTTTTTCCTTGGGTAATGCATGGCGTTTTTTCAGTTTTACCCGGTTTTCATGAACGGGGACGTTTTACACCTCCTTGGTTTAGGAGCGGATTATGGGATCCGTGTCTCCTTGTTTGGAGTGAGATCTTTTGTACCTCCTGTGAAAGGAGTGGACTATGTGATTGTTGCCTCCAAGATGGTTGGAGTGAGTTTCTATTATTTGTATCCTCCTTGTGTTGGAGTGGTTATGATGCCTAGATGGTATGCACTTGTGTTTCCCTTGGTGGATTGGTTGTGAGTGCGTTGTCCATTAGAAGAGTGGCTTTTGTTAGGGGCCAGAGCCCAAAGTGGTAAACCGGGTAACCTTCAAAAGTGAGTTAATCAAGTGATAATTAAATTAATGTACTTAGATGATTAGGATGCAGTTCACACTAATCAAGATAATTTAATCCTCACTCATAGACACAAGGGCTCGTTTAAACTTGGGATGACTGAGAAGGCCTGGAATGGCAAGATCAACTATCTTGTCTTTGTGAGAGGTAGTTGATTCTACTTGAGTGAGTATGAGTGTCGGGATTCAGTTGAGGCCACCAGGATTACTTGTGCCGGAGCCTATGAAGAATGCCCAGAGGAGATCTCATGACAAACCTTGCGATGACACTCTATCTAGGACAACTGTTGTTAATTGTTTTATATGTATGGTTCTGTGAACATACTTGATCTACTTTATGTCTGGAAGCAATGTGACCTATGTCAGTGATGTGAATGTTGTACTTGATTTGTACTTGATTCGTACTTGTATGGTGAATGAGTTGTACTTGTTAATTCATTTGGTTGATTATAACAGTATGAGTCAATTTGAGTCTGCCTTTGGTTAGAGGTAGTAGAATCTTTGTCCATGTTACTTTGTTACTATCTCCTAGCATGGGGGGTGGGCCTTCGGGTACCACATTGGTAGGGTGGAACATGCACCAAAACCGTTGGGTCCCCATCTATCTTCAGTACTAGGTGGTGAGACATCCAGATGGACAGCTCGTGGTTCTTGTTGTAATTACTTGCATTGTAATATTTTAAATTGTATAAGTTATTTTATCCCTCTTATGTTTATGGGGTGGAATTCTGTAATTGTAACCTTGTGTATTATTGTCTCATTCTGGAAATGAGTGATGTAACTATTAGATTAAGATAGTATTTATGAGATTGTATTTTGGTTGATTATCTTATTATGTTATGTGGTATTTTAATGATGTATGATGTTTATTTCATACAGTTCATATTGCTATGGTTATATGTAATATGTATGTGTGGGTTAAAGTAATCCTAACCTTGTAGCTTTAGAGGTTGTTGTTAACTAGTAAGTGAATGTGTATGTTAAATGCATTTTATAAAAAAAAAATTGGTTCGCTTAAGATGTTAATTGCAACTTCCTTTAAGGTTACTTGGCGGGGCATTACAGCAAGTATGGCACACTGCACCTTAATATAATTCAAACCTAGTTTTACAAGTTGCTTCATTTAGCATCACCAATAATCTCTATGAGAACATTCCCCTTGTTTGAAATGATGGAACATGGAACCAGATTGCATCTCTCACTATAATTTGTCTTGAATCAATCGTTGAGATAATCTTGTTTGCAATGGGGTAATCAACACATGCTTGATGGTTCTTCATGACTCTAATAGATGTTCCAACTTGGGAGTTAAAAATAAGCCAAATGTGATTGCCAACTTTTAACTGTGATGGAAGAAGAATAATTATTTTTCTCCTCCTCTACATCATTTAGTGAAAGTCTTGAATTTGCAAAATATCCTGCTATCCTCATATCCGAAAATAATTTCTCCAACTTCATATAGATCTCCTATGTCTATCGGTGTTATATGTCTTCGTTTTATTATGCCCTTCAATCCAACTAAAAATATATATGTTTATAATATTTTTCTATCTTTTGTCAATCTCCATAACATTTAATCCTCATCCCATTTCCTCTTCTCTGTATAGACGTTTGACAGAAGAACATAAGTTGCACCATTTTTAGGATCCAGCTAAAAAAGAAGATTGGCAGTAGATATTCCTAACCTTACATTCTTATGTGCTCTACAGGCACCAAGAAAACACACCACACAACTCCAACAGATTTAATTTGTATTTTGATGATAAGTTTTGAGTTTCCTCAAGATAACCAGCATGGCCAAGAAGGTCAAACATGCATGCATAATGATCAACTGTTGGTGTAATGTAATAGGAGACACTCATAGAACTCCATTATTACAACCCTCATCCACTACAAACTAGAACTCAATTATTAGAACCCTCATCCACTAAACTCGTATGGTTGCATGCTAGTAACCTACAAGCTTACATGACCAGGGTGTTCCAGAGTACTTCATTAATTCAAAAAACTTGAAAGAATCGTTGCAAAAGGCATTGTGGACAATCGTGCGATAATAGAATTCAGTGAGATCATATCTTTGAGGAATTTTGTCAACTAGTTGACGTGCTGGGTGTTAGAAACAAAATTCCATTTTGAAATCCTGAGGATTTTTTCTTTTGAACCTCATATTTACCATTAAACCCTAAGGTTTTTTCTCCATTTTAGTCCATCATTTGCCTATCTTTTCATAAAAATGGTTTATTTTAATCCCTGTCCATTTCATTATTCATTTTATACCTTACCGTTGCCTTAATCTTTCATTTCTATGTGTTTACCGCCTTACTGCGGCCTCCTATAAAGGGGCCTGCGGTATGGCGGTAGCGGCTAAGGGAGCAGGCATGAAGTGTTTACCGCGCTACCACGCACAGTTAATTCATTGACCGCGGTAGTGCAGTAAACCATTAGCAGTCGACGGTCAGCGAAGGGTGAAAGGATGTTTGTCTATAAAGTGGTTACCGCGGTACCGCTGGCAGTCAAGTTAGTGACCGCGGTAGTGCGGTAAGCGGTTAAATAGAGAAGCAGCGACCAGACAATGGTTAGCAAGTAGAATCCACGGTGATGAGGTGGATTGAAGGAAGCGGTCGGTAAACGGTTACCGCGGTACCGCAAGGGGTTCAAGCGGAGACTGCGGTAAGGTGGTAAATGGTGGAGATAGCCGTCAGCGGTCAAACACCGCGATACCACAGGTGGGTAAGTCAAAGCCCATGGTAACGCGGTAAAGCAATAAAAGCTATGGGAATTAAAAGGTAAAGGAAATGCATAAAGTGAAAAATCAAAGGCCAAACTGTGTAAGGATGTTTGATTTTTCCGACAAGACAATTAAATTAAATATTTTATTAAGGAATATAAGCGGTTACAACTGAAAATGAAGGGTCACAACCCTTGAAGTGTATTGTATAAATATTTTGAAAATTCAGTTGCAGAAGGAGGAGAGAGGAAGAAGAGGTTAGAGGTGAGAGTAGGAATGAGATTTTTCCCAATAGGGGACTAGGAATGCAAATAATGTACAGACTTTCTGTGAAACAAATCAATGGAAAGATTATTTTGAATTGTTGAAACCTTCTTGTTGTTAATTGTTGTGTTGCAATAATATATATTTCTTATTTAATTGTCTCCAACTTGAAGTCCTTTGATTATTTAAATCAATATATCAAGCATATGTTTGATTCATTTGTGTGATTTTTATTTGTTGGTATTTGCAAGCTAAAATTAAATTCCTTCAAGTAAATTACAATGATTTAGGATTTCTTTTGGATTGTTGAAGTAGAATTTGATAAGAAAATATTCCAGCCTTATTTATGCAAGTCATAAATCAATGAGGTTTTATGCCAGTCATATAGTTTCACTTTTTAAAGTGCCTAGCAATTTGAATTATGACAGAGAGGGGAATACATTCAATTCTTAATATTCTTGACTCCATTGCCCATGTAGATAGAAGGCACTAATCTACCTCAACCCAGAGATAGAATTTCATATCAAACAATTTATTCAAATCCTTTCATTTGTGCAATAGGAGTAGGATTAGTTGTATAGATTTTCATCTATCCACTACCTTTGCCATTGTGGGTAGATTGTTGCATCAGGAAATACTTTTTAAATCTGCATCATTCATTAGGTTCACCCGCCTTGGTCTAGCAAAACCTAAAGAGAAGAAGGTACAATTGCATCAATTGGCCTTGTACGTTGACCAAAAGCGTTGTGAGAGCTTGGCAACCTCTCGTGGTTCAAACCTGCGTTTTTCAGACCCAACACTGGGTATGCTTCCACATCTTGCATTCATGTCTGCAAGAGTACTTGCGACTACAACATCAAACAACAATGCACTTTCAGTTATGTTTTGATGGATGTTCATAGTCTGTTGCAAAGCTTCCCAATTTAGCACAGGCTGGGAAGATGTTGGGAAAGGTTGTGGAGTTAGGACTTACACCTGGCAATTTCATTTGCTTAAAGTTTCCAAGGCATTCTCAATAAACTCATTTTTTGAATATCCATCCATCATTCTAGTCTCTTGAGACAACATCTCTTTGAGGTATTTAGTCAAACAACACAGCTTCCTTGTCCATACATTTTAATTTTTTTATATATGTCTAGCAAGGCACTTGTAACTACATCGAACCACAATTCCCTTCCGATTATATGCTTTGATGGATTTCCATGCGGTGTTCTAAAGTTTTGGTTTCAGCACAGGTTGGGAGCATGCTACGAAAGCTTGTGGAGTCTGGATTTACTCCTCCAAATCACTTTGAGGCATTTTCTCTTTGAGGTATTTTGTCAAACAATTCGTATGCTTCATACAAGACTATAACGACATTTACAACTATTATGTTTGACAAATACTTATCCTCAATTATGATTTGGTGGATGCTCATACCCTATCCTAAATATCCCATTTTAGCACAGGCTGAGAGGATGCTGGCAAAGGTTGTTTACTTTGGCTTTACCCCTACCATTTGCATTTGCTTAAAAGTTTCAAAGAACCTTTCAACAAAACCCATTTTGTGCATATCCTGATATCGTACCACTTTTTTATTAGGTGCTTCTTTGAAAAGCCTTATAACCTCACCAAGGATGCCATTTTGTGCATATCTTGCAATAGTTTCAGTATAGGAAACCAAATTCTTTCGACGCATCACATCAAACAACCCCTGTGCCTTGTGTATACTTCCACATTTTGCACAAATATCTACTAAGACATTTGCAACTAAACATCTGAAAAATGCCCCCTTTCCATTATGATTTGATGGATGTTCATACCATGTTAAAGAGCTTATGTTTTGGCACAGTCTGGAAGTATGCTAGCATAGGTTGTGGAATTTAGCTTTACACCTATCGCTTGCATTTTCTAAAATGTTTTTAATGTGCATATCCTGAAATAATTATTGTCCATGAGATCACATCTCTTTGAGGCATATTGTCAAACAGTTCAAGTACCCTATGGATTCTTCTGCATTTTGAATAAATATCAACCAGGACATTTCCAACTAAAACATCTGATGAAAAGCCCCTCTCGATTATACTCACAACTGTTATCCAGAGTTTGGTTTCATTCTTACCAATTACATTTGTTGTGCATATCCTGCAATGATTATAGTCTGTCAATCAATGTCCCTTTGAACAATTCTACCAGTCTTTATACGCTTTCGCATTTAAAATACATTTATATTAGGTTACTTACAACTTTGACATCTGACAAAATCCACTTTCGATTATACATTGATGGATTTCCATAAGCAGATCCAAAGCTCTTATTTGGGCACAGCCTAGGAGTATGCTCGTGAATATGAACTGATTAGGCTGAACACGGATTCGTCACATTTGCAAAAAAAAATTTATCGCTTCATGATGAACCAGGGCTACGTTGATTAGAACTGAAGTCTATTATCAAGTCTATGATTTCCATGTTTTTCATTAAGAACCGTTAGAGATGAAAGATGAAACCGAAAACTATTCCATTTTTTTCAGCTTGAGAATCAACGGATGAAATAGGTTCAACCATCTCCCATGGTCTAACAGGTGATACCAGCCATCGATCGCATATCTTAGCTTGAGCTTTTTCAAATAGGTAATGCCTTCAGCGTAAATATATTTATTTTAAGATAAATCTATATAAAAAATAGAAAAAATATTATTATTGAAGGTTTATTTCACTTCTATATAAGAATATTATTGTTGTTATTTATATAGATATACATTATATTAAAATATTCTTTCTCACATTTATATACGTTGATTTTTGTGAGTAATATTACTTTTATATCCAAGTACTTATATTGCAATCTTCCAGTGTATATGTAGCTTCAATTACTTGCCTAGGGTTTGGTTTGGTGAATGTCCATACAATGCTATTTCTCAAATGTATTCTCTCACCAATCAGCTACTCTGTAATATGGAGTATTTTCTCAAACATTCATTAGGGGAGAGGACCCAATACCTGAGCATGTTTCAATAATTGTGATAGTAGTTGTTAATATAATACCCAATATTTTTATCAATATTGGACTAATAGTTGTGACTTTAAAGTTGTTAGTGTTGATGATAACTACCCATAGTTAAACAAAATGTATTCCTTTGATCTAAAAAGCAACCAATCATGTGATTCCACATCAGCGCTCAATAAAACATGCTGTGAATTCACAAGTATTGGTCTCACTTTTTTTTTGGGCCTTTTTGGACACCTTGACAAAAAGCATGCTGATGTGGCATCATATTTGATGATGTGGCCCTGAAACCTTAGTTATAAGCAGGGGACTTGCCAAGTAAGCTGCTGTAAAAAATTGTGAGTGATTTGAAATTTCCACATAGGATTTTGAGAAGCGCGAAGTTAGGGTGCACAACTACCGGGTCCTCTCCCCTAATCTCGACCTCAAATTTCTCAAATGCCACACCAACAAAACCACGAACAGAAGCAAAAGAAGATTACAGGCAGCAGCGACAAATTGCTATGACCCGATTTTTGCTCAATGAATGTGGGTTTTCGGAGTTCCAAGTTTTAGATCTTGGTAGCAGGCGTCCACAATTGTCTAGGACCGCATCCACCCATAGAGCTCAGCAGGCAGTCCAATTCTTCAGAGACTCAGGATTCACTGAAAATCAGGTAAGGAAGTTCCTTTTTTTGCAACCCTTTGTTTTGAGTCTCAAAGTGGATACCCATAAAATTCCCATACTTGTAAGCTTATTTGGTTCAAGGCTAAATTTGTGCAAAGCTATCATGTCGTTTCCTAGGATTTTGTGGGCTAAAGTTGAAAATTTGAAACCTAAAATAGATATTCTAAAGCAATATGGGATTCAAGATGGGCTTTTTTGTATGTACTAAATGCAAGGCCGAATTTACTTTTGGGCGATAGTGAAGAGGCGTTGAAGTCGAAGATTGAATATGTATAGAACCTGGGTATTTTGGAGGGATCGCAAGCATTTGCAGCTACCCTGATGGCTGTGGATAGTAGTGGACTGGGAAATTGTGAAAATAAATTAGAACTTATGGCAATGCTCGGTCTTTCGGAGAATGAGATCAAACAAATTGTAAAGAGGGAAGCTCGTACGCTCGCTATTAGCATTGATAAGACGAAAAAAAACATGGATTTCTTGAAACTTACTGCGGGCTTTCAGCCAAACATTGTGGTCTCGTATCCTCGTCTTTTATGTTATAGTATAGGGAATAGGATGCAACCACGCCATAAGGTGATTGAATTTTTAAGGGAAACAAAACTATCCAGACTTCCGACAAGTCTAGCTTCTGTGTATTGCCTAAGTGAAAAACAATTTGCCCGCAAGTATTTAGTGGGCAGTCCCGAGGCAGCAAAGTTGTTTGAAAATTACAAGGGGAAGTCTGATGATCCATCAATTAGCTGACGAACTCTTATGGGGTTGGAGCAGAAAAAGAAAGGGTTTTAAACAATTCCATGCCTTTTTATGAGATTGGATGGGACCACCAAGAATTTTTAATCAATCCAGGCTCTGTCTTCAGGTTGAATCAGATAAAAGAGGGTTTAAATGAATCCAGGCCTTTTGTTGAGGTTGAATCAAGTAGAAAGGGGTTTTGATCAATCCAAGCCTTTTCTTGAAGTTGGATGGGATTAAAAGTAGTTTTAATCAATCAAGGCCTTTTCTTGATGTTTGATGGGTTCAGCAAGGGTTTTTAATCAATCCAGACTTCAATAGTATATTTTTATTATTTAAAACAATGTCGATTCTTGAAAAATAGTGTTTTGTAACTGTATAATAGTGTCTTGATAGAACAGAACTTTTCAAAGACAATAAAAATCTATTTAAGACTTGTTATGGCCAACTATACATCCAATTACCAATATTGATAGTGTGAACTTTTATGCGAATAAAAGTATCACCACCTGAAATTGAGTGTAATATAAGTTCGACACATAAATGACTGTCAAATTTATATCAGTTATAATTAGATTATTTGTATAATAGATCACACTATCATCACTTGCAGTTGGATGTAATAAAGGTTTGACAGTAAATGGTTGTCAAATTTATAAATGTTTTTTATTATTCACTCTTCCATTACAATCTTCTTGATGTCATTGTAGTTACACCTCTTGGTATAATAAAAAGATATGTCTTATATCCAATTTTAACTCTGAAATCTGTCGTTGACAGAAAAATTTGATTCGATTGTACAAATTTAACTCTCCATGAAGAAAATATCCTCTCTAGAAAATACAAGAAATCAATTATAGAATTTCCTTTGCAGTTATTCCATTTGGAGTTTTTGTCTCTGCATCTAACCTCAGAAGAACGACTCTTTCAAACTAATAGCAGGTTTCATTAAGGGAAATTTTGAAATTTGCAATTCACTTGTTTTTAAGATGCCAAGTACTTTGAGACAGAAAAGGCAATTCATGTCCAGACCGACTGGCGAAGGTGACAAGAATTGAGCTTATCTTGATATTTAATGCATTTTGTAGCATCCTTGAGTGGCCTTTTGTGTAGTTTACAAGTCTAGAGCGTATTGTGCTTTATATGCATTGAATGCAATGACATTTAAGCTCATAATCTAGCTATGTTGTATATAGAGAGCAAACCCTACTACATATTTATGATGTTTGCTTTCTGGAATACATTCTTTATTGGTTTGCAATCGGGGTTGATTGCAGATTATTAACTTTTGAAAATATCTAAATAAGCGTTTCAAACTTTATCATTATGCACTTCGAATGTCTGTAAGCAAATACATATTTGATTAAAGCCGTATAATAATATGGGTTTCAATTCAAAGGTAGAGTTTTTTTTTTGTGTGGATGATGTTATGATGATTTGAATTTCGAAAACATGTTGCTTATCCCTCTTTTGGAGCTAATTACGTCGAGAGGGCGTAACCCTACAATGACAGCACAGCCCCTATAGGAGGCCAGCACAAGTAACAGTCTTCGCAAAAAGAAATGGTTTGTATTCTGCATGAGGACGGTAGTGGAAGAGTCCCAGGGCAGTGGCATCCGAAATTCAAACACACTCAAATCAATACATGGACAACGCTGGACGTGGATGGTAGTGGAAGACATGACCTTCGCTGCATGGTAGTGGACGAGTAACCTCAGTGCTGGCTGTCGTTACATTAAACAAGATGGCGGTGGTGGTAGTGGAAGAGTTGGTAGTAGTGGAAGCGTTGGCAGTAACATATGTGAAGAAGTATTCCGTGTCTCCACTCGCCATTTTATGTTCACCTTACCTCTCTTCTAGCCATTGCTAAACAGCAGCGGATTGCATTACAAGGAGGTCAGATGAAAAGTCGGATATAATAGATTTCAAACTGTAGGAGGCAACATATCACCGAATTCTATGAAGAGGAGTGATTTTGTAGATAGTGCCATCTTCATAGTCTGATGAGGAACTATTTCAAAAACATCATGTAAGTGATCTACGTGATCTATTTGCATGTATGCTTCGAGAATTAGAAATAGAGGTATGAAACAAAATTAGTGCTTTCAGAATCAGAAATAGATGTCTGCTTCTACAGTTTGCATGCATCTCTATTTGTAGTTTAATCTTTCAAATATCACGAGTTTTAAGTGTACCCGTTACGTTTTCTTTAAAGAGAATTAACATTAATAGTATGCAGTGGCAGTGAGGAGTTGCTCGAGTCCATTCGTCACCCGGTCAATCGGTGGGGCGACCCGAACTGAACTCTGCAAGGTAATTTGTAGGTGCATTGATTTGTTGATTGAAAGACGAATACAGAGGCGCCTTCAAGCTCAACAACAATGATTGTTTGTTGATGATATTGATTTCAGGATGCAATTTCAGATTACTTGGCCACGACACAATACACTGCCTGCTACAAATGTTGCCCGCTTGCTTCCTAGGAAGGGCAGACAGGCTCTGTGCCATGATCAAGATCATGTGTGATTGTACGTATGAAGCTTATTGATTCTACGATATATACCATTTCCCAGAGGAAATCTCCCTTTATTTCATTCTTTTTTTCATCCTTGAATGATTCATGTTCATAATTATTTTGTTTTGAATCTACAACTCTTTTGAATTTCATTGCAGCTGTTGCAGGTTCTTTCCTGATGCTCCCCACTGTCATATTCTGAATCAATGATGATGATGACCAGAGTTTGTGGTTGAAGTGAGGATGAATGGACAGGGTGTTCATTTGTGTCAATCAAAAGCTGATCAAATAACTTTCATAAAACGCCTTTCCAAAAAGAAAGCCTTTTAACACTGCAATGCAATTGAAAGAACTATGATGGAATGCAATCTAAAATTTCGCACCAAAAAAAAGAAGAGGAAGGTATTTTGCAACTTAAAATAGATCCAATTCAAAGCCATGTATATATCCTACAAGTTCACATCGGTAGCCAAGACAATAATAAGATAAAATCTTGAATTTCTCCTCAAATAATAATAATTTGCTCCAAATTAAATATATAGTACTTTAGCGCTAAATAAAACCACATGTTTATTTATAATCTTCATTTTAGACTTTTTTAAATATAAAAAATATACAATTTTCTTACTAAAACGTTTAGAACTCAAATGTACTTTTATTTAATTAAACATATGAATATCTTAATATCTAGTGTGTTTACTATGCTAACCATGGATACATAAGCATGGTAACCATGGATACAAATGCCACTATTCAATTTTTTAAAAATATAAATATAAATTATAAATATTGTGCTTTTATAGAGTTCAAATATGAATATCTTAATTTTTACTAATGTATAGAAAAAAATATTTATAATTTTAAGGGTGAGAAAAGCTTATTTTTGAAAGCATTGAGTAAGTTCATCCAAAAAATTTAGATTTGATCTTTAGTTTTAACATCTTTTATCTTGAATCAAATTTGTAAGTGTAAAACTAATACAAGGTTAGAATTATGATGTAAAAATATCTTAATTTTTAAATTCAAATTCATTCATAGACTGAGTAAATCACATTTCTACAAGTCATACTTGATTTCAATGCAAGTCAAATTTGTACACTAGGATATTGTATTAACATATAACCTCAATTTGTTTTAGATTTATCTTGGAAGGGCTCTACGATGTACATTGTATGTCACTACAAAGTATAGAATCAGAATTTACATTAGTAAGAACATATTAGACATTTTTATGGTTGCATAGAATGTTTTCACTTTTGTTGAAACTATTAAATCAACTTGAGATTTAATTTAGGAAAAAAAATCTTGCACAACAAAATTTAACCATAGCTATAGATTCCATCCAATTTCATGTTGGACCTTTCAAGATATTTCAAGTGAGCAAGAATCTAAAGATATAATGAAGTCAGATTCAATTCACATAAAAAGGTTTTAGTCATAGACAAGGGATTGTTTTGTAGGTGTGAAGATCATTTTTGAAAAATGAAATGACCTAGAGCAATGAACAATGAATTTATCAATGTAACATAAGTCATTTAATGGAGTGACAACCATGCTAGGCACCAAAACAGTTGTTCTTAAATAAGATCACAAGAATATTATTTCAAAGGGTAAGAAGCATACGTTGAAGTTTACAGTATTATTAGCGTATATAATTAGTAAGTTTTAAAATTGTCTTATTCTATTGTTTTGATGCTTAATTAATGTGATCATCATCTAAATGTGTGTTAAGTAGATCAATCATATAAAAAATAATAAATATAACTTACTAATCATAAATTGTTTAATAATTTATTATATATTTATTTATCACAAGATTATAAGAAATCCAATGGACATCACCAAGTCTCACATTGCTTGGGAAAATAAACAATCAAGGAAATTAACATAAGATGGCTTGTAATCCAATGCAATATAAAATTTTATATGAACTAGAGTAACATAAGTGGAAATGAGTATAAATATGGAATTAGTGTTTCTTAATAAATCTTGGGTACAATTATGGATTATCTTTTAACAAAAAAGTTAACCGTTGCCTTGTAACATTGTAGGAAATAAGTTTAGACATCATCATTAAAATTTATAATTTCTAAAATATGTCAAGAGGTTTATTTCTTTAATCAATTTGTAACATACATAAGTGAAATATTCATTTTAAGGTTTCTTCCTTTCATGGATGTTGATTTTCAATGCAACAAAAGAACATACTTAACATGGTTTGTATATAAGAACACATTTTCAAACTAAAAATATGTATATAGCATGTATTCAATTGTCAAATTTGATATACGAAAAGCATGTGTACTTTAAGCTTGGGATCATGGTTAGGGTTAGAGTTAGG
This sequence comes from Sequoiadendron giganteum, assembly GCA_007115665.2. Taxonomy (NCBI): domain Eukaryota; kingdom Viridiplantae; phylum Streptophyta; class Pinopsida; order Cupressales; family Cupressaceae; genus Sequoiadendron; species Sequoiadendron giganteum. Next base: position 297,537,157 of record CM021107.1, read on the forward strand.
GTTGGCATTAAGGTTAGGGTTAAGGTTAGGGTTTGACTAAGGTTAGGGCTATGATTCATTTCAAGTTAGAGTTGAATTAGGGTTTGGGTAGGGTTAGCATAAGGGTTAGGGTTAGGGTTAGTGTTAGGGTTAGAGTTAAGATTAGGATAGAGTTAGGGTAAGGATTAGGGTTAGGATTTTATTAGGGTTCATGTAGGGTTTTGATTTGTTTTAATTAGGGTTTAGGTACGGTTTTTCTTTGGGTGCTATTAGGGCTAGGGTTAGAGTCAGGGTATAATTAGGGTTAGGGTTAGAGTTAGGGTTCAATTAGGGTTAGGGTTATGTTTCAATTAGTGTTAGTTTCAGGGTTAGAGTTCTAGGATAAAGCTTGGAGTTAGAGATATAATTAAGGTTAGGGATAGGATTAGGGTTCTACAATAAATATTGGGGTCAGGTTTGGGGTTAGGGTTATGTTTAGGCTTCAATTAAGGTTAAGGCTATGGTAAATTAAGGTTAGGGTTATGGTTAGGGTTAGCATTCAATTAGGATTAGGGTTCAATTAAGAATTAATTAGGATCAGAGTTAGGGTTCAATTAAGGTTAAGTGGGGGTTTAATTAGGGTTAGTGTTTAGTTAGGGTTATGGTTTAATTAGGGTTAGGGTTTAATTATTATTAGGAATAGATTAGGATTTAATAATTCTAAATCCATTCCTAACTCTAAACCCTAAATATATCTCTAACCATAAACTTAACCTTAATCTTAACCATATTCTTGAGTCCAACCTTAACCTTAACCCTAACACTAATTCTAATTGTAACCCTATCATTATTCCTAAACCTAAACTTAACTCTAACAGTAATTATGACTCCAACCTTAACTGTAACCCTAGCCCTAAAATTAATGTTATTTTTTAAAACTTTGACCCTAACCTTGAAATTAAGACTATTTCTAACACCAACCCTAATTCAATCAATATCTAACCCTAACCCTAATCTTAACTTCAACCCTAAAACTAACACTAATTCTAATTTTCAATCTAACCCTAACCCTAACTCTTATTCTATAGCTAATTGTAACCCTAACCGTAAGTATAAAGCTAACCTAACTCTTGTAGTAACCCTAACCCTAATCCTAACTCTAACCCTAACTGTAACTATAACCCTAACCCTAGTCCCAACTATAACCTTAAATCCAACCATAAAACTAACCAAAATTTAATAAAATAAGGATTTTCTTAGGGTTACAATTAATGTTCAAAGAGGGTTCAACTAGAATAAAGGTCCAATAAGGATTAGGTTAGGGTTTAATTATGGTTAATGTTTAGTTAGGGTTAGGGTCCAATTAGGGTGAGAGCTTAATTAGTGTTAGGGTCAATTAGGGTAAGGGTTAGGGTTAGGGTACATTTAGGGTTAGTGTTGAATAATGGTTAAGGGTCACTTAGGGTTTGGGTTCGGGTTAGGGTTACATTCAATTAGGGTTAGATTTTAATTAGGGTTAGGGTTTAATTATGGTAAGGGTTAAGGTTAATATTACAATTTAATTAGGGTTAGGCTTGCTCAGTGAGGATTAGGGTTGAGTTTGGGTTCAATTAGGATTAGTATTATGGTCAAGTAAGGGATGGGATTAATATTAGGGTTTGATTAATATTGGGGTTAGGATTAGTATTAGGATTCAATTAATATTGGGGTTAGGATTAGTATTAGGGCTTAATTAGGGTTAGGGTTAATTTTATGGTCGGGTAAGGGATAGGGTTTCTATTAGTTTTAAGTAGCATTAGAGCTAGATTTATATTAGGGTTAGTGACAGGGCTTAATTAGGTTAGTGTTAGGGTTTAGTTAGGGTTAGAATCACAATTTAATTAGACATAAGATTCAATAAGGGTCAAGGTTAGGGTTGGTGTCAAATTCAATTTGGGTTAGGGTTAAGGTAAAATTCAATTATGGTTTAAGGTTAGGGTTAGAGACCAATTAGGGTTAGGTTTGAATCAAATTTTAATTAGGGTTCATATTCAATTTAGATTAGGATTAGTGTAATTAGAGTTACATTTTAACTAGGCATAGAGTCCAATTAGGGTTAGAGTTTAATTACTATTAGGGCTCAATTATGGTAAGGGTTAAGGATAGGCTCAAGGTTCAATTAGGGTTAGCATTTAATTATGGTTAAGGTTATGTTCGAATTATGGTAAGATTATAATTAGGGTTAGGGTTCAATTAAGGTAAGGGTTAAGGGTAGGATTATAATTTAATTAGGCTTAGGGTTGAAGTAGGGTTTAGTTATAATTCAATTAGGGTTAGGGTTTAATAAGTGTACAATTAGGATTCAATTAGGGTCACGGTTATAATATTTTGATAAAGATTTGGGTTAGGGTTAGTTTTACAATTTAAATAAGATCAAGATTAGGGTTCTGAGAGTTAAATTAAGGTTGGGTTTCAATTTATATTGGGATCATGATTAGTATTATGGTTCAATTAGGGTTAGGTTTAGTATTATGGTTTGATTAGGGATAGGGTTAGTGTTAGTGTTTAAATAGTGTTAGGGATAGGTTTATATTAAGGTTAGTGATATTGTTTAGTTATGGTTAGTGTAAGGTTTAGTTAGGGTTAGCATTAAAATTCAATTAGGAATAATATTTAATAATGGTAAAGGTTAGGATTAGGTTTAGGGTTGGGATTCAATTTGGTTAGCGTTAAGGTTAAGGTTGGGATTAGGGTTCAATTAGGGTTCGGGTTAGGGTTCAAGTATAATTAGGGTTAGAGTTAGATTAGGTTAGGGTTAAGATTCAATTAGGCTTCAATAATGGATATAATTAGGCTTTAATTAGGGTTGGGGTTTAGCTAAGGTTAGGGATCTATGATAAAGCTTGGGGTTAGGGTTTGATTTCAATAAGGGTTAGGATTCAATTATGGGTTCAAGTTTAATCAAGATTTAGGTTCAATTAAAGTTAGGGTAGATTTCAATTATGGGTTCAAGCTCAATTAGGATTCAACTTCAATTAAGGTTAGGGTTAGGGTTCAATTATTATATCAAAATATAATTTAATATTATATTATAATAATTAACCATGACCATGATATAAAATTTAACCCTAATGCTAACCCCAACTGTGATATAAATCGTAACCCTAAATTTTAACCCTAATCATAACCCTAATTATATTAATTTATTCAATGTATAACACTAAACCCTAATTCTAACTATAACCCTAATGATAAGTCTAAACCCTAACCCTCACCATAATCATAATCGTAAACCAAATCATAACCCTAATGATAATCTTAACTTTGACCCTAACCCTAACCCAAACCATAGCCCTGACCAAATATAACTCCTTACCCTACTACTAATTATAATTCCAATCCAAACCTTAATAGTAATTCCAACCCTACCCTTAACACTAACCAAAGCCTTATTCCTAACCTAAAACCTGTTATAATTATAATCCAAACCCTAACCCTAACCATAATTCTACCCCTAACCCTAACATAATTCTAACACTATGACCATAAACCCAACCTTAACACTAAACCCTAACCTTAATCATAATAATACATCTAAACCAAACCCTAACCCTAATGCTATCCCTAACCATGATATAAACCCTAATCGTAAATGCTAACTCTAATCATAACCCTAAATATATTAATTTATTCAATGTGTTACGTACGTCGTAGCTGCTACTAGCTTATCTATCTTAATATATTAAGATATATATATTATATGCTAAGAGATATCATTATCGAGGCGTATTTTTAAAATTCTAAAAAGTAAAAAAGAAAAAAAAATACGCCGAGATAATGATATCTCTCGGCGTATAATATATATATATATCTTAATATATTAAGATAGATAAGCTAGTTACACAAATTTTTGTCAGCACATAAGGTGGGTTCAAATTAGCTTTCATCTAATAAAGAGGAAGGAAACAAAGTGTAAGTTTCATATCTCTATAATTTCAAAATAGATAGATAATTGCATTTAAAGATGAAAATCTTTTATTATTATTTGGAAAGTTCTTTCACTGATCAAAAAATATCATTTGTTAGGAGGTCTTTCTATTGCTTCTCTTTTTGTTACAGTTTGTTGTAGTGTAAACTCTCTAGACTCAATAATTTCCCTCAATCGCATGCCAAATTCTATCCATGCTTTAATGGGAAGTTTTGAGTTGTGTAAGTATATATTTTATCTTCTAACTGTTATTTTTGAATTTTGTGTTATTCTTTATATATAATGTCTAATTTTTTTGGTTTTATGGTATTGTTTGTAAAAAAAATTTCACTTGGTTAACTTCAAATTGGTCTTAATTTTTTGTGTTTTAGATGGAATGACAAATTTTTTGTTGAGATGTTCTTTTTTAAAGATAAAATTTTAAACATGAGTTGTTTTATTTTTTTCTTATGGCGAGTTTCATTTCTCTTACTATGATTTTTATCTAGTGTCAATCCTTAACCTAAAGCCTTATGATACATGTCACTAATATTATTCAATTTGTGGTAGCTACATGATACATTAAGAACACTAACAATTTGAAATTATGATATGAAGTTAGGTTTGCATAGGAGTATATTTTTTTGCAATAGGTAGACACTTTAGTGGCATCTTGCATGACAATGCCACCAAGTAGATGTTTGTATTCTAGTGTGAAATATTTATATTAGGAGACTTTGCAAGAAATTATTTCTCCATTGTAAAAGACATTACAATTGAACTATAATACATGCAAGTTACAACCATATTCGTTTCACAAAATAAACAAAAAAAATTAAAAGATGAGCTAAATCAATTATAGTATATACAAATATCATACTAACATGCCTAAATATATAAGGAATTAGACATGAACATTATTTTTCAATAATAGTTTGAACGTCTAACCATGTACACATTAATAGTTCGTAATTTTGAAGCATTTATTATGCTAAAACATACTTATAGAATGCTTATTAATTTCCTTTATGTTTCTTTTATGAATTTTCTCTCAAGAATATACACTATGTAATTTTGTTAGTCATATATGTTACTACTATATTGAGAGAATTATTTATATATGATGAAATAAAGAAAATATATATACAATTATTCTAACAAAACTACTTGGAGTTCTTCGACTCATTGTCTTAACCTCATTTTGTTAAAATGTAAGTGTTCTTATTTGGACTTATACATGATTTTTACGTTGTGGGGTGTCATAAATATTATTTTTAACCCTCCAAAATTCAAATGCAATTCGCTAAGTGTTATGAAATTCTATTGCCTAGCTTTTTTAATAATGAACTATAGATTTAACTTGCGAACAATTTATTAATGAACATGTTTTCCTTTAGAAAAATACGTGATTTGACTTGAATTTATCTCTTAAATGCTAAAACTTTGAAATTTAACTCTTATTTTTTTTATATAGAACACATTATTTCACTTTAAGTTCTCTTAAATGATAAAACACTGAAATTTACCTTTTACTTTTAATATTTAGAGATTGTCACTCTTTACAATTCCATTTCATTTTATTTTCATGTCCATTTTAAATAAAATCTAGGAAAATAATTTATAGTGGACAATATAAACATTTTGAATAAATTGCCAAATATTTTTCATAATTTTTAATGTATTAGAATTTATTTTTGAAAATTTAAAGAAGATTGATACAATCACCATCCAATCCATAATTAGTTCTATATATACAATAAAATAGATAATTCTATTTAATCAAATCAAATCAAATTTTGCACTCATTTATCAACTACTTTTCAGTTTATTTTATTATTCTAAAAAAACTTCTTTAGGGTGGGCTATTGCTACTTCCTTACCTATCTTTAGAACTAGTGTTACTTCTTTATTCTAGGACTATTCCTACTTTATCTAATTCCCCATCAACTTCATCTAAATTACCTTTCTTTTCTTTGTTTGCCTTTTTCTTTTTATTCTTCTTTGACAATTTTGCATTCCTGCACAACAAAATTTATGAGTTCTTTTATGTTAAAACTTTATATAAAATATGACAAGTTAAAAAGTGAACAAACATTTAACTACCTTGTGTTGGTATCCTCTTCATTTATAAGTTCTTCTCCATTGTGATAGGCTCTTGCATCTTCATCTATGTTATGTAGATAGTTAAACATGAGTGCAAGTTATGTTTAAAAATTAAAAAAAATACAAAACAAATTAAAATAATATAGAAAGAGATTAGTAAAATAGGTTATCATCCAACTCTTCATTATTGGATTCAAACTTTGAAGTTTCGTGTGAGTCATGAAAATCTGGACTCTCCATTCAATAATTCCAATTCAAATCTACAACTTGCAAATTGAACACCACATAATAATGTTATGGTAATCAATATTATTAAATAAATAAAACAAAATCATCTAAACATATACATATACATTTACATATATACCATAAATTTATGCTACATTAGGTTAGTAATATATAGCTAGAATTGGTGTTTAAAGATTTAAGATTGCGAGTTTACAAATGTTTCTAAATCATATTTTATGAAGGTCTAAATTATTTTTCACAATAGAATAATTTAATGGTTAATGTCTCATTTTTTGGGATCTCTTTTGATTTGAGACTAAATCATATTTTATGAAGGTCTAAATTGTTTTTCAGAATAGAATAATCTAATGGTTAATGTCTCATTTTTTGGGATCTCTTTTGATTTGAGAGATTTAATAATAATTTTTTATTGACGATATTGGGAATAGAATCAAAGCTACATATTTTATTGATCTCTTTCGACTAAGAAAGAGGAATAAGAAGTGTTAACTTCTCCAAAATATTTTAATTATCTCTCATATTATTATGTTTTATAATACAAACTTTCTCAATACACAAAAGAAAAAGCTAACCATTCATATAAAAATACCAAACTTCAAAAAACAATTGGTAGCTCCATTGGACATTTCCTCAAGGTGGATTCTACGTCACGTGATCTAGGGCACACTACGGTGGCCCGTATTTTGGTTGATTTGGATATTTCTAAGCCCCTTCATGGAGATGTGGTTCTGATGGTTTTGGACAGACCTTGGTCGCAGCTGTTGGATTATGAGGGCCTCCCTTTTCGTTGCAGGCAGTGTTTTTCTACGGGTCATTTGGCCTCGGGTTGTTCTCTTGCTCACTACAAGGGTGCTGCTACTTAGTGGAAGAATGCTTCGTCGGATCATCTCACTGTAGATCCTCCCTCTTTGGACTCTTCAGATTCTGATGCTTCCTCTGAGGTGGGTGATCTTCATGTTCCTCCTCTGGTGTCTGAGCCTCCCCAGGCTCCTTCTTTGGATACCTCTGTTGTTGATCCTTTGTTGCCTCGGTCTGCTGACGTTGTGCAGTTGGTTTCTACTCGTCCTTCGCTTAATGGCTCTGCTGGTATGTTGTTCACTCCAATCTCCTCCTCTTCACTTTCGGCGCCCTGCTCCTCGCCCGTGGTGGTTGTTGGTGTTCCTCTCCCCTCGCCATACTCGGGGGTTGTTTCTGAGCCTCCTTGGTCGGTTGTGTTGAGAAAGAAAAAGGGACTCCCAAACCTGTGGCTTCTTTGCATCCTTGTGGCTTCTCTACATCCTCGAGTTCTGGGAGTTAGCTTGGTCCCCTCTGGATCCTAGGCTATTTCTTTTCATTTTTTTTTGGTTTTCCTCAGCTGTTTGTCAGTTGTTTCTATTTTTTCCCTAGTTCAATTTTGTTTTGAACTATGTGTCCTTTGCCCCTTTGGGCCCTTTGTGAAGGGTTCAACACCCTATAAATGCTGCTTAACTTTTCAAAAACAATATTTAAAATTAAATTATATAAATTAAATTTATAGAAAACATTTTAAAACAATCTAAAGAAAGAAAAAAATTAAAAACCAATATTAATGATACGAGGATAATTTTTCATGAGAAAGTAAATATTATATTGTTCATTTATCTTTTTATAACTAACATCCATAATTGGATTGACATATTTGATTACATAAATGTTTTTGGAAATGTGTATAGAGTATTCAAGATGACTCTACCAACCTACAGTTGACCATACCATTACATGATTAAACAAATAGCTATCTCATAGAATAATGAGAGTACAAAGGATAAATAAATGGCAAACCATAAAATCTAGCAGATAATCTAAGCACTAAATGTGATATACTCTTTTTCCAATGGCTTGAATTATCAAAATGAAGCACAAAATTTATGAGGATTTCAGATCTCCTTGTTGGAACTTCTTGATGAAAGATAAAAGTGATGTAATTTTTTAATGTTGAATTAAATTGAATTTTTGTAAATTGTGTAAGAAGTTTATGGTTTTATGTGAGGAATCAGACTTTCAAATCAATATGTTTAGATTTTTTCTTTTATTTACTTTTCTCTAACATTAAGAATATCAATTGTCTAAAAAGATTTCCTGAATTTTTTTATGTCATTTCTAAGTATTGTTTAAAGATTTCCTAAGATCCATGTGACTCTCACCCCATCCCAATGAGAGTCACAAAGATCTATGCCACTATTCTAGTTTGTTGGCATCAAATTTTCCCACGGTAACATCATGACATTCTGGGCAAAAGCATCCGACAAATTCATCGCCAACAATTCACCAAAGAAAATTCACCGCCATTAACTTAATTTTTTGCCCCCTGAGAATTATTTTCCCCGAATCTCCTTAAATGAATAAAATACTATTATCAATATTTTAACATATTATTTCTCCAAATGTTTTAAAAAATAAAATCTTAATACATTTCATGAAAATTAACGAAGAAAATATCTAAATAGTAGTCCTCTATACATTGACGAATGAATGGGTCTAATGTTCATATCTATCAGTTATGATAATACTCTATTAAGACATATTTATGACTATTAATTATAATTATAGTATGATATAAATAGGCTATAAATATAATATTAATACTATTACATTAACATATCAATTTTATATATTGTTAATATTTATATGTAATTGTATATTAATATTTCTTAATCAAATCCAAAAAGATTAAATCTATTAGTTATGATAGTACTCTATTAAGACATATTTATGACTATTAATTAGAATTATAGTATGCTATTAATACTAATGCATATTAATTTTATATATTGTTAATATTTATATGTAATTATATATTAATATTGTATGTTAACAATATTATACTCTACTAAGTAATATAATATACAATATTAACAAGTGACGCAAGCGTCAAGTTCCTGCCGATGAATTGTACCGATGAAGCAATTAATACATGCAAAGGAGATTAAAGAAAAATTCAAGCCAAAAGCTTTTAGGGAAGCAGCAAAAAAATATATTTTGCCAAAGAAACAGACTGAATATAGTTGTTAGTCATTTATTTTTAGTTTGGATTGTTATTTCCTGCAAGTAATGGAAAAGGAAGGAACTTCCATAGGGAAATATATAGTAGTGTGTATTTGAGGAGTTGAAGAAAAGATAAGTATGACACCAGTCCTTACTTTACATAATTTAAATATAACTTCAAGGACAAAGATGGATGCAATTAGTTATGCTATGAGTGAAACATTGTTGAAAGTGTAAGGCTTGTATGTTATCATTTAAAAACATTTAAAGATCTCATGTTAAAATACATCTATGACAAGGAATTATATGCTCTAGTTTTTATGGTGAAGAGTTGAAAACATTACCTTATTCCTTAAATGTCAAAGTGTACAATTTTAAACATCATATCAAGAACAACAAATATCAAGTCATTACGAGTTGAGAATCGAAGGATAGTTTTTCATTCTTAAGCATCACATTGTGCATTGTATTAATGTGACATTTTGTATTGTATGTCCTTCACCTGTACAAAGAAAATAAATATTCAGATAAGCTTCTTTTTCAAATTACAATTAGATTACATTTTCAGATAACCATTTTTGTAAATTACAATCTTTTAGTTTTATTGTATCAAAAAGTAAGCACAATGAATACTGATAATCGATTGTATAAACTAAAAATTGAAAAATTGAATAACATGATGGCTTCACCCTAGCAAAAATTGTGTTGATTGAAATAATAACAAATTATATTGGCGTACAATTATTCAAACAACATGACTAGATTCATTTATATACAGGGAACTAAAATCAGCTCCTTCAAAAACCTAAACATATTTTATATTATAAAATAATTGTATCTAAGATGATATGGAAGCTATTGACTAAAGAAACAACACATGAATTCTTCTAGACAAATAAAAAAACCATTAGAAAAGAGAATTCGGAAAATAATCATAATTTTGGCCACTTTGAAATAGCCAAATTCAATTGGGAAGTAAAAAATCGACACAAACACAAGTTACAATAACATTGGCAAGCTTCTTCAAACAGATTTGTATATTAAGCTATTGCACAACTACAAAAGTGGATTTTTTAAATTAATCATTCACAATAATTCATAAATAGTATAATTTATATTTTTTCACATCCATTTTTAGGTTTTAAAAAAATGAGTAGTAAACTACATATTTTTACAAATTCTTCACATTTTAATTAGGCTTATGCACAATGGAATAAGTAAACTAGAAAATAATATGGATTACATAATATCCTCCACATTTGGTAACATTGCAATATGCAATACAGGGGGTTTTAAGGCACCAAAAAGCCATACATTTGTAGTGATTCGAGAAGTGTCAGACTATATCAGACCATAAATGTATAATAAATTACATAACTCTAATTCAAGTGTAAAATATTGTTTCAAACTTTTTTTAACACATTAATCGACACAAAAAGGCTCTCTTTAACACATTAATCGACACAAAAAAGGCTCTCGTCTGCTTCTAAGAAGATAATCATGAGGATCAAGGTAGAGACTACTAAGTGCATAAATGAAAGCGTTAATGGTTCATCAATCACCACATCAGTTTTGACATGGTTGCATCATTTTTGAAACATAACATCCTCCATTATTCGTTATTTGTTAAAGTTTTTTGACAGCTGTTTTGCAATCAATATAACATTTGTCTTTTAAAATAGCTCCTTCTCCTACACGTTGTTTTATTTGCATATTTTTGACACCTATGAAATTAAACTTTTAAAGACAGCTGTTAAAATATGCTTTTCCATGTCCACGTGGAATGCAGCTCTTCACAATCTGGATAGAAGGAATTGCCTAAAACTACGCTTCCAAGTGAATTAACAGAGACATTATATCAACATGGCTTGTGGAATGTTTTTTTGGATATACATATATCTGGCGAGAAAGTGGTGATGGAAGCATAAGCAAGAGGGAACTTGGACGATATGCAATTACCCAGGTTTCTATGTCATTTCCAATTATGGTTGGGTTTTTCTTCTTGTGTGCAGAGTTGGCATCAAGCTTCCAACAGTACAAGTGCGGTTTGAAAATTTAAGAGTGGAGGCAGAGTGCTATGTAGGTGGCAGAGCTCTACCTACATTATGAAATTCTACCAAAAACTTTGTAGAATCCCTGCTAGACACCTTTGGCCTCTCATCCACCAAGAAAACAAAAGTTACAATTCTCAAGAATGCTAGTGGAATCCTCAGGCCATCTCAGTAATGGGGAGTTGAGATTCATTTAGATATTCAATTTGAGTCTGTTTAATGGTGTTTGAGGCACATATTAAGTTTTCATTTATCATTATAAGGTCTTCAAGCAAAAGTAACTTGCCAATTGCTTCGAACTGCCAGGCTAACCCCATATATTTTATTTGTTTTTTCTGAAAGGATGACTCTGTTGTTGGGTCTCCCTGGGTCTGGAAAGACAACATTGCTGCTAGCTTTGGCTGGGAAATTAGACTCCAATTTGTAGGTTAAGAGCTTGATGGTATCTTTGTATTGCATTTAATGTTGTTTCAAAATCAGAATTGAATGTATTTACTTAACCAGCTTTGAATGATAAGGTGAGGGGAGAACTCACCTACAATGGCCATAGACTGGATGAGTTTGTCCCTAAGAAAAAATCTCCTTACACAAATCAGAATGACTTACATTTAGGAGAGATGACGGTTAGAGATACAATAGATTTCTCTGCTAGGTGCCAAGGTGTTGAGCATAGATATGGTGAGCATGTCTATTTCCTCCCTCATGGTAGTTAATATCTTCACTGGTAAGCTGCACTACGATCTTGAAGTGTATGCCTTGTTTGTTGGCATGTCTCAATGCAAGCTTGTTTTCAGAGCTTACAGAGAAGAGAGAAACAAGCTGGAATCTTCCCAGAGGTTGATGTTGATCTTTTCATGAAAGTGAGGTTCAATAAAAAGGGAAAAGCTTGATATGTTATAAAGTGTTGCACAGATTAATTAGGAATGTAATTAATGTAAATTACTTTCTCCGTAGGTATGGTGGTTTGTTTTGTGCAGGCAACAACAATGGAAGGTGTTGAGAGCGGCCTTCAGACTGACTACATTCTCAAGGTAAGTACATTGACAAAGAAATGTTCAAATTTTAGATACAACAATTTGGAGATGAGGGATTCATGGCCTTGAAATCCTTGTGTATAAACAGATTTTGGGTTTAGATATTTGTGGAGGCACAATTTTTGGTGATGAAATGACGAGAAGAATCTCTGGGGGACAAAAGAAGCGTGTTACAATAAGTACAACAACTAATTACTTTCAACTTCAAACCAAAGGTGTTGTCTTACAAACTAGAGTTGTGCATGTAAGTATATTGTCATTGATTACAATGAATAACAATATTTTGAATTGATTATATGTGCAGGGGAGATGATTGTTGGACCTATAAAATCTCTTTTCTGTAGATGAAATCTCTACAGGACTATATAGTTCCCTTCAACAGTTTACCCATCTAATGGATGCTATAATTCTCATGTCTATCTTGCAGCCCGCACTAGAGACATTTAACCTCTTTGATGATATTCTGCTCCTATCAGAGGGCCATATTGTCTACCATGGACCTCGAGGGAATGTACTGGAGTTTTTTTAAAGTTGTGGATTCACATCTTTTTCACTTGGTTCGGTGTCCCTAACATCCTTGAGTGTGTCTTGAGCCAAAGGAGCAAATAAGTTGTGGCATGCTGAAGAGCAATCTTATATTTTAGGCTCATTGGCTTTCTTAAATCTCTCAAATGAAAGAAGATAGTTTCAATTTGTTGAACCATTAAAGCAAGAACAGTAAGCCAAAGAGAACTCAGTCTTTCAAACTCGATCAATGTTTTGTATTTTTATGTAGAATTTGATTTATTTTCATTATAAAGAGTTTCACATTTTTATTATAACTTGTTTTTAAATATTGCTTTGGTCAAATTACATATAAATTTATTTAAAAATCAATTGTGCTTTAAAATCTATATATGATTAAAAGTATATATTAGGCACAATAGTTTCCACTACAAGTACAATGAATCTGCATACAACCAAACCTGTCATATTCTCTGCATACAACCTACACAAATGAAATCATATGGTTCAACTTCATGCTCTCTATTTCTAAACATTCATTTTCAAAACTTTAGGTCAATACAGGAGCCTTCACGAAATTGTCATATTTCTGAAAATGTCATTTTTCTTTAAGCAAATTACAAAAATAAAGATGACATAGATAGATTTGATAGATTTGAGAAAATATTTTACATTAAATGAAAATATTTACTGGTTGAGTATGATGGTATCGAAATGCTTCAATGCATTAAATGCCATAGCGAAATTTTCTGGGTTTTTTGGAGCATTCAATAAGGTTTGCTTGCAAATTTCTGCAATTTTTTTACCTGGTAGGTTTTGCATAGGTAAATTTTCAAAGGAAATAGAAACCATTACATGGAAATAATTAAACCCATTAGCTTGTGTGTTTCCAATTCAGTAATCTAAACCATGAGAAACAGACATCAGAGTGATACCTATCCATAAACAGGGAGTTTATAGAATCCAGGATCACTGAAAATCATAACAATAGATGCAATAAAATAATGCAATCAATGCTAATTTCTTTATAATTAAAGAGTTTTCATAGACTTTGGTTTTGTCCATACCACTAATATCTACTAAGACAAAATGTACTATTATCTATGCAGCTGAATCCCACAAACCATATCACATAATTTGATGCACTGTAAAAAACACCTCTTGTATTTTAAAAATACAAATACATTAATTATATTGGCAAGCACTGTCAACCAGTAGTTTTCAGCAGCAGGAACAAAATCGAATTTCATTATGGTTAAGCTTCTTATCAGGTTCCAAATAGGGCAGTCATCTTGTAATCCTGAGCTGGATCTACATTGAGATGTCTGAACTGGGATAGGTCCAAGTTTATCCAAGTAGGAGAAAGTAAAATCCTCAGGGCATTCAATTGGTCACTGCCAGAAAAACCAAATCAGTGCATCTCCTGAATACTTTTTAACAAAAAAAGACCAACCCATTATGATGAAGACAAAAGAACAGAACATCAATAGTTTACTGGGAACTGGATGAAATCACAGCCTGTCAAACCAACTCATATTCATGGTGCCAACTGCCATCAACTGTCCAAAGTGAAGTAAAAGTTAACATCATATCAGTGATACTAGAAAACCCAAAGTCAAAGAGAAGGGGCATGATCAAATCACGAGGATAGGACCATGCTACCACAGTGCCATAGCCCATGACATTCAGGGTATGCAGGGAATTTGTAGAAACTGATGCAGAGGTCATATGCTAACATGATAACACCAAACTTCTTAGAGTGCAATCTCCTTACCTCTGTTATGGGAGTATCTAAAGTATCTAAGGATAAAACAAATTCTACAACATACACCAATGACACTAGAATGTACAATCACTGAAGCTGTCATCAGTACCACCAACTATGCATGGAAAATCAACAGGAGAGGTCACATAACATAGTATTCTTAGTAGTTGTCATAAAATGGTGCGGGAAGGACAACATCAAAATAGAGTTATCTCTTCTTGGAGGAGGGGAAACTTGCAACTACCACTGTCTTCTGCAATCTTATATCTTGAACAAAGCCTTTAGCAAATCCCAGAATTTTGAGCAATTATATGCAATTGCAGATCTCATATTTGCTCCATTCTTATAGACTCTAAAGGTTGTGCGGGTGAATGTAAAGGTGGTTCTGAATTCAACAACCTGGGTAAACCTTCTGCATCTTTAGCTAGATTTGAGAACAACCCATGAAAGATGTTAATGAAACTAGGAGATCATGTGAGCAAAAAGAACACTGGTGTTCAAACCCTTGAAATCCAATTGTTTTGTAGTTTCAAGAGATAAAGCTGATGCTAGGACTCTAAACTCTCTCATGAAGGAATTTATAGTCCTGAAAACTTGCACCAAGCAATGTCGGAGAGAGTGAAAATTATGTGACTATCAGAGACAGTTCACCCAATAGTATTACAAGTAGCAACATGTTCATCATTTTGGGTGTTGAAGAATTCATTCGAATTTTACAGATATAGAACGCCCAAAAGCAAACAATTCCCTTAGAATATGATTTCTCTACCCACCTTTTGGCCCTGTGTAGCAGACATAGCTAGGGCTTTCTCGTAACGTGAACAAATATGTAGCAGATGATGTGGAACAAAAGTCGAAGGCTTCGTAAAAACACAGGCAACAAAGTGGCAGGGAGATTGAAAGAGCTGGGGTTATTGGTCGGCTTGAAATGAGGCAAGCATTTTAAGGTGATGTTGGTGTGGGTATGTGGGTGGGCCATCGAAGTGGTGGGGAACTAGAAAGGAACAACCCCACAACCCAAGCCACATTTTTTTTTAAGGTCTTGTTTTCTTGTTCTTGCTGGTACATTTGCACGATGGAATTTTGTATCCCCTAAGTTGGTCTATGTTTCCATTTACATTGTCCAAAAAGAAACAAAATTAACAAGAACAACTGAGAATGATAACAAAGAGGAAGTTACTAAAAGTTTTAATAGCTATTGACCGTCTAGTGTGTTTGACAGTGCAACTGCTTCAAGACAAAGAAGAACAATTGTGTACAGAAGAATAAACAGAGAGCTGTAAAATGTTGCGCCATCCTCCAAATCACAACCACAACCTAGTGAGGTTGAAAGGTGAGCATGTAGTTCACACCAACTTTGGCAGCAATCCACTCCAACACCACTAAGGAGTCAAACAACATCGACTGGACACCATGCGGATGGTCCAAAATATCTTTTGAGCTCTTCTCCATCGCCAATTAATTCTCCTTGCTTCCAGTGGCTTCTCTACAAATGGAGTGGCATTTAACGCATTAACTATGCATTCAGGATTGTGTACCCACCAGCTCGGCAACAAATTGCATTTAATGTCAAAATATGTCTAAATTTATCTATATCATCCTTTTTTTTCAATTATTTGAAAATAAAAATGAACTATACAGCTACTCAGACCAATAAGAAAATAGATAAATAGTAATTTTTAAATATAAAAAATATGTTTTTAAATTCAAACTATAGAAATAAGATAAAGTATATTTAAATTATGTACTTTGATTGGCCACCCAACAAAAGATTCCATAAGAAATAAAAATCAAATGATTGCAATATAATGTATAATTGATATAATCTTCAATCAAATCAATTGTACTAAATACTAAATCAAATTTCATGCAATAAAAGAAAGATTCCACACATTTTTGAAACTCTAACTTGAAACTACAAAGAGAAGAAATCATATTTCTCAAATAAAACTAAGTGTGACGTGCTACATTTGTAAATTCCTTGTTTCTATTTGAATTTGAAAAAAAGTGACAATTGAAATCATTAATACAATGAAAAGAAAAACTTCCAATGAACAATTTAGGCAACCATATGTGACAAATTATTTCTTCTCATACAATATAAGCTTTAAAATTAAAACTTGCCTAAATATAGTATAAATGTTTTTTCCTTCAATAAAATTTTATGAAAAATCAAAACTAAAATATACTTTAATATTAATTTTTTTTTTGACAAAATAAAAAATACCAATACAAGTCAACTATTCACCCCACATACCAACCAGTTCCTAAAAACTTCTAAAAGAAAACCTCAATTTTGGTCAATGCATTGGCCAAACTGTTCACCACCCAAAGAAACATGTTGAAAGCAGGGATCTTGCTACTGGCCAAACAAACTTTCCTTAACATAGCTCAGACAATTATTGAGGTGACTAAACTCTTTAAGTGGAACAAAAACAAGACAACTGTGGGTCTACTTGTATATGGAATAGGTGGATCTCGAAAAATTAAGCTAGCAAATGCAGTGATGGCATATTTAAATCTAGAGGGCTTCCAAAGTTACTCTCATAAAAAGTATGGAGTTACATCCCAATATAAAGGAATTACAATCTTAGATTTTGTGCTCCTGGAATTGCAATTCCTTTATTCCTCCATTAGCAAATCTTCTACAATTTCTCTACTCCTTTATTTCTAGGTTTGTAGTTCTAAGGATTCATTCTTTTAATAATGACTGTTCATGTGGATATCAAAAAATGAATCTCACTTTAATGACTGAAAAACTTCAAACCCATGACAAAATCATGACTGACATTTTTTAAGACTGTCAAATCAAACCATGTAAAGGATACTATAGTTGAGTTTAATAAAGGCTGGAAGTCAAGTATTGTGCAGGAAAATTGATATAAAGAAGGGCATAGGCTCCATCCTGGAAGAAAGACCTCAAGCAGAGGAGATTGTGAAGAAATGCAACTGCTTTCCTCTCTTTTTGGAAGTGGTGGGAGCCTATTCCATAAGAGAAATAAGAAGGTTGGAGTCCACAATTCTATTTGCTTACCATGAACTTAAATTCAGTGTGTAGGAGGCTTTCCTAGACATATATTCTTATAATTAAGAGTGGGAGGACATTACCTGGGAGAGGAAAAACTTTATTGTCTGCTTGAGGGTGCTGTGGTGAAAAGAATAGAGGCTAAAGACGGGTATCAACAGGGACTATAAGGATCTACAATCTTATATTAACTACAGGTCTTAATTAATTAAAAGACAATTGATTCACAATGAATTTGATTTTTCTATGGCAGGGAGAATGGAAGGGTATGAACCATGAAGACTTTATCTTTAAATAGTTGAAAAATGAAATTCTACAAATTTCAATGTTTGAATGTCTCCAGTAGACCCACAAAAGTAAAGGAGTTTGGGTAGAAGGCAACTATGAGCCATTCCATGTAGGCATATGAGTGTTAGACACCACGAGTGGGTTTCTATAGTTATAGAAAATTAATGACTGCAATTTTTTTATTTTTTTTTAAGTTCAATTTGGTCATCTAGTGAACCAATCAAATTTTCCAAACTTGGCATTAATAGGTCTTTGTACTTAATTGACAAATCCTTGGCTAGTTATGCTTATTCTGTCAACTCCATATGCATACAACTCCTTTAAATAACATTGTTCATCTGAATAGTTTTCTATCCTTGTTCTGTATAAGATTTCTTTTACTATTAATGAATAATGGTTGAATTGCTTTAAAATGATTGATCTAGGTAAAGCTATAGTTTTAAGAGGCAATTGAAAGAAAGTGCAATAGATAGGAGAACCTTTCAAACATAATTGGAAGGTAATTGTATCAATGAGTTTCCCTGCAAAATTGTAGTTTGCATATAGCACATATGCACGTCATTCCTCATCACTGATGGGTGGGTGTCCCTCATTCTTCATTTAGATACAGAAAGAGACATGTGGGTTGAACTAAGTCAATTGCTTTTCATGCATAAGTGACTTTCTTAAACAATCAAATTTTTACAAGGGTAAATCATGTGGTCCCCATATGAAACCTAAAAGGCTTACACACAAACACATGAATATAACTTAGCTAGCACTGAGAAAATTGCAAAACAAAAGTTAACTAATTTTCAAAAAAGTTGTTAAAACTACATAAAATAATGTTTATCTTTCTATTCAATTTAGCAATCAATGAAAAATCTGATTGGACCAGAGTGTGGCAGCATGCTGCAGACACAATAAAAAACATTGAGGAGCCAGCACAGGTTTCTTCTAGCATCGGGGCAGATAGAGGGACATTTTGTGTTCTTTTTAATGTTGATCACCAGCTCTTTTTGGTTGCAAAATTTCTCTAGTTTACTCTATAATGGAAGGAAATCTAGGATGAAGAGGACTTCTATGTTGTAATAAGATTCAGAATGCACTTTCCAAGGGAATAAATGATGTGAATTCACATCGGACAAGCTACAATTAATCTTCGTATGGTATGGCTTGTTTCCCAAAGGCTTATGAACATTCACAAGTAATCATAACCAGTTTTTTTGTAATGCAAAGGATGCCAAAATAAAAATAAATGTAAGAAATGGCCTTAAAGAACTTGTGGGTCTCTGATTTGTAATTGGACCTTGGCTTGTATTGTGCATGGTAGTTCTTTCTGTGATTGAAAGCTTGAGGTCAACACTTCATGAACAAGTCTCATTTATTAATGAAATAAGAAGTTCATGAACAAGTCTCATTTATTAATGAATTAAGAGGTTTCTGAAAGATTTCAACTTTTATCATTCATATGAAGAAAATAATGACAAGTAAATAAAAGTTACTGTTCAGTTTTTTGGTTTGAAGGTTTATTAGTTTTTACATACTGCATGCAGGTATACAAGTATAAACACAGAAGTGAAAAACTATGATCATAGATAAATAAGAAACAGAAGTAAAATATTAAACAAAACATACTGTTGATTTTCTCCAATACGTTGGCAGCTGCAAGGTTGTGGTAAATTTTCCTTCAAATTTTGGATGCTATTTATTGATAGTGTAAGGCGGTGTAAAAATAAAAAACCCTAGGTAGTCTTTGGCGGTGTGTCCACAATAAATAGTCTATTGGCTAATAAATAAAAAGTATGTAAAATGGGTAAAAAATATAATATAATATTATAATTATGATATATATATATATATATAAGAAAATGATAGTAATTAAAAGTATGTGAAATGCGTAAAAAATATAATATAATATCATAATCATGATGTATATATAGGAAAATGATAGTAATTAGAGAAGGTTAATATGAGGTCTCAAACATTCAAATATATTGATTTAATGTCTATAATAAATGGAGCTTGAATATTGAAGAATTCTCATATAAATAAAACTCAAAATTTTAGAAACTATTGAGTATATTTTTGTTCAGATATTTATATGAACTGTAATGAATAATAATTTTGAAATTGAGATATGAATATTCATTAACTAATAAATTTCTAGAGACTAAAATTTGGTTGCAATTCAAACAAATAAATAGTGTTTAACATTACCACTGAGTGCAACCAAGTCTATGGGTGTAAGGCCTTGAAATAAAACCTTGGAAGAAGAATTTGAAGAATAGAATTTAGGGTAAAATAATCATAATATATAGAAAACTAAAATAGATGTTAGACCATTACCAATAAAACAACATGATGGCGAGCAACAATTGTGAGCTTTTATTAGGTTTCTAAAGGCTTGTTATATGCTGGTTTAATAAACTCAAACTACTAATTTAATAAATCTTTGTATAAAAATCAGATTATATTCTAAGTTAATGGTATTATTGTTTAATAGACATGTTCAAGTAAATTAGGATTTTTTCTTCTTACTGAGATCATAAAAATATTGTATAGAAAAATTTAAAATTAACAAAATTCTTACATAAATTTAAAAATCTAAAAAATTGTACCTGAAAATCGTAAATGAGAAGGCATGCCAAAGAAAAGCTTTGAATTTTTTAAATGAGAAGGCATGCCTGAAAAAAGCTTTGAACTTCTTCAAAGTATGAGAAATTTATTATATAAAAGCCTTGGCTACCAATATGAAATTTATAATCTCAGAAATTATACCTGAAAATTTGTAAATGAGAAGACACACTTGATAAATACTTTGAATTTCTTCAAAGTATGAGAACTTTATTATATAAAAGCTCTGGTTATTATAATCTAAGAAATTGTACTTGGTAATTGTAAATGAGAAGGCATGCCTGAGAAAAGCTTTGAATTTCTTCAAAGTATGAGAAATTTATCATACAAAAGCCCTAGTTGCCAATAGGAAATTTATAATCTAAGAAATTTTACCTGGAAATTGTAAGCTTTGAATTTCTTCAAATTATGAGAAAGGAAATTTATAATCTAAGAAATTGTGTAAATGAGAAGGCAAGTGTGAGAAAAGCTTTGAATTTCTTCAAAGTATGAGAAATTTATTATATAAAAGCCAATAGGAAATTATTTGAGGCTTTTATTTTGTGAGCAATGATAAAAAATCATTGTAATCATGTTTCCTTTTTTTTTTTTAAAGATGTTTGCATGGAAAAATAAAAATAAAAAATAAATATGTTTCAATGTGAAAAAAAATTAAATTAAAATTAAAGAATAAAGTATGATATGATGTTTCTATATATGATTATTATCATGTTAAGAAAAAATAAAAATCTTTTAATTCTAATTTTTATTGGTTAATAGTTTTAGCTATTTTATCACACTTTACATAAATCAAATAGAAAAAGTTGTTAAAATCTTTTAATTCTGATTTTGATTGATTAATATTTTTAGTTGTTATATCACATTTCACATAAATCAAGGAGAAAAAGTTGTTATTGCAATATCTATGATTCTATTTTTAGAGAGCCCCAACTAATTGTTGTTCTAAAGAGAAAAACATTATAGGACAAAATAAATTATACTACAAAATAAATTTTATTGTTAACAATATTTTTAAGGTACTAGGTGACATTTGCTACAAAAGGCAATGCATTTGAGCTTACCATAATCTAGTTTTTTTATAAAAAAATTAAACCTCTGAAATGAAAATATAAATTATTTTTAAATCATTTATTTTTAAAATTAACTTAATTATAATATATATCACTAATATTTAAAAATCTCTTTCAGAGAAACAATCAACTAAAGAGTCTTATTTTTTTATAAATTTGAAACACAACAAATTATGATTCAATTAAGTAGGTAGAAAAATTAGAAGACAACTAAAGAATCATAAATGGCTTCATGTAAGGGCTAGCCTTACTTGTGACTCTTGTAGAACCCTTTTCTTATTGGTGGGCCTGAATTTTACCAACTAACTCAATCATTTGATAAGCTTGGTGACCTTGGTTTTAGTATTGTTCAATGGTATTATTGACCTTCCAAGTGGACCTTGTGATTTATTATCACTCTCTTTCTAAAATATTGTGTTATGTCAATGGGCCCTTTGTCTACTGGTGAAGTTGAAAGGTTCAGAATGAGCCCACCAGGGATCAACTCTTGTTGAGTGCAAGGCTCCAACATCATAAGGGATGAGGCCAGGATCGTGCCCTGGGCGAATTTGGCAGCATGGATGCCCCTCAGTCCTTGGCTCTAAGCTGAAGAGGTGCACGTGTGGGCCCGTATCGGGTTCCTAAATCATTTATGTGGTGGCCTTCGCTGGTTGGCAGCTCGCAAGCTTCGTGCCTCGCTGGGCTGCCTCGCAGGTCCGAACCCTCCATCAAAAATAAAATAAAATATTGTGTTATAACTGTGTTTCATTATTAAGAACTAGATATTTTCTTTTGATTACTTTATGGGAAATACCACTTTCTTTTGTAATTTTGGTCACTCTTTTTGTAATTTATGATGTTATTCTAATGATTATGTTCAAATCATGTGTCAGATCTTTCAACTCTATAATTGCTCTTATCAAATTTTAGAATGTGACTATTTAAGTTAGTTGGGATTTGTTTATGGATAAAAGGTGATATAATTGATTTAGAAAGTGGCATAAACTTGATAGTAAAAGTGAATTTGAATAAAGAGTGGAAAACATGTATAGATCTAAATGACCCCAAGTGGTGGTGATTTAATATTTTTAAAGCCAATAATGTGATTAGATGTAAATTCTAACTCTGAAGCTATATTATTGATGAGTTGATCATTGAATGGTTATTGTAAATTAATTATAGAACATAATAAAGATGAATTAACCTTGTTTGAACTATGAATTTGATGCTAAATAATATGTAGAGGACCTATATTAATTATTATAATTGAACAATATATTTTTTAATAATGTCACTTCAGTTATACACACTATTGGTATATTAATGTTTTAGTTAGTGCAAGTGAAATTGCCAATAGGGGAATGAGAGAACCATCAAGAACCTAAGTATAAGCTTAACACACTTCCTCATATAAGATTATGTTTTAAATTGTATATTCCAATAAAATATTTTTCATGAGTCTAATAATCTTTAAGATCCTAAAGGTTAACTATGTTACTTTGATTTCTTAAAGATTAATTTTGGAACTTGAGTTCAATGTGTTAGTGGTTAGGTTTAATCCCTAGGGTCTAAAATCGTAAAAGTATGAGATTGTGTGAAAACCCGTATGGAAAATTAGAGGTTATTTTTCATATTCAAATAAATGTGAATTTGGAGGAGGAAATGGCATTTTTGTGACCCCAACCCATGTACCTATGAGTAGGGTACTTGGGGAAGAGTGTGGATTATGTTTTGGGGTTTGGGAAGGTACTTTTCAATGCTCTTAAAAAAAAAATCACCTATGTGAAGCCTTGGATATTTTTCTTAAGGAACCAAATCAACCTTTCTCTTTTAAAATAAGAAGAATTGGGAAGACAACCTATGTGAAATCACATGAATGGTCACATCTATGTGTAGTAAGACCCATGTGAATTCAAGTACCTACCCATGCCACCTTGTAGGAGAACACCTCCATCCTTATGTCACACATGTATGAGAACATGGGAGTCATGTGACCCTATTAATGTTTGTGAGTTAGGGAAATAGGTTGAGTTGGAGGTCATGTGTTTCCATCTCATTTGGTGAGCATATGAAACATGGTGCCTCTTATTTATAATCTCCCTCTTAAGCTTAAGAGGAGGATTTTTTTATCATTTTTTCTTATGTTTTTTCTATGGAGTTTCTTATACGAGGGAAAAACTTTTGAGAGAGAGAATGGAGCTTAAAAATATGAAGGACATGGAATCATGTTTTGGAATGATAGATGGATTCTTCTCACTGATGATGTTTAATGAAATATATTAGTATTTCTTTTAAACTTTATTTTCATTTATACTATTTTTTATTATGTTTGATTATGTTGAAGGGGAATGTGTCCCTATTTTGAGTTATGGGTTGAAATAAAACCTATATCTTGTGGTAGGGTTGGGTGTCTTGAGTACTCATTGGTTCTTGTCCACTTCCCTATTGATATTTTATATCCTTTTGTTATAAAATGGGTTCTTCATGATTTTCCTAACTTAGGGGATGGATGTAGCCTTATACAAATCGGTGATGATATATTGGTTGGATGGAGAAACTTCATCCTTCCATTGGCTTGTTCTTGATGCAATAGAGCTTGTTTAGGGTCAAGGATTTTTAGGAGGAAAATTGGAATGTAAAATTAATATTTTCTCAAGGGTAAGTGCACCAAGATGTGATACAAAAAGGGGCTCTTAAGATGCCACTTTTTTTTTCTGAAATAAAAAAGAGTTTGATATTCAACAAGGAAATGATGATAATTACACTCAAAATTTGAAGATGCAACAAGAAAAAGAGTTGTAGTGCTCTGAATCTACTCTATAAACTACTATTTTTTTTTAAATGTTGAAGATTAAGGTTTTCAAAAAGGGGAGCACACAAAGTGGTCCTGTTTTTTTTTTTAATATAACATAACATCTGATGCGCTCCCCCTAAAATGTTAAATTTTTTTAGAATTTCAAAAGTTGCTTTGTTGAGAAATTAGCTAATACCATGTAGTTTATGCTAGATTTTTCAACTGATTTTTAATGAATATATGATTTTTTACAAATTTTCAAAGTGGACATAGCTTGAAAAACATAAATTTGAGTGTGCTCCCCTTAAACTTTGTGAAAACTAATCAATTTTTTTTCCAATATGTGTAGAATGGAGTCTAGTTTTTAAAAATGTAATTTATTTCAAAATTTGATGAACGAGTAAAAAATTATACCCAAAACAACACATGTTGGTTTTTGACAAAAAAACACTAAAAAATAAATTAAAGACAAAAAATTTAACATAATCAAAACATGAAAAAAAAATGGTTAGATAGCTAAGAGAGAGCTTACCATTATTGTGGTATTTTTATAAATTTTCATTGAAACGCATGAAAAACAGGTAATGGAGAGCAATACTAAAAATATATGTGATTTTTTTACGTTATAAAAAACATAAATTTGGCATAAAATGGTTGTCCAACCCTTTGGGTTGGTATTTCCCAATGAAAATCATTTGGTGAGTGCCAAATTTGGTGCTATCCAAATGAAAATGCATTTTTAGAATGCTAGAGCCAAATAAGAGAGATAGGGAGGGGTAGGTAGAGAGAGGGAGACAACAGATACAAAGAGGGAATAGAGAGACAAAGGTAGAGAGATGGATAGGGGAGATAGAGGTGGAGATTTAGGTAGACAGAGTGGTAGGGAAGGAGAGATGAAGGGGGAGGTAAGGATGGAGAGAGAGAGGTAGAGAGGAGAGGGGAGATAAAGAGAAGTAGGGAGGGAAGGAGAGAGAGGTGAGAGAGAGTGAGAGAGAGGTAGGGAGATATGGAGGGAGAGGTAGGTAGAGAGAGGGAGAGGGGAGATAAAGTAGAGAGAGAGAGAGAGAGAGAGAGAGAGAGAGAGAGATGAGGATGAAGGGAGGTGTAGGGAGAGAGAGGGAAGGATGAAGATGGAGATATTAAGAGAGGAGGGAGGGAGGCAGGGAGGGAGAGAGAAAGAGGTATAGAGCCCATAGATTAGATAGAGAGAAGGTGGGTGGAAGGGATAGAGAGAGGGAGATGGATAGGTAGAGAGGTAGTTCTTGAGCTCAATGGAGAGAGAGTCAGATAAAGGGATGGAGATAGTTAGAGAGAGTTCTAGAGAATAATGGATAAAGAATGAGTGAGATAGAGAGAGAAATGATACAACTTATTGATTACTAAAATTTGACCTCTTGATTATGAAATTTGATATGTTAATTACTAAAATTTGATTGTCTAAAAAATTATAAGATCTTCCAAAAACTAGAATTTGCATAACTTCAAGAGATTTGAAACCACTCTCAAACATCCTAAAACTATATACATGAAATATAAATTAAAGTATAAGAAAGTAAATGTGGCATCTATTTTGTGTCACATATTTTTTTACTTTCCCTCAATACATATTTTAAAATGAATCTCAAATGAGATAGAAATCTATATACATTTAAGCCTTATACAAATTGTAGACGTCAAAATCTGCAAATGAGACTTAAACAATTTCATGTTGTTAGCACAAAAGTTAGTTTAAATCAGAAAACTTAAACATCTCTATGAAATATTTAACCATGTTAAACAATGCAACTAATGAAAAAAATGCAAGCTAAAGATATGCATATGCAAACATGATTAACAACTATCTCATAGTGGATTGGTGCCACTTTATCATGTAGGATGCAACCCTTTCCCAATCCATGATAAGCAAGATGATGCCAAGATGATAGTGATGTTGTGGTGAAAAGCAAGATTAGTTCTCACATGTAGAGAGTAACCTTGCATAGAAATGTGTTGTTGTGTTCGCAAATTGTGTTGTAGTTGTTTTGGAGAAATGCTTTGCATTTTATAGATTCAAGGTTAGGAGATTGAGAGATTTTGAATGAATGTGGGATTATTCACAAGCCAATGACAAGATGCCACTTGTCAAGGTGTGAGAGGGTGAGGAATGTGCAAGTCTTGGCCAATGTGCCAATTTCAAATTTGAATTTTGCATGAAATGGCATGTTTAGGGGGGATGAAAGGTGCATTTAATGCCAAGTTTGACTTGTGCAAGAGATGTGTAAGAGCATTTAATGCTTTGTTGGAAGGGACAAGTCATGTGGAGGGAAGATTCAAATTGACATAATATTCCATCTTGATGCCGAAAGAAATTAGAGGAATTAATAAATCAAAGAAATGATTTATTGGTGCAAGTGGGTGGGTTAGTTGAGAGTTTAGATTTGACTCAAGTTGAGCCAAAAGCTGGAGAATGGGTGATCATGATTAGAGGTTAATTAATTTAGATTAATTAACTTGGAGGATATTAGGAGTTTGACATTTGATTTAAATCATTTTGATTTATTGAATCAAATGAGAAGAACTTAAGGACTTAATGAAATAATTTGATTTATTTAATTAAGTATGATGAACCTTAGGGAATTAATCAATAAATTGCTTTAATTGATTAATAGCAGAATTGAATGTTAATTAGAGTGGGATGCATGATGTTAGTTTTGCACGTATACATTTTTCCCCTCTTTGAAGCAATGTAATTGTTGCATTGGTTCAAAGAATGATGCCGCCGATATCGAAATTAAAAAAATCCTGATTTTTTCGGATGCTTTAGCGGAAATAAGTACGTTAGTACATCAACTTAAATGATAATGAAAATGAGATGACGTGATTATGTATGAGATGGATATGGCATGTTTATGCAAGATAAGGGTGTGGATGCAGGATGGATGCATTGTTAGTGTGAAATAGGATAGAAGAATGAGAGGGATCAACCCTTGAATCCAAGAAAATGCAGAAGTTCAACAAGCCAACTTTATTAGAAATGATGATGAACGATCATGATGTATTGCTTATCCAAGGATGGGAGAGATAAAGAGCATAACTTTCCTTATGTTTTATAACACACATAGGTGCGATGCATCAAGGTATTAAGAACCAGGATGGCGTGGTGCCTAGTGTGATGGAATTTGAATCATCAATCAGATAGGAGTATTCATGTTCACACTTGACATATGAAAACGTTGCTAGGACGGACCTAACAAAAGCAAGTATTCCCCAAGTTATTTTACAAGAACATCCAACAAGCACAACAGACAAAAAGATAATGATCATTGCCCCATTCCTATCTCTCTAAACCTATTTTGTTTAGGCATCGTCGAGAGGTCCTTGGAATGAGCGCAAAATAAGATAAGTCAAAAAGACCAAGATAAAGTAAACAAACAAGCTAATGTTCTTCGTACCGCTAGCCAAGGCTAAACTATGGGAGGGGTACCTGATGCTTATGTCCATCGCAAGAAAGCTTCATCCTAGGACATGTTGTGATCAGGGTTTTGGTGAGATTGATTGGGTGATAAGCTATTGATACTCCGAGTTGACCAACATGCTTGCTTACTGACTTAGGCTTAAGACTCTGACAATTAGGTGTTCACATTGGAACCTGCTAGTCTTGCTTCTGACTGACTCACCAAAGGGTGAAAGTGACGATTGTTTTATTATGAGCGACGTTTACTGCGGGTGAAAGCGAGATGAGACGAGTGCACCATTTTGGTTTTTTCAGATATTTGTATGTTTTTGTTGTTTTGAAAAATGTTTTGAGGCTGTTTTGATTTTTGGATTTTCCAATGTTTTTGGTATTTTTGAGATTTATGAATGTTTTTTGGATTTTGTGTCTCGGGGGCCAATCAAGGATGGCCTTGCCTATGTTTAAGCTCAGAGACGACGTAGTTCGGACTCCAATTGACTTGACTGCTAATGAGATAGATGGGAAAACGGATTGCCATTGCGACAGACGCCTAAAATCCTAAAATGTGATAAAGATGGACAAACGAATGCCCCTACAACAGATGCCTAACTAGATGGGCAGACGGATGTCATTGCGACGGACACCTAAAATCCTAAAATGTGAAAAAGATGGACAAATGAATGCCTCTGCGATGGACGCCTATTTAGATGGTCAGACGGATGTCATTGCGACGGATGCCTAAAATCCTAAAATGTGAAAAAGATGGACAAACGAATGTCTCTGCGACAGACGCCTATTTAGATGGGCAGACGGATGTCATTGTGATGAACGTCTAAAATCCTAAAATGTGAAAAAGATGGACAAATGAATGCCTCTGCGACGGACGCCTATCTAGATGGGCAGATAGATGTCATTGCGACAGATGCCTAAAATCCTAAAATGTAAACTAGATGGACAAATGAATGCCTCTGCGATGGACGCCTATCTAGATGGGCAGACGGATGTCATTGCAATGGACGCCTAAAATCATAAAATGTAAACTAGATGGACAAATGAATGCCTCTACGACAGATGCCTATCTAGATGGGCATACGGATGTCATTGCAACGAACGCCTAAAGGATTGACCTAGATGTCTCAGGGGATGATCAAAGATCAACCTTGCCTACGTTCAAGCTCAGAGACGATGTAGTTCGGACAAGGTGAAAAACTGACAAGACTCAATGATGAATTTTTGAATATTTTTTGATATTTTGACATGTTTTTTATTTATTTTTATATAATTTTGAATTTTTTTGAATTTTTGATGTTTCGCATGATTTTGACAATGTGATGATATCAGTGTTCCGTTTTGGGATTTGTTGAAAACCAAGCTTAATGTTGATCGATCGGATTGATGGATTGATAGTTTGACTAAGTGTGTTAAGTCAAACAAAAGTGATAACGCACTTGTAAACTCTAGAAAGTTGTGTTATCCTAGAATAAACTTGTACATGAGGTTTGACTAAGTGTGTTAAGTCAAACAAGTTGACGATGGATTGGATAATTTGACTAAGTGTGTTAAGTCAAATAAGATGATAATGAACTTGTAAACCCAAGGAAGTTGTGTTATCCTAGAGTAAACTCGTGCACAAGATGATAGTTTGACTAAGTGTGTTAAGTCAAACAAGGTGATAATTGATTGAATTCGATTGATCAAGATTGATGAAGCTTTATTTGGAACAAAAGTGCTTTGATGATTTGATGTGACATAGATGTACACATTAGATACAACCGATATTGATTGTTCAAAGCGATTTTCGATGAAAGTTAAAACTTGAGAAGGAACATTTTCTTGTCAAAATATGCCATGGGCTAGTGATTTGGATTTTTTGGCTCGCAAATGCTTTGACCAATTTAATTTCATGTTTGCCAATGCTCAGATCACCACATAAGTTGGATGATATAGATCAAAGTTTATTCTCGAAGCAAGATCTAAATATTTGCCCCCAATGTCTAGCAATGTTTGAATGACCATGGTTGGATTCTTGGATAGATTGATGGACGAATGGATATGGATCATCTTGTGATAAGATAATGGGTTTAGATAGAGGATGCTCATTTGGATAATGCTTTATTGCTCAGATAGCATTTGGATTGGATGGGATCAATGAAAATGACCCATGTCAAGATGCTTACCATAAAACACATGTGAAGTCTGTACCAAACTTGGCCAAGATTAAGATAGGGTAGATAGATGGTAATGGGTTGGATAAACGGTTCCTAGATGAACAAATGATATGGCTGGAATGTTGGCTTTATGTATGGATGCGATAAGATGCTTTCTCCTGAGCTGACGCACATAGATGCTCGATTCTACACATGATACCTATTTGCTAGGTTTTCATCATGGTACCTATCCAAAGCGCCACTGAAATGGTTTTCGCTGGAGGACGATTTTTTTCTTTACTGTTTTCAATCCCTATTCTGATTTTTTTTTGGATTTTTTTTGTATTTTCTGAGAGATTTTAAGCTGATGCTGAACCACCTGGTGGTGCTGATGTTGATGCTTTTGTCATAACATGCCATCGGTATCCTGCTTGAAGAAGTTTCTTTGCCAAGATATGTGCACTTGAAAGCAACTTTTGAGATCCCTGATCTGTTTTGCTGATATCGGAGTTAACTCTGTCTTTGTGCGCACATCGCAATAAAGTGTCTTTTGAATCCTTATGATGAAGGGTCATTGCCAACACATGGTAAATTTGAGAATTGGATATCATGCATGGAGGTGTGAATGGAGTGTATTTAGGAGTAAAATATGGATTGGTTGATGGTTTGGAACCTTTGACTCTCCAAACTTGGGAAGATAAGCAATAATGAGTGGATATGGAAGTGTGCATGAAATTAGGACCAACTGCTTGATACACTTTGTATGTTTCTTGAGAAGCTTTCTTTTGCCTTTGTAGAAATCTTTGATGGATACTTTTCCCTTTTTGATATTGCCCCATAGTTTCTTTGACTAATGGAGTATGATAGGGATAATCTTTCTTTGTATTCTTTGGTATCCATATGTATTTGATTTGTCTTTCGTGCTTCTTAGCTTCTTTTTCTTTGATAATTTTCTTCATACTTTGATTTAGAATATCCCTTTTGATGTTGGTCCCAGTTTGTGGATGGGGTGATGGGTGGATGAAGATTCATGATATGGCGGTTCGTAGTATTGGCATTGGTTTCATCATAAGGATTCTTCATGCTCCCTATGTTGATGTTTGCTCGAGATGAAGTTCCCCCCAGTATTGTAGAGGTATCACTAATTTTTTTATATCCGTTGATTGTTGAATAACCAAGGCCTTGATGCTTAGGATTGCCAACAATCTACATTGGTTCTAGGATACCCTGTTCATGTAGGCCTAATCCTCTACCTTGATAATTCATCTGCTCAAAAAATTTGTTTGCCATAGAATATGATTTACCTTGGAAACAAGGTGCTAATCCTTTTCTGCTATGTCGTGGACCTTCAAAAGTGTCAACTTCTTTATTGATGAGATAGCTTGATCTAAGAAAGGTAAGTGATCCAACTTTATAAGTGATAGGATCCTCTATATCTGGGGTGAATGCCTAATTGATATATTTAGCTTGATCTTGTGAGATATCAGATTGTAATTCTTCCTCAAGAAGTTTTTATGATTCATTGTCCCCATAAAATTCTTCCTCATGATTCATTTCACAGTATGTTTCTGATTCATGACCTCTATAGGAGCCTTCATCATGATTTGTTTCTGCTAGGTCTCTGAATTTCTCTATATCTTGACCATGTGTATAAATGCTAAGATTAGGAGACTCTTGTTCCTTGGGAATGATATCAAGAGTATGAGACTCTTGTTTTGAATGAAGATCATCTATGTGTCCATCCAAAGAAAGCATCTCATGGGTAGATGGACGAGTGTGTGCTATATCAATACGATCATCATTTGCGACATCTTGTATAGATAAAAGAGTGCCCATTAGATCATTGTAGTATCTTGGATATACGAATTCTTGATCTTGACTAATTCTGGAATTACTTTCAACATGTTTTGGATCAAGTTCTTGACATGGGTCGATTTCAAAGGATGGATTGCTTATAATGGGTTCTTGGACATCATTCTTAGGCATGGAAAGTGGCTCAATATAATTTTGATGTTTGAGGATTCCTTCACTATCCGTAATCATGAGGTTGAGGGATGTCAATATGTCATTGGAAGGGCCATTGCTAGACCTTGATGGAATATTTTGATCATGTTTTGGAATACGTTCTTGAGATATGTCCTCTAACTCATAAGGCGATGTAGAGACATTTTTGATATGATCATTGGTTGATGGATCATAGATTATGTCAATGGGATCAAATAATTGTAACACATCTTGAAATAGATCACTAAAAAGTGGCTCTTGATGAATTTTGAGTTGATCACTGGATGGGGTAGAAGCATCTTCAATATCTTGAACATTGTTTTCAACAATTGTGGAAGAGAGATTACCAATGTCTTCAACCATAGGATCAAGTGATGTTGACATTTCTTGAATTTGATCATTGTTGGGTATTTTTGGTGGATTTTGATTGTGATTGAAAAGTAGCTCTTGGTGTATGTTGATTTGATCATTGGTCGAGGTGGAAACATCTTCAAGGTGCTTATTGATAGATTGATCTTGATTTTTTATTTCAACATTTGTGGTGGGAATCTGTTGCAAGCTTTGTTGGGTGAGTAATGCCTGTGTTTGTTGCTGAGCCAACAACGCTTGTTGTTGGTCATGCTAATGTTGTTGTGCAAACAACGCTTGTTGTTGGTCATATTGCTGCTGTAATTGGTATTTATGCAAGGCTTGTTGATACGCTTCTTGTTGTACTTGTAATTGAGATTGGTATTGTGCTTGCACTTGCACTTGCTGAGCTTGGAATCACACTCGTGCTTGAGCATGTGCTTGTTGGATTGCTTGTGCCATCTGAGCAGCATGCGCGTCTTGCAGAGCTTGTGCAGCTTGTTGGTTTTGGAGCACCTTTTTGCGGGAAGCTTCTTGAGCGGCTTGCAACATGATGGAGAATGAATTGGTCATGCTGTGTTTTGGCAGTGGTGGTGGTGTTGCTGTTGGGTTGGGGATGGTGTTGATTGTTGTGATTGCTTTGATGGTTTCCACCTACTGTTGTGATACTGATGGCAAAATGGGATGATTTGGTATGATGATTTGATTCAGCATTATAGGTTGACTTTGAACATTTTTGTGGTTGAGAATCATATTGCCTTGATTTAAGTAACTTTGATTTTGTATGGTGTTACCTTGACTTGAATTAACATATGGAGTTGCCAATATATTACTTGGATTTTGAACAACATTGATGGGATTTGCAAAGATGTCTACCCCAAAATATACCAAGTGTGGATTTGAAATGGTCATGTTTGAAAAACTTGTATTTGACATGTATGGATTTAGTGGGATAATTTTCTTTGGAAAACTCATGCATTGAGTGTTTGGTTGATAGATTTGCAGATTTGGACTTGGATTTAAATCTATCATTGGGAAAGGTGTTCCAAACTTTAGATTGGGCATACTCACATTCGTATCATTGAAGTTTGGAGGAGATAATGATGCCATGTTTGAATTGCATAAATGTGAGTTTCAATAATCAACTAGCATTGTGAGACTTGGATAGTTTGGTTGACTCGAATTTCTCATGATGGATGGATCAAGTTTATATTCCATGTCCCTCTTATGTTGAGATCGAGTTTGAACCATAAAATGAAGATCAATTTTCAAGAATGTAAGAGATGAACCTCTAATCCTTTAGATTGGTCTAAACCTTAGGTTCAAAGAAGTGAAGAACTAGGATAATTGAAGGATCAAAGTGATGATGAGGATGAGATAAATGAAAGGTGAGTAATACGGATGAATGGAACTCTTAAAGAAACTTTGAAAGAGATGCTAAATCTTTTAGGACTTTGATTGATCGTGATTGGATTAATAGTTTGACTAAATGTGTTAAGTCAAACAAAATGTGATAAATGAACTTGTAAACTCTAGGAAGTTGTGTTATCCTAGAGTGGATTTGTACATAAGAGGACGGTTTGACTAAATGTGTTAAGTCAAACGAGGTGATGATTTGATAATTTGGCTAAGTGTGTTAAGCCAAACAAGATGAACTCGTAAACCCTAGGAAGTTGTGTTATCCTAGAGAAAACTCATGTATAAGATGATGGTTTGACTAGGTGTGTTAAGTCAAACAAAGTGATTTGATTTCGCCTAGAAGTTTAGCATAAAAGATGTTTACAAAGTTTCCAAGAGTTGTTGGTGAGATGATTTTTGACTGATTTTGATGGTTGAGAGATGGATGAAAGTGATTGAATTTGATCCTAGACTTGACCTAGATAACACTTCTTCCTCCAATACCTCGGTGTTGAAGAACATGCTATACTTCCTATGGGAGGAAAGCAAACTTTTCAAAAAGTTCGGGATTCTGTTGATAATAGAATGCATATAACTCAGGATTGTTTCTTGAAGCTTTTTTTTTGTAAAAGTTGTAAACCAATCATTTTAGAAAACACATGTGTAATACAATTTGTCTTTTTATCTTGTCTTAGTTGATTCTTTTTACCAAAATCACTTGCTTGATTATCTTTGAAACTGTATGTCTAATGTCCCACTTTCTTTCTCATCCCCCAAGGTCCTTGTGTGGAAATCAAGGAAAATAGGGCAAAAGTTTCCTATGTTTAATCATGTTGAAAACAAATGGCGATAGAATCCAAGCACTTAGAGACCTCTAAGGATATGATCCCTAGGGAAAGCAAGAGTGCTTAAATTCATCAAAGGTATTTTTTTCCTAAAGGGGTTTGAAATTTGGGAGGTCTTGGGAATGTTCGATTGGCAAAGGTTTCCAGAACCAAGCAATGTATTCTTTACTTCCATGAGACAATATTTTGTTGAGTTCCCACTTGGATGATTCCAGCTACGCATATTTTGTGCGGATGGCTAAATGTTTGACCACACAAGCTCCCCCTTATAGTGCACACACTTCTCAGGTCAGCCAAGCATTAGTACCCATGAATCTCCCATGGCATACTTTCCATCTCTACAACAAAACAACATGTATAACGTGGGGCGGCTTCAAAGGACATGCCCTTTTGCACCAACAAAATAGACAAGGATTTGGCCTCTTTCTAAACAAAGGGTTTTAATTCAGGCATTCCGTTCGTGGGGGATTATCCAACATCGGCGAGAGTCCATTTTTGTCCATCTCGTCGAAATAATCCTTGTGATTCTTGAACTTTCCTCAAGAATCCACTCTTATATATCGGTTGGAAGTTGCTTGGCTTTAGCGTGTTCCCAGTTGGGTCATTCCCATGGGTGAGTACTTTTTCCCACAAGGCAAGCCCTCTAAGATAGAAAAAAGCGAGTAAACATATTCGTAGTTCGATCAACCTTCATTTAAAAACAAAGGGAGAACACTCGTAATAAGTTTTCTCACACTCGCAAGATGTTTTATTCAATTTTAAGTTCCCAAATCGAAATGTGGAGGCAATCTTTCTGACAACTTAATATCAAAAAAATGCTTTTGATTCTCAAGATCACTGTGAAGCACGAGAGAAGCACGAGAGAAGCGCATGCGCATTTTAATTGATGTTAATTTGTGACAAAGATTGTAAAACATGACAAACACTTGTTCATTTTAAGTCCACAAAGGAGTGAAGAATTCATTTTAAAAGCACCAAATGAGATGTGAAGTTGCCTTGTTCAATTTTAAGTCCAAATTGAAATCTAGTAAATGTCTAAGGTTCCTTTTAACCAACTTTGAAAAGATCAAATTAGTGCTCCATTTTAAGCCCAAATCGAAAAGTAACTTGGTTCAAAACAGAAAACTAAAGTATAAATTGGAGCCTTGAATTATAACCACAAGCATTAAAAAATGCTTTTTTTTTTCAAGTCTTTTTTTCAATGTTCATTTTTCTAACTCTACTCCTCTTGCCTTTGTTTAATTCCAACAATCAACTCCAACGCTACCCCTGAAAATAGTACAAAGTTATTATAAATAAGATTTATGATATGTCAAAGAATCAAACATAATGAATCCATTTACAAAGAATCAATAATCAAATAAACAAAAAAGTATTCTTTGGGAATTCTTGATGATATAGATAATTTTGCTTGATCCCTTCAAGAATTGGATAGGAAAAGTTTAAATTTAGTCCATAATAAAGCTTGCTTAGATCTATCACATCCTCAAGTCATAAAGTCACAGAAAGTACACCTGCCAGAAATGAAAACCAAAAATATGTCAAGTTTTCATAAACCCCTTAATAAACCTAAAAATATGTCAAAGAAATTTGAAGTGAAATATTGAAGAGGCTATGATCACAAGAAAAAATGTTTAAAGAATCATTGTAATGTTGGCCAAGAACAAATTATAGAAGATATTATTTAAGTGGCCAGGAGGCTTGGGGTTTGTGTGTTGTACAATGGTATGGCTCATAACACCACTTTAATACCTGCACAAAAGCTTTATGATAGCAAGATTGCAGATTTATGCCAATTTATGCAAAACAAAGTCATGTTATAAATCATATTGGAAATTCAAATTCACAGCTTTCCAGGTCTCTATTTGAGCAAGCAAATGGCGTCAGTAATAATAGCTTTGTATTGATTAGGCTGCAAATTTAACTTTATAGAGAGTTAAAAATAATTCCACCCTCATTGCTCGAACCCTGAGCCTTCCAAGTCTAATCTCTCCCCTCACTCATACCGCTTCGAGAAATCCTCCCAATCAGTCATCACTATCTGACAAGAAAAGATCACTGAGTAGATTTTTTATAAACTTTCAAGCTATCGCCATTGGCAGGT
Source organism: Sequoiadendron giganteum (assembly GCA_007115665.2). NCBI lineage: Eukaryota > Viridiplantae > Streptophyta > Pinopsida > Cupressales > Cupressaceae > Sequoiadendron > Sequoiadendron giganteum. The sequence continues at coordinate 297,573,821 of CM021107.1, forward strand.
GTGAGGACAGCTAATAAATGCGTTGAAAGAAAAGTTTCAAATTGATGCAATTGACATCAATAATTTGCAGCAACGCCAAGACAACAGTTGATATTAAAAGACACGCAAGGAACTATTGCACTACCGGTGTCTCCACTCTTAAATAGTTTTTGGGTCGATGCATTAATTACTCCCACCAGGCTGCAAAGCTTATGTTGAACTCTTAACAAAAAACATTGCAGACTTGATTCTTTGCCTCCGAGTGTAAAGTATGAGATGCTTATTCTTTCAAATTTTTTTGGACAAAGCCTTCCATGTAATTGATATCTTATCTAGTTGAATATAAAATGAATTTGTTCCAAAAGGAAAAGATGATAGATGAACCATGAACACATTTAGAGATAAATAAACTGTATCTCAGCAAAGGAAAACATAGGCAGCAGATGGTCTTCAAATTCAAAGAAATCTACTTCAAACATACTGACCTCCAGGACTGTAAGAAATAATATGGAGAATAAAGCCATAGCAAGGCCCGTTTAGATTATGATTTGATCTCTTTAGAAAAATTTGTTCCAACGGGGAAAGCTGATAGAGGAACCACAAATGCATTCAAAGAAAATTAAGTTGTATCTCAGCAAAGGAAAACATGGACAGTAGATGGTCTTCAAATTTAAAGAAGTTTACTTCAAACATAATGACCTCCAAAATTGGAAATTAGAATGGATTTAGAGAGAAATAAACTGTATCTCTGCAGTGTCTGTCCAGCATCATCACAAGGTTGCAAAGCTTATTTTGAACTCTTAACAGAGGGATCCATGGATCCATGCATGCTTGCTACCTGGTAATCAGAGCTTAAAAAAGAAAAGGAAAAGGTAGAAATCACAACACGAAGCATCTTGAAGAATTTTTCATATCACTACCGAATTCAAAATACAAATGGCATAGAGAGTAGTAACAATGACCCCATACAAGAATAAATAGGATTCATCTCTTATCCCACCGTGTAGGTGACCATTGTAAAGTAAACTCTACAACCTTTTCCATTCCCTGGTAGATGCATATATGTGAGACTACAGAAAAGTGACTTGAACCTGTTTGACCGAATGCTTCAAAGAAAGCACAGTAAAGGGGTGTGAATTGTTCAACACATTTCCTTAAAGAAAACACAAACTAATGGTTAAGAAAGCTTCTTATGCAAGATGCAGTAGGCAAGTGTAATGATGATGTAGTTCAATTTGAGGTAAGATATTCGTATCTCATACAAGATGGCTAAGGATAGCAACATACATCAAAATGTACATAGATTTTACCAGAGGCTTTACTCTATGTCATGAATAGTGAAAACCTCATTTTCATGACAGCAGCTGATTTCAAAAACACTCATTGATCAAATTAAGGAATCAGATAGAAAGAGAGGCTCTATTTATTCCTCTATATGAAAATAAATGAAAGTGGACCGTTTTAGTCATCATTGTCACCATCTAATGCATAAGATATCACATCAAGACAATCAAACATAGAATTGATTTTTATTTTTTTTACAAAACTAGACAACAATCTTCTACTCAAGCAAATATACTTGGATACATGGCTAGTAGGTTTCAAGCAAATGCGTTTGGTAGGCACGCCTAAGGCAGAACGACCAAGGTAAGCATATAAGAGTCAACTTGTTGTTAGAGATCTATCTTTTGGGTGATTTGATACGTAACAAAGGCTTTTTTTTAGTTGGATGCACGCGAACTTCATTAAGTGTTTGGAACTCATAAATCTATACAACTACTACAACTACTTTTATCAACATCAGATTCTTGCATTGCTTAATGATTATAAACCCATTGAAGAGATTTCATCAACATTCACCCAAATCTACTGTGTGAAAATACATGAAAGTCGTGCATTCTTCATCCTCCATGAGGACTGTTCCTCAACTTATGACCTATCGACTGCATTTGTTAATGTACTAATTGCAAGATATGCACATAATAGATTTGTCGAAAGATATGCATGAAACTTTCAAATTAATGCCAATAAATGGAAGTAAATGAGAATCCAATAAGTAAATGAAAAGTATAGAAAGGATTCGTGAACTGTTAGGCATAATGCTTCTCCTGAAATATGATCTCATGGAATGTAATGACTGCAGGAAAAAGTTAGCAGATTCCAAACAACTGCAGAACAGTCACAGACTTGCAAACACTGCTGAACAATCAGACAATAACATTCATATCACGCCGCCCAAAATACTCTCAGATTTCTATTGGATTTAATGATGAACAAAGCTTATCGTTTGACGCCTGAAGCCGCTTCCTAAGAAAAGACTAAATAATTTGGAAACTGTGGAGCCAATTTATTGCTCATAAAAAGAAAAGGAAGACTCTGAGGCTTTTCTGTGGGATGAAATTCATGATATATGTATACTGATGACCTATTTAACTTATAATATTGAACATTTTTTAAAATCCTGGAGACTGCACTTCAAAATGAGGCTACTATGTGGACGCATGATAAAGGAAAAGAGTAAAACTCTAAAACAACCATAGAACAAATTACATTAATAGCTTCACATTTCTAAAACTACACATAAAATAATAATACTGTCCTCGAATTATCATAGCATTGAATTTGAATGTGCTTTGCCTTTGGTGTTTAACTATACTTGTTGGAAGCTACTAGGCCTCTTGTTTTTTTTTATTAACTGACAAAAATATGAGAGCTTCAAGAGTCATACTTAATGAAGACATGAAATAAAATGTAAGAAATACTTCCAGCCATTCTGCAGAGCTAAGTAAGATTCCTAACAGTCATGTAGAGGCGTTATCTCTAACAAGCCTAATCCATAATCTTCAAAATGCAAATGATATTTGGAACACAGATGTTAATATATCAAATGTAGCACATAATCCATGGAAAAATAGTCAATGGAGTGAAAACTTAATCAGCCCTCCTTCTAGCGCCATTTTGTAGACGTCAAAATCTGCAAATGAGACTTAAAAAATTTCATGTTGTTAGCACAAAAGTTAGTTTAAATCAGCAAACTTAAAAATCCCTATGAAATATTTAGTTCCATGTTAAACAATGCAACTAATGAAAACAATGCAAGCTAAACAAAAGCATATGCAAACATGATTAACAACTATCTCATAGTGGATTGGTGTCACTCTGTCATGTAGGATGCAACCCTTTCCCAATCCATGATAAGCAAGATGATGCCAAGATGATAGTGATGTTGTGATGAAAAGCAAGATTAGTTCTCACATGTAGAGAGTAACCTTGCATAGAAATGTGTTTTTGTGTTCTCAAATTGTGTTGTAGTTGTTTTGGAGAAATGCTTTGCATTTTATAGATTCAAGGTTAGGAGATTGATAGATTTTGAATGAATGTGGGATTATTCACAAGCCAATGACAAGATGCCACTTGTCAAGGTGTGAGAAGGTGAGGAATGTGCAAGTCTTGGCCAACGTGCCAATTTCAAATTTGAATTTTGCATGAAATGACATCTTTAAGGGGGATGAAAGGTGCATTTAATGCCAAGTTTGACTTGTGCAAGAGATGTGTAAGAGCATTTAATGCTTTGTTGGAAGGGACAAGTCATGTGGAGGGAAGATTCAAATTGACAGAATATTCCATCTTGATGCCTTTTTGAAAGAAATTAGAGGAAATAATAAATCAAAGAAATGATTTATTGGTGCAAGTGGGTGGGTTAGTTGAGAGTTTAGATTTGACTCAAGTTGAGTCAAAAGCTGGAGAATGGGTGATCATGATTAGAGGTTAATTAATTCAGATTAATTAACTTGGAGGATATTAGGAGTTTGACATTTGATTTAAATCATTTTGATTTATTGAATCAAATGAGAAGAACTTAAGGACTTGAAATAATTTGATTTATTTAATTAAGCATGGTGAACCTTAGAGAATCAATCAATAAATTGCTTTAATTGATTAATAGCATAATTGAATGTTAATTAGAGTGGGATGCATGATGTTAGTTTTGCATGTCTACACAAATATTAATGTGAAAAAATAAGAAGTATGCTTGGAATTATACACACAACTCTTGAAACTTGTAGCAAATTAGTTATTATAGACATCTTCTTATAACTCTTTTATTTAGTTTCCTTATATATTATTGTTATCACTAAAACCTGCACCCAAACTGAGTTATGAAACTCAGTTAACTAGTGAAACATGGGAACATTCTTGGGTTGTGGGTCACCCATAGTGAGAATGAACCTTCAGATAGGCTAGCTTCCTATCTGGTTATCACCTAAAACAACTTATTGATTTGTAATGAAAAGGGAGAAGGGAAGCTTAGTTGAAAAATTGAAACTAAAAATAATGGGTGATACACCAAACTAAAAGGACTATGAAAACTCAAAAACACATACACTTGGCTACAAAAAAAAGAATACAAAAACTAAACTTTCACAACTCATTACTACATATTTGTGCATAAATATTTCACTAAAAGGCTTCAATGCATTAATTTTTAAAGGAAGAAAAACTTCACAAATAGAAAGCCACATGCACCTATAAAGCACGATTTGCAACCTATAGAGATATACTTTTGTAGGAAAGGTATAAAATATGAGACAAAGTCACAAGGAAATAGAGTACCTCACTAGTGACTTGATCAATCACCTAATAATACACAAGACTACATGAATAAGAAGGCCGAAATCTAATAATCAATAGTATCCAAGGTCTTTACTGAATTTCATATCCAAAACTGAGTTACAAAGCATGCTTTTTTTCTATCAAAGGACTACCAAGAGTCACTACTTGATGCAGAGGCTAGGTGGGAATCACTCACAAAACAAAACTTCAACTCTCAACCAAGAACCCAACTCCAATCTTAAGGACATCAACTCACCCTCAAGAATCTTAAACCCCAAAGTTTGCAAAACACTAAAAAAAAACCAATCTAGGCCAATTTCCTCACAACCTTCCCAAAACACTCAACAACTAAATGATGGATTAAGATACCCTTTTCAGGGTTACACAACGTACAAGAAAACCAAGGATCGCTCTTTTGGAACGTTATAGACTTTCAGTAAACACACCCAGGCTCTAGGCCTCACAATTAGCCTCTCTTTCAAAGGAACCCTCACTCAAATTCATCCCCAAACAAAAAGAACCTGAAACAGTTTTAGGGAAGGCTCTCAAACTCAGGATTTGTTGACTCTTAGGGCCTCAAGAACTTGTCTTAAATCTCTGCTCACAAACCCTCCTAATTCTCCACCAAAATGAGGGTTTAAGGAAACTCACAACTCCTGACTCTCCAAATCCTCCCAGGGGTCTAGACACCATGTATTACCTCTACCCTGACTCTAGAAACTCTCACAATCCCATTTCCCTCAACAGTTCTCCAACTCACTACTTGGGTTCCTTGCATTCATAATGGAAACACCCCTATTCAGTCATAGGAACACCACACCCCACTGGGTTTGTTCACCCTCTCACCCTCCAAAGAGTCTAACCATCTAACTAGACATAATACAAGCCAATCCATAGAGCCACAGAGTCAGCACAGTAGGTGGATTGGCAAATAGATCATGGAAAGACCTTCAAACCTTCACCTTGCAAATAGAATAGTCAACACAATTTACTGATCCCTCGTGCACCAACAGAGGTTCTAAGCCTCCGAGCAAATTAAATAAGGTATTAAACACATGCATCAAAAAATACCCACAGTATTAATACATATCAACCTTGTATGGGCTTGCACCAAGAAAGAAAGTTCAGAAAAACCAGTAAAAAGATGGTGATAAGCCTTTCCAAAATGCAATTTTCTTTATTGGATTACAACAACCAAACTTTCTCAGGGATTACATGAATTTTTATAATGATTTCAACTTCCAACTCCCTCCTACAACTGACCAACTACATTTATAACAGAATTTTGAACCACTTATGACCATTTGGAGGTCAAGGTTATGCACTTTACATAATTTTCTTAAACAATTTCACTACATACTTAGTAAGTTTGATCTTTTTGATCCCATGCTCGCCCAACCTATTGAAAGTGGTCTAATGAGACCTTATTTGCATAAAAGACATGGCTTAAAGCCATCTACTACCTATCTACCACCCCTTGTCACATGACATACAAGATTTTTGAGTACAAAGCAACTTAATTTGACATATTTTGCATAAAACATGAAAACCTTTAAAACACTTGGTGAACCTTTAAGGTCCTTTCTCCTATCATGTTAGGGTCAGGATCTAGGTGCTCTTTCACCATACTCCCCCCCATAGGGAAACTCTTGTCCCAAGAGTAAGAGTGTACTCCATTCCTCCACCTTGCTGCTCCCTATATATCCAGACCTGCTACTGGCCTTTTCCTCACCCTTGGAGAAAAAGTTGATATTCCCCTTGCCTTTATACCTGCAAACACACAATGGTTAGCAACACACTGTCCCGAATTCTTCATTGTCTCATCTCCACATGTGGATCCACCTAACATTGCTTGCAAACTCTGCCCTCTTCTTATTGTCCTCAGACTTCTGCTCTTTTGTTCCTTGAACTCTTCATCTAGTGTGGTCAGACCTTGGTCACTATCATTTCTAAGGACCACTGCCCTATCAGACTCATTAGTCCCCAAGCTTGTAAAAATCTCATACTCTTCACCTTTACTCTTACTGATAGGACACACACTAGTCCCCACTATAATCTCAGCCTTCTTTGGAAGCATTCCACCATGCTTGTCATGCTTATGCATCATCATGCCTTCCATCTCCTTGAGTGTATCAGACTTAGGTATGAAACCATCAGCCACTATCTTCTCACCATTCCCCTTAACCAGATCACACCGAGGTATGAGTGTCTTTCCTGCCTCTTGCAAAAACACATGTTCTACTGTCTTAACACCACTTGTGGGTGTTCTCCTCACTATCACAACTCCTCCAACCTACTCTCTACCTGCAACCATATTAGACTGACTAACCTCAGACTTTAAAGGTTCCTTTTTTCCAAACAACACAACTTTAGCCTTACCTTTATCCCTCACACTTGTCTTCAAGGGAAGTAACTTAAAGGTTCTATCCTCCTTCCTAATGGTGTATGTGTTCTCCCAACCATCATATATGGATCTCCTATCAAATTGCCAGGGCCTCCCTAAGAGCACATGACAACAATCCATGGGAAAAATATCACATAGAACCCTATCCTTATACTCTCCAATTTGAAAATCAACATATGCTTGCTCTTTTACCACCAAAGTCTGATTATCATTGACCCAAGAGACTCTATAAGGTGCTTCATGAGGTAATTTATCCAAACTCAACTTATCCACCATTTCCCTAGACACTAGATTATCTTGAGAACAGGAATCAATGACAACTTGACACACTTTACCTTCACTTTTGCATGTAGTTCTGAATAGGCTCCTTCTTTAGCTTGAATCTTCCTCCTTGGATGCTTGCAACATAGTTCTCCTTATCATGAGTGCCTCTCCTTCTTCTGATGTAAGGTTCACTATAGTTGTAGTCATACTCTCTTCATCCTCATGCACTAATTGATTCCTCCTTTCTCCACCATGAGAGCTTGAGCCTTGTTTTTCTAGGCACTTAAAGGCTGGATGTCCAGGCTGGTTGCAATTGTAGCATCTTCCTGAGAACTGATATGATCCTCTTCCTCCACTAAATCTGCCTCTTGAACCTCTCCATCCACCTCTTGAATCCGATTGCTCTTGATCCTTTTTTTCATCTCCTTGGCCTTCATTGTTTGTCCTTGAACTAGGATTGAATCCCCTTCCTCTAGAGGTGTTACCTCTGTTGGAGTTGAGAAGATACAACACCATAGAAGCCCAAAATATCTTTGCAAGCAAATAACCTGTTACAAGGAGAAACAAAGAGAAGCAACAAAGGAAATGCTCAAGAATGTGGAGCCATGAATTCACACAAAATGTAAAATGAATTATGATACAAAAGATAGTTTTCAACCATATATAGATGAAAACCCTAAAAAGGAAAACCCTAGGCTTGCACAATAATAATTAATAAAGTAATTAATTATTATGTACCTAATGTTAGCTTAAGTGAAAAAGAGTTAAAAGGAAACTTTACGTAATTAAACAAATATTGTTTAATTAATAAAGTAAATGTCCAATTACTCTAACACCCCCCCTTAAGATAGACATAGGGAGAAGCTAAAACCTAGAAGAAGCTACTGAAAGCAAAAGCAATGGGTCCCGGCAACAAGGCCAGATCAGGTACCCAAGTACAATGAAATCTCTATGAAACGGAGAAAAGGAGAAAACCCAGTGGGAAAAACTCCTCTCCAAAAAGAGATAGAACAACATGCTGAAAGAAACATGAAGGAAGGAAGGCCTCATAAAGACCCCCCAAGGACAACTTCCTTCACCCCAAGCATAGAGCGCAACTGAAGATAGCGCGGAGATGCAAAAGGTTTCGTGAAGATGTCTGCAACCTGTTCGGCAGTGGGAACATACTCCAAGATGAGAGAACCATCCTGAATCAACTGTTTGATGAAATGCATATGAAGCTCAATGTGCTTCGTCCGCTGATGCTCCACCGGGTTGCGTGAAATGTGTATAGCACTCTGATTGTCACACCAAAGAATAGTGGGACTATCAGGAGGAAAACCAAACTCAGTCATCAATTGACGAAGCCATAAAATCTCCTGACTAGCGAGCACAGCAGCTCGGTACTCAGCCTCTGTAGATGATAATGCATGAGCAGTCTGCTTCTTGCACGACCATGTGATAGGACCAGAGCCAAGACAAAAAACAAAGCCAGAAGTAGACTTCCGATCATTGACAACACCAGCCCAATCTGAGTCAGTGTAGCCAACAATGTGAGGATCCCCTAATGTGTAGTGAATGCCATAGGAAGTGGTGCCCTGAATGTACCTCAAAATATGCTTGGCAGCTTGCCAATGACTCTCATGAGGATCATGTGAGAATCGAGAGACAAGACCAACCGCAAAGGAAAGATCAGGACGAGTATGAGTCAGGTACAACAAACTGCCAACCAACTACCTGTAAAGTGTAGCATCGACTGAAGGAGTGGGGCAAGTAGTAGTCAAAACAACTCCTAACTGAAAAGGTGTGGGGGTAGGCTTGCAATCAAGCATGCCAAAGCACTGAAGCATATCAAAAGAATACTTCTGCTGGTAAATGGAGATCCCCTCTGAAGACTGAATCACCTAAAGACCAAGGAAATAGTGCGGAAGGCCAAGATCGGTCATCTCAAACTGCTCCATCAAGGCTAGCTGAGAATGCTGAATCATGGAAGATGAACTACTTGTGATGAGAAGATCATCAACATATAGCACAAGAATCAAGATCTCACCCTCAAGATGCTGAATATAGACCGTGTGATCAGAATGACAACGAGTGAAATCAGTGGAGAGCAAAAAAGAGTCCATCTTCTCATACCAAACCCGAGGGGCTTGTTTGAGACCATATAATGAACGCTGAAGTCTATAAACCAAAGAAGAATCATGAAAAAATCCCTGAGGCTGCTCCATATAGATCTCCTCCTATAGGTCACCATGTAAGAAGGCACACTTCACATCCATTTGAAAAATGAGCCATCCTCTAGAAGCTACAAGTGATAATACAAAGCGAATAGAATTCATCTTGGCGACAGGGGCAAATGTCTCGGAGTAATCAATACCCTCAACCTGTGAGAAACCCTTCGCAACAAGATGTGCTTTGTACTTATCAATAGAACCATCAGCAGCATACTTGGTGCGATACAACCATCGGAACCGAACCATCTTTCTGCCCTTGGGAAGAGGACAAAGATCCCATGTATTATTCCTCATCAAAGAAGAATACTCCTCCTCCATAGCACAATCCCACTCAGGGTGACCTGTCGCCTCCAAAAATCTCTGAGGATCCTCTGAAAGAGGATGAGTCAAAAGACTAGAACCCGTAGTATGAGAACGAGTGCGACGAGTGTCTGAAGGATCACCGGCCATAGATCCTGCTGCCTCAATAATAAAGCAAGCCCATTTGGGCCTCTGAGGTGGAACAAGTGGAGGTGGAGATGGGGGATCATCAATATCCTCATCAGAATCCTCAAAATAATCCTGAAGAGCTGTAGTGGGTGGAGTAGGTAGTGAAGTGGACACTGGAGACAGGGTATCAACTGGAGGAAGGCGCTCATCAAATTGAACATCCCATCGAAACAAGAGCTCTCTGGAATTAGGATCAAATAACCTGTATGCCTTAACATCCTCACAGTAGCCGAAAAATATGAGGGGTTGACTCTTCCGCTCCATAGCTCTCCTCTGAGCATCAAGAATAAAAGCCCATGCCTCACTACTAAATACTCGAAATGATGAAATATCAGGCTTGTCATGAGACCAAGCCTCCTCAGGAGTCATATGTCGAATCGCCTTGTGAGGCATTCGATTCTGAATATAGTTGGCACAATTGACTGCCTTAGCCCAAAAAGATGAATCCATGGACCTGGACTGAATCATACAATTAGCCATCTCCCGTAAAGATCTGTTCTTTCGCTCAGTGATACCATTCTACTGAGGGGTGTAGGGAACAGAAAACTGATGCTGCAAACCATGCTCAATGCAAAAATCTCTGAAGGCCTGATTTACATACTCCCCCCCATTATCTGTACGTATCCGTCGGATAGAAAGACTAGATTGCTTCTCTACAAATGTCTTGAAGACACGAAAGGAATCAAAGACATCAGACTTGTACTTAAGAAAGTACAACCATGTGCATCTGGAGAAGTCATCAATGAATGTGAGTACATACTTGGCCCCTGAAAAAGAAGGAGTGGGAAAGGACATGAGGTCACTATGAATCAACTCCAAGGGTGCCAAAGCACGAGTGGTACTTCCCTTCAGAAAGGGATCCCTGTGATGCTTTCCAAGCTCACAACCATGACAAACACCGTCAGTGCAGGAAATCCATGGAAGACCAAGAACAAGTGACTGTGTACTCATCTGCTGAAGATATCTATAATTGACATGGCCCAAACGCTCATGCCAAAGCTGACTCACTGAATCTACATGTGCTATAAGAGATGAACCTGTACCCTCAAAAGGCGCAAATCCATCAAATCTGTAAAGACGAGATGCAGTATCAACACTACCAGTAGACACAACCAAATCAGAATCATGGAGGTCCCGAATAACCACATCATGTGGTGAGAACTCAACTGTCTTACCAGAGCTAGTGTGGCAAATCTGATAAATGGATAAGAGGTTTGTCAAAATGTCAGGAACAACCAAAACATCCTGTAGAGTGCCTCCATCCAAAGAGACAGAACCTGAACCCAAGACGGAAAGCTGTGAAGAGTCACCCACTGCAATCTGTGAAGTACCACAAGAGGCAAGAGAAGTGACTAACTACTGAGTGTGAGTCATATGGTGAGAAGCACCAGAGTCTAAAATCCAAGTGGACCCATTGGTCGATGCGCGTGCAGTGAGAGCATGACCCTTCCCTGTGGTGGAAGAAGAAGACTGAGGTGAGGAGATGTGTTGCTGCTACATGGCCTCCTCTAAAGCCTCTAATCATTTCCAACACCTGGAAACTGGATGACCTTGCTTGCCACAGAAAATGCAAGTGTCTCCTGATTTCTCCTTAGTCTTGGAGGAAGACTCACCAGACTTCGAAGATTTCCCATGTTTTGGATTAAATGGTGGTTTAGAATCAGACTTAGGAGGCGGTTTGGAGGAATGCTCACTACCTGCAAAATCTTTCTTGGGCCTCAGTTTCTGCTTTTGTTTCCCCTTTGGTAACTAAGCAACCAATGCTTTGCTCTTTGAACCTGAGAGCATATCCATCTGAGAAAGGTGAGACTGTTCCCGAGATAATTGCTCACAAAATAAATCAAAGGAAGGCATGGTAAAACTGGCACCCAAACCATCCATGGTGGAGTAAAAGGAGGAAGCAAATATCTGAAATGGACCATGAAGCTTCGAAAGAATCAAGGAAATGCACTCTATGTCTATCTTGTTCTTCCCACAACCCTGTAAAATAGTACGGATAGTTTTGAATTGGTTCAAAAAATCCTCAATAGTGGGAAATGAATCAGGTAACAATGAAGTCAGCTCTGCCTCAATTTGTAATGCGCGGAACTCATTAACGGCCCCAAAAAGTGTCTCAAACTTCAGCCACATGGCTCGAGGAGTGAGCAAAGCATCAAGGTGAAACAAAAGACTATCTGAAACATGCATGCATAACAAACCCATAGCCTCATCCATCTTGTTCCTATGCTGCATAATCTCAAAAAGATGCTGCAACTGAGGCTGAACCTCATCTAAAAAAGACCATAACCCTCGTGACCTGAGTAGCCTCATCATACGAGACTTCCAAGTGTGATAGTTATGTGATGTGAGTAGCTCAACTGAAGAGTCTGCCATGAAACCCTGCACCTGCCTGCTTGTGTTTTTTATTATTATGTGATCTTTCAGAATAGACAAAAGATGCAGAAGGGTTTGTATTTTTGAGAGTTTTGGTGTTCTGATTTTCTGATATAAATGACAGGAATCAAGAGAAAAAACACCCCCCACAAAAGATAAACCTAAACCCTAGTACAAACTGAGAAGAAGGAAGTAATGCATAAGCAAAAAATACTTCAAGACAAATTCTCATGTACCTGGAGAAAATTCTGAGAAAATAGATCACATCACTGAATAGAGCATGTTGAGAGCTTTCCAACGCCTATTCAAGTTTGAAAAACGGAGTCTGTTTGCATCTTCTATGACCCCGGAAGTGAAGAAAGAAGACCTCACTTTGACTGGTAAAAAATATTTAGACTGGTAAAAAATTAAAAAACAAATTGTACCATCAGATTGGTGCCATTCTCAGCTTTCCAACACATCTTCTTGCTCAAAAAATGGAGCTAGGATGCCCAAGTTATGCCCATTTGAACAAAAATGACATAATAGGGGGTTGGAGAGAAAAAATTAGCCCTCAAGGGCTTAAAATATGACAGCCCCAGGGCACACATGGTGGACCGGGGGCAGGCGCGCAAGAGGTAGCGGCGTGCAGGCAACGCGACTAGTGGCGATTAGGTGGCACTTAGGCAGAGCAGACCGGGTGGCGGGTCGGCAAGGGTGGCGGTGGCCGCTTGGCCGCGGTCGGTGGTAGCCACCAATGGTGGTGGCCGAGCGGCGCTCTGGCGGCATGGCGGTTTAACATTGGCCAAATCAAAGAAAATGATTTTTTTTAATTTTTTTTTCAATTTTTGCGTTTTTTTGTGAGATTTTTGCTCCGTACGGCCTTAGGGCAAAAAAATTTTGCCTTCCAAATTGACTGTAACCAAAATCGATGATTTGACAGTCGATTTAGGAGTTTTTGGGTGCTACAAATCCAATGGCACTGTCCATTTGAGCCCAAAGTGAACCCCAAAAAAAGGAGTATGCTGAATCCACCCAAAAAAAAACCTTAGAACCCTAGATTTGCTTCCAATGCAAAATCTCAAATCAAGAACAAGCAGCTGCAAATCTGAAGCTCTAATACCATGTTGGAGTTGAGAAGATACAACACCATAGAAGTCCAAAAGATCTTTGCAAGCAAATAACCTGTTACAAGGAGAAACAAAGAGAAGCAACAAAGGAAATGCTCAAGAATGTGGAGCCATGAATTCACACAAAATGTAAAATGAATTATAATACAAAAGATAGTTTTCAACCATATATAGATGAAAACCCTAAAAAAGGAAAACCCTAGGCTTGCACAATAATAATTAATAAAGTAATTAATTATTATGTACCTAATGTTAGCTTAAGTGAAAAAGAGTTAAAAGGAAACTTTACGTAATTAAACAAATATTGTTTAATTAATAAAGTAAATGTCCAATTACTCTAACAACCTCTTCCCCTTGCTTCCTTCTCTTGTCTCCTCTTTAGCTTTTCTTCTGCCCTCATTGCCATTTGAAAGCATTTCTCTACTGATTTTGGTGCCATCATGTTGATTTCATCCTGAATGTTGAACCTCAAACCATTCAAGTACCTAGCAGTCATCTCTTCCTCATATTCTTCATGTTTAGTCCTTATGCTTAGCCTATAAAACTCTTCAGTATATGCTTGCACATCTAACTCTTTTTGTCTAAGATTCTGCAATTTCTTAAGCAATTGAATATTGTAATCAAAAGGAAGAAATTTACCTTTTATCTTTGCTTTCATCTTCTCCCAAGAAATGATCTCGCTCTTTCCTTTTCTCAACCTATCTTCTTGCATAAAATTCCACCTTCATGCAGAGCAAGAGGATTCACAACTCAACATTCCATTCACTTGACAAATTCCATAAAATTATTTATCTCAAATAGTGATTAAGTGCATCCTAGATCACATTGTAATCATTCTCATAACAACCCACAATTCAATGCAACAAATAGTCATTAATAACTTCCACAAAACAAATAATGAATCCAATCCCTTTGGTGAGATTTAAGATAAAATAATTAGATACATCCCTTCCAATTTTTATGAAGATCCAATGGTGGAAACTAAAGTTATTGCATTTTTTCCAAAATTGCAAACACTAGGCAGTGTTTAAACCTGCCCTCACCAAAATAGTCATATCTTCCACAAAACTCAATAATATTCAATGAGACAAAAATAATTGGAAACTAGAAATAGATATCTTTCCATCCATATATGATACTCAATTATTTGAATCCATACCAGTTCGTACAAATCACAACTTCAACCTGAAAACAACCACACACACAAACCACAAACAACTTTCCCAGAGCATCTTCAGGCTCTGATACCACTATGATGCAGAGGCTAGGTGGGAATCACTCACAAAAAAAAACTTCAACTCTCAACCAAGAACCCAACTCCAATCTTAAGGACATCAACTCACCCTCAAGAATCTTAAACCCCAAAGTTTGCAAAACACTAAAAAAAAACCAGTCTAGGCCAATTTCCTCACAACCTTCCCAAAACACTCAACAACTAAATGATGGATTAAGATACCCTTTTCAGGGTTACACAACATACAAGAAAACCAAGGGTCACTCTTTTGGACCGTTATAGACTTTCAATAAACACACCCAGGCTCTAGGCCTCACAATTAGCCTCTTTTTCAAAGGAACCCTCACTCAAATTCATCCCCAAACAAAAAGAACCTAAAACAGTTTTAGGAAAGGCTCTCAAACTCAGGATTTGTTGACTCTTAGGGCCCCAAGAACTTGTCTTAAATCTCTGCTCACAAACCCTCCTAATTCTCCACCAAAATGAGGGTTTAAGGAAACTCACAACTCCTGACTCTCCCAAATCCTCCCAGGGGTCTAGACACCATGTATTACCTCTGCCTTGACTCTAGAAACTCTCACAATCCCATTTCCCTCAACAGTTCTCCAACTCACTACTTGGGTTCCTTGCATTCATAATGGAACCACCCTTATTCAGTCACAGGAACACCACACCCCACTGGGTTTGTTCACCCTCTCACCCTCCAAAGAGTCTAACCATCTAACTAGACATAATACAAGCCAATCCACCGAGCCACAGAGTCAGCACAGTAGGTGGATTGGCAAATAGATCATGGAAAGACCTTCAAACCTTCACCTTGCAAACAGAACAGTCAACACAATTTACTGATCCCTCACGCACCAACAAAGGTTCTAAGCCTCCAAGCAAATGAAATAAGGTATTAAACACATGCATCAACAAATACCCATAGTATTAATACATATCAACCCTGTACGGGCTTGCACCAAGAAAGAAAGTTCAGAAAAACCAGTAAAAAGATGGTGATCAGCCTTTCCAAAATGCAATTTTCTTTATTGGATTTCAACAACCAAACTTTCTTGGGGATTACATGAATGTTTATAATGATTTCAACTTCCAACTCCCTCCTACAACTGACCAACTGCATTTATAACAGAATTTTGAACCACTCATGACCATTTGGAGGTCAAGGTTATGCACTTTACATAATTTTCTTAAACAATTTCACTACATACTTAGTAAGTTTGATCTTTTTGATCCCATGCTCACCCAACCTATTGAAAGTGGTCTAATGAGACCTTATTTGCATAAAATACATGGCTTAAAGCCATCTACTACCTATCTACCACCCCTTGTCACATGACATACAAGATTTTTGAGTACAAAGCAACTTAATTTGACATATTTTGCATAAAACATGAAAACCTTTAAAACACTTGGTGAACCTTTAAGGTCCTTTCTCCTATCATGTTAGGGTCAGGATCTAGGTGCTCTTGCACCACTACTCCAATCATTTTTAAAAATCTTCATGAAGAGGCTCAACACCACCACCATCGAGGGTTTTCATGGAGCACTATGGCAGGATCTCATGATGGTTTTTTGGAAAATATAGAGACTATTCCTCACAAAACTATTGCCCAAAATACAAAACCGAGCCTGGGTAAGTTTATCCTTACGCAGACAAAGCTATCTTTCCATTATATGTAAATAAAAATTCATAAAATGCTTGTCTTGAGTTCTGGCCTGTAGCAAAAAATGATGAGCATATTTTCTTTTTGTGCTCTTTTCTGTAGACTTCATTGCCATTATTTTTAATGGTTGCATCCTACCTTGTTCTACAAGTATCAAGATTTCTATTGGGGTTATTGAAAAAACACGTGCCTCCATCCATCTCTTAAACTCTCTTTTTATTTTTTTAATATTCACCTGGGTACTTTCATGGCTCAACCTTCTGGATTTCCTAATCTCAATGAGATCAAGAACAAATGAGACTTTGGAACATAGATCATGATCACAATTGCATCTCATTGCAATAGATAGTGCATGTTTGCAAGCCTTTGTCTTGCCAAGAAAAATCTAATAGGTGGAAAACTACTATAGTTGCAACAATTATCTCCTAATAATCCTTATGAAGAAAACAAAAAGCATGCTCCTTATTGCTTCCTACATGCTTTGAGATTTATCTTTTGATTGTCTTTTCACCTATCACACCATAGACTACCATCTTTTTTATTACCCTTTGCAATCTTGTACATTGTTACTTTCTCCCATATTATATATGGATTGTCAACTTGATGATGTCACCACCTTCAAGTAATAGACCTGCCCTCAAGGCTTCTTAAATAGTTATAAATCATACTATCATCATGACTTTGTGTTGATAGTCATTTATCTATTATAGCAGTGAGATGCAACTTTGATGTGATTGCCCTCATATTAATATGCCTTGAAAGTATTAAAAGTAGATCTATTTATGTTTTGACACCATCATGATAATGCCATCACCTGTTATCTCATTCACATGTCTATCATAGGATTTATAACTTTCATGCTCTTTGAACACTTATTACATTTGCAAAAAAGCTTCTACATATTTCTTGGCATGTCACTGCATGAAATACTTATATAAAGGTCTCATGAAATGCTCTTTTATCTTGGTACTCTCTTTGGATGATTGATTTGGACTAAATCATATCATGATAATAGAAGTATGCCTCTTTCATTTAGCAATACAAGATTTATGATATGGCAAGAGTATTCCATTGCATCTATGCTACCATGTTTGATCATTGTTAATCCAAACCACGTGTGTTGACAAAAGCTATGACTTCTCTTAGTGTTTAAACTGATGTTTTCTAATTAGAATATGCTATCCTCTTAAGATATATTGTTCTTTAAAGACAACTAGTTGTTCCTCCATGAAAGACCAACTCTCCATATTTTCTCTATTTTCTAAATAACATATAGCACTAAAAAGAACTGCTCCTGCTATATTGAGTCGATGTCCCATGTTGTAATTAATCATTAATCCTCATTGTGCATACTCACCTTGATTATTCCATTAACAGATAAATGCAGTGAGTATACATTTCTTTAGTTTCAATCATTGTTATTTTCTTCATTATCATCCTGTTCTTGCTGCTACACCTTACTTGTCTTCCTTCATCATTGTAATCCTATTGAACAAGCATTCATTATTTATGAATGATATATACTTATTTAATAGCATTACAAGCATGGAGACTCTAAATTCTCATCTCTGTCAAAGTTCAATAAGATAGCATACTAGGCTCAACCCTTGTGGGAGCCACATTTAACCTACATGCTGAATTCATATGAAATTACAAAGATAACCTGTATATGCACATGAAGCAAATAAATTAGCAATAATAGTGCAGCAGAAGCTTCCAATTTAATGAAATTTTGCACTTTTAAAAGTTTGTTAACTCTGATCATGTGTTTGAATGCCTCATAGGAAGTAGATTATATTCCTGTTGATAAATGAATATAAGGAGAAGATTGATCTCGAGCTCTAACACAACCATTACAATTTTTCATGTAACTTCTAGAGTGAAGGTGGAAGGAGCTGAAACAACTATACCGTGAAGACACTTCCACAACTGCTACTCGTGATTTGTCATTCTAGGCAGCAGATCACACTTCCTTTCATGTTAATTTTTTCCTCTTTAGTTGTATAATGTTCTTCATATGATCATTTAATCATATGGTCTTAGTTATTTCAGTAACTCCCATGGCTTGTGTCGGATCCTTGTACTACATTATGAATAAAATAGAAATTTCATGCAATTTCATGCAATTTCATGGTATTCTTTTGAAATGTACTTGCATAATAAAACTAAAACTTACCTAAAATCAATCTCTTGCACAATAATGGATACTTAACAAGAAAATTGTGTACCTGGTGTACCTTTTAGCTTGAAATTGCAATTTAGCTCTACCTGTTTTGAGTTGTAGCTAAAAATAGGTAACGATTATATTCAATGATATGTAATTAAAACTTATCTTACTCAAGGGTAGACCTAAAATAGTGTGTATCACTTATGGGACATTATGAATATGCATGCCTAGGGGGAATTTTTTTAGCAAATACCATCATTTGAAAGTGATGTTAGCATGGCCTTTGAAAAATGATATTTTTGAAAATAATTAAAAATTATATTCAAGAAAAGTTATCTTTGAATGAAGGTAGTTTTTAAAGGGATTTAAAGTTGTATTTTTAAATTTTTCATTATGAATTTTTTTCCCTATGCAATGTATAGCTCTAGGCCATAATTGAGCATATTCAACCCACCCACGAGACCACTTCCATCTCACTAGGTCAACACCAACTAATCCCAAAAATTTCATGTGGTCTTCAAATGAACATCATCAAGCTTCTTTTTTTGATATGCAAGGGAGGAAGGGTTAGGTTTTTCTTTTTTCTACTCATTTCCAAGTATGTAACAAGTTAATGCCTAATTTATGTTTTATTTGAAATTATAAATTTTATATTTGTACCCAAAAAATTATATTTTATACTAATAAATTTAAATTTTACATTTATTTCAAAAAATTAAAATCTTAAAAGAAACATGAAATTGAACTATAAAATAACAACCTAAATTTAATTTAAAATTAAATCCTAAATTAAATTGTAAAATGAAACCCTAAATTGATTATATTATTGTTGTTACGAAAGAAATTTTTAAATGACTTCAACAAAACATGCAACACCATTCTACTTAAATATCCTAGACATCCTATTTAGTATTCAATTATATGAAGAAGAATATATTTATGCATCTAATATTAGGTTTTTATGATGTGTTGGATATCCTTGAGCTTAATTTCTCTGAAAAATCATCTTATTTGAGTTTATTCAATGTATCTATTGATAATCACACATGTCTTCTCCTAAGAGATGCAAATCCTATAATTTTAGAACAATTTTACACTTTGGTAGAGTGTGTTGACAAAATTGAAAGAATATAAAGGTTATTAACCTCAATGTCTATAATAATTCCTAGTGACACACATGAACATTAGGATGTTTTTAGTATAATAATTTTGTTGGTGAGTTTAAAAACTAAGTTCCCATTTATGATGATCCATGTATATCCTTAGTTTAAAAAATCTCAACCATCTCATGAATATATTTTTTTCTCAGTAATAAGCTCTCTTTTTTTATTTATAATAATTAAGATTACATCAATAGTATCATAACTCCTTATCTACCAAATAACTAAATTACAGTTCAAAAAAGTTTACTAAAGAAAAGCACTTTAATATGCATACTAAATAACCCTAAACCTCTGTGTTCCTACAAATACCTCAAAAGTTTTGATTTGCTATCCAAATGACAACCTTTTCCAAAAACTACCACCTTATCTCTATAAAATAAAATAATCGTTCATCCCTACCATTTTTCAAAAACCAACAACCCTTACTGCAAATGTTTTTGATAAAATGAAATCAAAAAAGACTCAAGGAATTCTTCTAGCTTAGCTTGAACTACTCGCTTCCATTATTTTTGTGTGTGAAACTTTCGCCTTCCCCTTATAAGCACAACTTCCTCAACTCTCCATTGTCTTCATTTCTGCCTTTGCCTATACAATTATGTCTTCAACTTCCATTAGCTCTACAAAACTTTTCAGAGCCTTCCAGTCAAGACGTGCTTCCTCCCTGCAACGTACTTTGAATACCCCCTTCGACTCTCACACAAATGGTATGAGTTCTTAAAAATTGTAAAACTCAACACTCCACTCCTTCCTGAATGTCCATACCTTTTCCCAACATTGCCGATTTGAGTATTGTCTCCATCCCGTCTAAGAAGTCTTTGTGCACTATCTTCTCCATCACTTTTGTCGCAGTGACTACCATCTCCCCTAAATCCAATCCCCAAGCCATTATCATTGAATGCACATCCATATTCATCATGTACCTATACCTCAAATTTCTGAAGGCTCTACCCAAAATCATCTTCACACTTAGCACTAGCCTCCCATCGCTAAACATAAACATAAACATAAACATACCCATTAGTCTTTTTTTTGTTGCATCCTCATAAAATGGGTTCAATTATCTCTTGGAAAGTAGGGTAAAGTTCGCCTCCATTAGAACAATTTTGTTACAACTTTGCTACCATAATCATTGTTTATAAAGCCTTCTTGAACATGCTACACATAAATCTTGTCATCTGAATCGAGGGACAACAGACTTAAATGAATTGAAAGTTGTGCACTAAGAAATAAATGTTGCTCATATTGGGGATGTCACCACCACCCTTCACCACACTTCTCCATTTATTTCAAAAAATTCAATCTGCCAATATTTGTTCTTATTTATTGTAGTATCCTTACCATCTTGTGCTTAATCAGTCCATTAAATTCAAATGTCTAAAATCTTCAATTCTTAGTTCACCAATCCTACTAAAAGTTAAAGCCCACTTTGAAAGAGTGTGGGCTTCTCCATTCCCTGATCTTCTTATATGACTCACAAGAAAATATTCACACGACGTGAACTCCTCTCTAATCTTTTCAATTAGATTTTGAAGGTGTCATGCATCAATGCTTCCCTTCATTACTACTTGGATGATGATGAGTGAATCCCCTTCAAGGTGGATTTTTAAAGCACTTATTTTTTTGCTAAGTTTAATGGCTACTAATGTTGTTGATGCCTCTGCTATATTATTGGTTCCTTCCTCCAACTTCTTTGCCCCCAAAGCTACTACGTTCCCTTTCCAATCTCGAACAATGAACCCTACACCTGATGGTGTAGGGTTCCCATTGGATGCTCCATCAAAATTTACCTTCCACCATCCTTCCTTTGGATTTTCCCAATCAACCTTCATTGACACCTTAGTAGTTGGTTTCACCCAACCAGGCCCCTTAACGGACTTGAGGCGAATTCCCGACCATTGGGTCTAAATTTGTTTATCTGCCAATGTATAGGAAACACCTGGATTGAAGAATTATGAATTTTCCACCTCAAAAACTTCCTCTATAGCATGATTTATTCTCCATTTCAGTCTTTCTAATGACTCTACCTTGTCCACAAATATTCTCCTATTTCTTTCTTTCCATATTTCCCAAACAATTATAGAAGGACAAACTTTCCATATGCAAGAAAAGGTTGACTTTCCTCTTTCCAAAGGCCAACCCTCAAAAATCTGCCTTAGAGTGTCCGAGAAAGGGCCCTACCATTCTAGAGATCTTCTCAACATCTCCCAAGACTGAAATGCCATCCTACAATGCAACAACAAATGATCACTTGTCTCCTCGTCCTCTGCACACATCACACATTTTGTCGATCCACAAAATCCCAGTCATTTCCTTCTTTCTCCTATCACATGTCACCCCTTATTGCTAACCATGCAAAGGTCCCTGCTTTAGGTAAACATTCTTTCCCCCAGCATAAACTAGTCATCCATTCCTCCCCCTTTCCTCCAAGTCCAAAAATTGATATCCTAATTTAACTGAATATTTCCCATCCACTGCACCACACCAAACCACCTTGTGTTCTTTATTAGACCTCAAAAAAATTCTAGATTTGAAGTTCTCCTACATAAAAGCCCATTTTTGGTCTGATAACTCAACATTCTAAAGATATTTCTAGATAATCCCTTACCCTTTCTCCCCAATTTTGTGTAAACTAGATTCTAATGTCATGCAAATCATCATTCTCCTTTAGAGCTAGATAGCCTTCCCATGAATCTTCCCAAAACTTCGCCTTCAATCCATCCCCAATCTGCCACGTGATGTAATCTACTATGACTTGTCAACAAGAAATAATGAAATTCCATATTGTTGAACCAGAAGGGGGGTTATGCATTGTAAGTATTTTTGTATCTTCCATCGAGTCCAAATATTTGCCTTTTAGAATCCGAACCCATAACTGAGAGGGTTGGGAATAAATGTTCCACACCAATTTCGCTCCCAATGCCTCATTCATTATGTTCCAATATCTTAGACCCACAACCCCCTTCCATTTTCCATACATATATTCTCCCATGATAAGAGGGGTATTTTATCATGCTTATTAGCCCCATTCCAAAAAAAAACATCATTCTCTAACCAACCACCCTAATAAAAAAAAATTATATTCTAAGACACTTCATTGAGAATATAGGAATGGAAGAAATAACAGATTTTAACATTAAAATCCTTCCAAAAGATGTCAACCACTTACTTTTCCATCCATTCATACGCTTCAAAAAACAATCTACTAGCTCCTTTGAAACTGCCGCCTTACTTGCTCCCCCAAAAAAGGAATGCCCAAATATTTGCCTGGGAGAGAACCCAACTTCATGCCCAATATAGAGCAAATTTACTTTTGTTTCTAGTTGTTGGGGTTTAAAAATAAAATCTCAGATTTCCTCTAGTTAATGCATTGCCTTGAAGTTTTTTTGTATTTATCAAGAACACATTTCATTATCCTAGCTTCCCTAAAGGCCTCTCCCATCAGAAGGGTATCATCTATGAACTGTAAATGGGATAAAGGATCCACATCTTCTGTTACAAGAACCCCTTTCCACAATCCATCTTCCTTTTTTTTGGAAATTAATCTTCTCGATTCTTTTTCCTTTATTATAAATAAGAATGGTGAGATTGGATCCCCCTACCTTATTCCCTTCTCTCAGCCAAAAAATCCTTGTGGGCTACCATTCAATAAAATAAAAAATTGAGGGGCATTTATACAACTTTCAATCCATTTCACCCAGTCCTCACAAAAGCCAAAAATTTTGAGCACTTTTAAAAGGAAACTTCTATTCACCTCATCATACACCTTTCTCATATCCATCTTTACCAACATTCTTTCTGTTCGAGCCATATGCATGGAATGTATTACTTCATGTGCAATTATGATTCCTTCATAAATGGAATGATTTGGAGAAAAGTCACTCTGTTCAGGAGAGATTACTGTGTCAAGGATACCCTTCAGTCTATTTTTCCATAACCTTCAAGATGACCTTATACATCGTATTACACAAAGCAATGGGTCTAAAATCATTAAAGGACACAACTTCCTCCTTCTTAGGGACTAAAGAAATAAATGTGTTATTGAAATCTATCAGAACAAAACCACTCACTCTTGATTCCTCCACTACCTCCCAAAGATCATTTTCCAAGACATTCCACATTCTTTGAAAAAATATCGTTGGGAAACCATCCGGTCCAAGAGCTTTATCTCCACCAAGGCTAAAGAGTGCATTTTTAACTTCGTCCATGGTGACTGCCTTTGAGAGCCCTACATTCTAAGCTTCTGAAACACACGAAGGGATAAATTCCAACACTTCATTGACCTGGGAGACTTTAGTCTAATTACTTCTAAAAGCTTCTGAAAAAAACCTTACCGCTTCATTACAAATGTCATCTTTTTCCGTGAGGGTGTTCCCATGTTTATATCTTGTATTACAACTATTTTATTGCAAGACCTCCTAACTTTTACCACATCGTGAAAGAAATTTGTCTTCCAATCACCATCCTTAAGCCATGTCTCCCTTGATTTTTGTCTCCAAAATATTTCCTCTCTTGCCAAAATCTCTACATATTGCTTATTAAGTTCCTTTTCTTTTTGGGAATCAACCTCATTCACACCACCTTCAATGACTTGTGAATCTAGCACCCCTAAATCTTGTTCAAGTTTGAAATTCTCTATAAAAATATTTTTAAAAACTTCTTTATTCTATTTCTTTAACTTCTCTTTGACAAATTGCAATTTTTCAAAAAATACAAAGGCTTTATTTCCACACCTTTGTGGTGCATTGGTCCACCACCCAACTACTAACTCATCAAAGCCTTCCCCTCTTAGCCACATTTTTTTTGAATTTAAATGGGCACCAATCAGGTACATCATCTTCTTGTATTCTCACACTTATCGAATAGTGATTTGATCCTATAATAGGCAGAATGTCAGCTTGGAAAGTCCATTGGAAACTTGCCCAATTTCCAGCAATGAAAAATCTATCTAATTTTTCTGCAATGTTTAGAAATCCACTTCTCCTATTGTCCAAATAAATTCACCACTTTTGAAATATATTTCAAATAGACCGTTGTTGGTCACAAAATCACTAAAATATCTCTATTTTTTATTTAGCCATCCAAGACCACCTCATTTATCAGATGGTCATAAGATTGCAATAAAGTCACCTCCTAGAAGAAACAAACTATCTCCATTATTTTCCAACACCTTCGAGATAATACCCCACACTCCTTTCATTTCAAAAATATTATTCGGTCCATATACATTGAGTATAAAGAAATTAGAAAGTAGTTGCTTCAAAAAAAATTTGCCCATTGCCAGGATTTTTCTAATCTAACTACCTGAACCTCTGTGACTGTGTCTTTGTATAGGATACCTAAACCCCCAAAGGATTTTTTTGCTTCCACAATAAAACATTTCCACATGCCAATTTTTTTTTTGAATAAATCTACATCAGCCCCATTTAACTTCAACTCTTGTAGCAAAACAATGTCCAATCTCATTTGATCAAGACATCTTTTGATCAAACGAATCTTGTTAGGGGCATTACAACCCCTAACATTCCATGAAAGGACCTTCATTGCTCCTAGAAAAATGCATAGCCTTTTCTTGATCTCAATTTTTTTTGACCTACTGCACTTCCCATAATTTCCATCTTCACTCTTAAAGGTTTTGGCCCTTGTTTTTTTCTTTTCACCTATCTTCACCTTCATCTGTCTGGCGAAACTCTGCTCTATCGTTCTTTTTTCCACAATGCATGATTTTGAGCTTAAGCCCAAGTCATCCTCACCTCCTAACTCATCCTCCATTGGGTGATCTAATTCCAGATCTTCAAAATAGCTACCTTCCTCTCTAGCCTCCTCAAAAGAACTCTCCAGGCTTCTAATTGGAGAGATCTGAATGTCTTTCTAGATGGGTTCCTCAACTTCTGTGCTTTCATCTACATTAAAAATTCTTATTATAGGTGTTATTTCATGTGAGTTCAAACCTACCTCCACCTCTTCACCTGTTTTTCCCCCCTTGAGATGTTTAGGGTCCCATCGGTTGCCCTTCTAGGGATTAAGGGATTATTTCCAGTTTCAACAATTTGGGCCATAGATTTTTCCACTTCTAAGAGTTTCCCTAGAACTAAATCTATATTCCTTGAGAGGAAAGCCCTTTCCAAGTATTCCAATTCCTTGAGGCCTTCCTCCCTTAAGTCAACATCTTGTTCTACCATTATACTAGCACACAGTCGATCAGTTCTTTCCATCCAACAACCATCACTCCCTTTTAGTGTTTCATTATATGCCCAACTAGGTGTCGAACTAGACTCATTAAAAACAATCCACCTCTTACCCTCATTACCACTTCCATTAGCATATTTAGGCACATCCTTTTGTTGAGAATTTTTCTAGAGACGAAGGGCTATTTCTAAGTTTCTCAAACCCTAGTCTTCTCCATCAGGATGATTCGTCCTTGTAACCATGGCATCTAAGAAACTGGTATCCTCCATTTGAAAAATACTTTCCTTTATCTACAACAAGTTTGTTAAAGAATTATCCTCTAACCCTTTTCCTTTCTACAAATGTCGGCATTCACCTATAGGATGTCCTACCCCTTTACACATAAAGCACATTTCAATCATTTCCTCCACTTCAATAGTTTGCTTCTAAATGCCTTCCCCATTTTTTAGTTCCACCTTTTTTGGGAGGGGATGGATTTCCTACCAAAGGATGCATATTCGAGCATACATACTATAGTCTTTATTTTCAATGGCTTCATCAACCTTTACAAATGTTCCTAATTTATTTCCTATTTGTTTTAGGGTTTCTATGTCCCAGTATTCATGGGGAAGATTATACAATCGTATCCAAATCGACACTTCCATGATGGTTTCATTCCTAGGGTTAAAGTTTGGAGTCCATTCTTTTAGAAAGAAACCCTTACCTCCCATCAAAAAAGGGCCACTATTAAAGACCCACTCCTTATCTTTTTCATTTGGACAAATAACAAGATAGAAACCATTAGTTAATGTTTTAAGAATGGTTGATTCACCCCAATTTTCATTACACCAGTTTCTAACCCTTTTAAAAGATGGTCATGGTCCACTCACTTCATGAAAAAATATTTTTCCTTAAACTGAATCACATAATCATTCCAGGCCTGACCATCAATCGTTAAGGAAACTGTGGTATGTTCAATATTAAGGTTTACCTTATTGATTGTTTGAGATGTTCCTTGCGTCTTCGGCCTCCATAAATTCTTTTCAACTTTTTGAAAGTTGACTGTCTCAATCAATCTCATGCTAGCATATCCCCATCTATTCCTTGCAACATAACCTTGATGTTCGGGTTTGTTGTTCTTAGGAATAGTGGAAACCTTCCCCATGTTTGTCGGAGCCTTCCATGATTGTTGTGGTGCTTGCAATGGTGGGTTTTGTGAACACCAACCATTCCTATGATTTTAAGGCCTCACGCCCTAAGATCCTCCATTCCTTCGAAAACCCTCTATTCTACTAAACTCTTGACCCTTCCTTTCTCTGCCATGTTCATAAGCATATATCATAATTCCAATATCTCATGAATATTTTGTTACTAAAGATATCATGAAATATGTTTTTGAGGATCATATTTCATCACTATCTTTTAATTAATTTGCATGTGAAGCCATTGATCAATTTGATTGTAATAGTGTCTCATATGTTTCAAGTTGTAGTAGCAATGATTTGTTTGTATTAATTATAGTGTAACCAAAAAAAATATAACATCACTTTTACATTGTCTTTACATATCAGAGCATATTATGTTGTGGAATATATCAAAATATTGTCCCTAGTCATGTATATAGATTTACATATATATTGATGTAAAAGTAAGGTTCAATTTGATTGCAACATTACAAAATTGTACAATGTTAATTATTTATACAAAACAGTATTTGTACTGCCCTTCATGCCAGTCACTATGCATCCCTCCATGTTGTTAGAACTTTTGCTGCCACCTATTTATCCATAGCTCTGTCATCCTCTTTAGAATTATTTTTTGTCTCCTTCTTGTGATTGGTTGCTTCATTTTTATGCTCCTTCTAAAACTCATGTAAGGTATTTAGAAAAACTTCAACATTGGGATTCCTTTTTTGCCAAGTGTGTCCATATCTAGCCTCTTGAATGTTGATATTGGTTGTGCCTTTTTTCAAGAACTTCTAGAATTTTCCCTTGGAAATTTCTATGGTGAGAAAAACCTATATAGCTACATTGTGAACTATGAGTCTTTTAGCAGACTCAGTAAGCATCCTTTTATTCCCTTTATACTTTTCCTCATTTCTAGATTTTTGAATGGACAAAAGGATTTTAGTAGAAACACGTATCTAGAACAAAGATAAATCACTACTCATTTTATTATCAATTCCAAATAGAATCTTTTTGTAGTTGAGAACAAAGTTATCTTTCCAAATGTTTTATCTGTAACAAAATGTTTTCCAAATTTCTTTAGAAAAAAGGTAATCAAAGAAAATGTGTTGGATTGACTCGGTAACTTTGCAAATATTGCATATGTCAATGTCATTGGATTTAATTTTAAATGGAAGCCTCTATAGAATCAGTATCCATCTAAAACATGATCTTTTAGGTTCCAAAACCTGAATCCAATTATTTTTAAAGATCTTTGACCATTGTTATTTACTTAGGCTTATGCCCCATACTTTATTAACATGTTTTGTGATGTCTATCTATTCGGTTATAGCCTTGTATATTATTTTTTCATTAAATTTAATTAGTGAGATACCATCCTTCTAGTGGAATTCTTGGTATTGTAACTCATCCATTTTCACATCAACTGGGAAGTGAATTTTTTTGCAAGCTTCTTTTAAGACAGTGTATGTTCTCCAATTACTTGGAGGGATATTGAATTCAGTGCTTAAATCATGCCAATTTTTTAGTCTGTCATTTATGATAATGTCACAAAAATATTTAACCCATTTTTGGGCTCAAATTTTAGCCGAGCATCCTTGAAGCATGGCAAGTGGTCTACCTTTGTGCTCCAAGTTCCACCATATTGACTAGTGTAATAAGATAGTGTTGTGACCATTCTTGGTAAGTGACAATCAATAATATTATTTTCTCCAGATGGTCTTGAATACATTCTATCCTACAAGGGATATATGAAAGGTACTGCTAAGGAGATCACATAGGGGGAGAGTTTCCATGACAACCTTCTTGGGTACAAAATTCTTAATATTTTTCTTTACAAGGACCTTCCAAGGCTCCTCTCCATCAAGTGCTCTAGTGATCCAATTGGAAGCCAGGGCAATGCCTTGCAACCTCAGGTCTTTCAACCCTAGACCCCCATTTGACTTGTCTATTGCACACCAGTCCCACCTAACTACATGTCTTTTCTTGTTTCCTTTACCATCAGATCACAAAAGAATTCCTGATCCTTTATTTATTTTATTTATTTGATAACTGCTAAAAAACCATACTAAATCAAATTATATGCTGTAAGAGGATAAGATATTATGGAAAACCTGCAAGTGTCCTTCCAAGGACAAGTCTTGCTTGTTCCATTTATCAATATTTTTCTTTATCTTTTCCTTAATCTAGTGCCACATGTCCTTCATGTTAGGCTAAATAGCGAAGGGGATGCCTATTAAATACCTCATTTTCTTATGTAGTCGTCCCCATTTTATATTGTAATTCTTCAACCAATCAGGGGGGTCTCTTCCCACCCTAGCATGCATGATTTGTCCATAGCTATTTTTTCCTTAGATGCATTACAAAAATTATTGATTTTATCCATCAGATTCTCCATGTTTTCCTCATCAAGTAGGACGAAAATTGTAATATCATCTACAAATTGAATATTGGTGAGGTAACTTTTATTAAGTAGGGTAATCCCCTTGACCCTTGGGGATAAGGTATTATACCTTATTATATAGTGTAGTGCATTTGACACAATGAAAAAAAATCAAGGGAAAGTGGGCATCCCTGCCTTATTGACCTCTCCTATATAAATTCATCAATTAGATTCCCATTTACATCAACTTGCGCCATTGCATATTTGAACAATGTGCTTACAGTATTGCAAAATTTTCTAGGAAATCCATAGGCTTCAAGATTTAACATCACGAATGACCATTCTTCCCTTTCATAGGCTTTTTCAAAGTCAAGGAGTAGCATTGTTGCTCCTTGATTAGTTTTCCTCGCCCATTCCATTACCCCCCAATTGGTGATGAGATTCTCTAGTATATACCTCCCTTTAATGAAACATGTTTGTGTGTTGTTGATGAAGGTAAGATGTCCACCAACCTACAAGAAAGTCTTTGGCTAGTATCTTATAGGGACATTTAGGAGGCTAATTTGCCTGCAATTTTTGACCAAATTTTTGTCACCATCCTTTGAGAGTAACTTGATGATCCCTTTATTTATATCCTTTCCCAAAGAATCCCTTTCTATGGCATCTTTATATACTAGGAATAGGTCATCAAAAACCCAATCTACAAAGTTTTTATAAAATTCTACAAGGAGACCACCAAATCCTAGGTTCTTGTCAATCTTTAGAGAGGATATAGCCATCCCTATTTCCTCCTTTGAGATATCCTTCCCAAGTTTTCTTGTTTCCTCTTCCTTAATTTTCTTTGGAATGAGATGCTTGATGTAGTCTTTGGCTTGGTTTCTCACTTCATTGTCACTTCGGATGTAAAGATGCCCTTGTATAAAATATATAATTGATTCCTTATATCATCTTGGCTAGTTAGCACTATACCATCTACTCAAGTCTGATTAATATTCTCTTTTACTTGTTTATCCTTGATGTACCTGAAGAAGAATTTGGATCCTTTGTCCCCATTATCCAACCAATTCAGTTTGGCCCTTATCCTCAATCCCTAAATTTTAATATCCTGCAATATGCTCAAGGAATTTTTGACAAGGGTGAGATTATGGAGGAGATACTCACTCCTACGCTCACCCTTCAGCTTCATTTCAACTTCCAACATTCTTTCATTTATCAGGCCCTCCACCCACCTTCTATCCATATCCCTCTTCTTCCTAATAGTTTGGAAGGTTATCTTCCACCCTTTTACATCTAGATTCCATCCATTAATTGCATTCAATTATTTATGTATCCATTTGTTAATAGACCTTAAAGATACAATGGAATCCTTGCAATCCTTTTCCTTGCACTCTTCACTTGAGGGCATCACAATAAAGAAGTCTTTGTACATGTAGAACCTATCAAGTCTACATTAAATCCTCTTTCCCCCTATTTATGCATTACACCAAGTGAACCAGATGTTGGTGTAGTCCTCATTTTGACCCTATATTGGGTCAATCAAGGTAATCTTATATTTCATTCTTTGTTAGAAGTACTTCTCATTTCTCTTCCACTCTAGATTCATCATGACCTGCTTGTCTTCACTTCCTTCAACTAAGTTAAAGTCACCCTGAAATGTACAAGGTATATCTTGTAGATTGAGCGACCAATTCCATAACATTATTTTATCTCTATAATCATTTGACACATATATGGAGTAAACACCAAAACATGCCTCCTTTCTTTTGATGGTTATCTAGACTGCTCTATTACATGGTGAAATCCCTGAAGTAGAGAAAAATTTCCCCCATTCCTTTGCAATAATAATGGTAGCCCCCCTTCCCCTTTCATGACTAGTAAAAAATTGAGTAGCCCCTCCCTATATGAATTTCATATTAGTTTCTAGAGTAGAACCAATTTCTTTTATCTCTTGCAACAATACTGCATCCTTCTCCCTCCTCTGAACAAGGAACCTTCTCACTATATGTTTCCTATTCGGGGACTCAAGTCCCCAAACATTCCATGACACAACATTAACATTCAACAGAGTTACTTTTTAGGTTTGTATATGTATCTAGTCTAGGCTAATGTGTTGTAAACTTGGTAAAATCTACTCAATTTAGAGGGTTAACTGGTTGAACAATCCACTTCACATTGCTAATACTACATTAAATTATCAACCAAGGTGCGTAAGATTATGATGGTGCCTTCATGGACTTAAACTACATAAACTATCCTACTAAAGTTATTCTAATTGCTGGAAATTCACAAAACTATAAAATGGTAAAAGTATAAACTAAAAATAGTTGCTACAAGTACCTACGGTAAAGGCTATGACTAAACTATTGAAAATGAAATGATACTATATTAACTAAAAACTTAATAAAGACTATTAGCTCAGTTGAACTATCCTCCAAAGTGCTACTAATGAGCATTGCATGCATATTCCTAAGCATTCATTCATAATAAGCAAGAAATGAAATCCCAATTAACTTGCATATGATTCATGAATAATGATAAACTAATAACAACTATCAACATAAATAAATAATTGAAAGGTGAAGTGAAGAACAATACCTTGAGTGGTCTGCTCAAGTAACCATTCCCACTTTAATCGAACTCAATCTAACTAATAGATTTCATGCATTTCATGAACTGATATCCATTTATTGCATAAGATAAAAGATTACAAAATATCCTTGCACAAATTGTACTCAATCATTCTAAAGATTCATGTTTCAAATGAAAGTGATAGATAACATAACATACAAGAAAACTAACTTATGGACTCAATCAAAAGTTATATACAAACTGAGGAAATCCTTATTGGAAATAATAGCTTAAATAAAATCATTAACTCTACTCCCAAATAATCAGAGAGTAGAATTAAGACTTGGAATTTTTCAACCTACAACTAAAAATGAAGGAGAATCCTATCAAAACTAGAACTCTATCAAAATATAATGCATGCAATTATACACCCATCTATCAAACTCCCATGTAAGAAAGACCTCTTCTTCAACATTTATTAACTGATTATAATAATATGCGCTCTATCTTCATTAATTTCATTCAACCAATGATCATTACGTTCAATTGTTTCTGCAGTTTCCCTTGTTTCGGTGTCCAATTCCCCTTTTGCTGCAGGTTCATCCTGCAACTGCTATGTATCATGGTTCCTCCTTTAGATGCAAATAAGTTAGTTTCACAAAACACATACACAAGGATAAATATCATAATTAAACATAGCATTCCATCATCATTCCCATACAAATATTCATATAAACCATTTAATGCTAATATATTAAACCATAATTCCATCACCATGTTTTTGGGTTGAGGTCTGCATAATGGATATAAAAAGGATAAAATGATATGGAATATTGTTTAGAAAGTATCTTAAAGTCCGCATTAAACCAACAAAAAATAAGCTATTATCTAGACCTATCAGTCTCTTTCTCATTCCTAAATGCATAGAAGCATTTGGGTAGATTTCCCTTAGCTTCTATTTGAGCTTAGCATTAGGTATAGGGATAATACCATTTTTTTCTTCATTTTCTCCTTAGCAACTCACATGCTTCCTTTTCCAGTTGGGATATGTATAAGAGAAAATTTGAACCCCTAATGCAAATTCCCCTTTTACACCTCTTCAATTTAGAAAACCAAACTCAAAGGCTTAATTCCACATAAGCCCATTGCTCTTCATACAATTGGTACCTATTTTGTGTGTCTATGGAGGTGTTTCTATCAAGGACACCCGCATGAAACATAGACATCATTGTGACATGTTATGTCCCTGTGGATCCCCACGATGAAAGTAGCAAAGACGTTACACTTCCTATTGGAAGTCTAAGTGTAATGCCTCCCTTCGGTTGGTTGTCTCAAAATATGGCCATTTTCTTCCATTCTTCCTTCATATTCTCATTTCATTCATCCATTTTCAAGTTTACAACATCTCTACAATATCTCTCAGCATTCAAGCATTCATCCACAAGCTTTGTAGCAACATTTCTCACTTCATAGAAGCAATCTATCACTTCACCACTTTGATAGAGCAAGCGCAAGACAAATCCATTACAACATAGGGTTGAGTTCCTCTAATATTTCTCCTCCACTAGCCTTTAGCGCTTTGGACAGAGGTTGTAAGCTCCTCTCATCTTCTCTATTGTTTGGTTGAGTAAACACGTTACTGTTTTGTAGTGTTTTTGGTGTACTTTCCTTTTATTCCTTCTTTATTTCTTTATTTCTATATCGTTGCAAACCTAGCTATCCGTGGAGGTGGAAACACCAAAACAGGGGTCTGACTAAGGCAGACCCCTAAATAGCCCCCAACATTTTCCCTCTTTTTTATGTGTAGGTGGAGAGATCTTAGAGCAATCTGGTGAAAGGATTATTGTATGAGATCATCTTCATTACCCTTGCGGTAATCTACTTTCTTTATCACATTCGTCTTTACGTTTCGTTATTCATTATCTTATTTTTCACCTTTAGAAACTCTTAAACTAGGTTGTTAGTCTACTTTTAGAGGTTGGAATTTGTCTCCCTAGTTTTCTAGCCATACAAATTCTAGCACACCTGAGATATTCCAACACATCATGTTGTCATTCCAGAGTCACGCTTATGTCCTCTGATAGAGAGTTATCCAAGATACAGAGTTGGCCCTAAAAACTGACTCGCCTAGTCTCCTTTCAACTCTCGGGTTTGTAGAGTGATCGAAGGACCTTATAGTCCTCATCATTCTCATCCCATCCATCCTAACATTCTCTTTAACTGAGGTAAGTTATTGTAGCCATACTGATCTCAACCTCTTGTGACCTGAGGCCTTGCAGTGGTTGGTTTCTCTCTCTTACATTTTTGGTGAACCCGACGTGAACCAATGTCTTTTCGTTCGTCAGTGTTCTGGGATTTTTTTCTCTTATACTCTTTGATCGTTGTACTCTTGTGTGTTTTGAAGGTTTTTGAGCATCACAACCTAGTCCACGACCTCTAAGAATATTTTCAGGAGAATTCTACGACACCTTCTGATGGAGAAGATGAAGTTCTCTTCTAGTTTTACTACCGGTCTTTTCTCTAGTTCTGTGGTTGGATTGCCTACACAGGATCATGTGCCACAGGGTGAATCTAGATTCCTTGATGAAATTGATCACATCCCTACCCATCTTGCATCACCAACCTCATCATCTATCGACGAACATGAGGCTATCCACATCCCTTTTGAATATGTTACTAGTTTAAGCAAGGGGTTGGGTGCCTTGGAAAATCACCTAGAAAAAAACCTGAAGCTGGCTAGGGTTGCTAAAGTTATTAGCAAAATAAAATACATGGTAGGAAAAGATCGAATAGGCATAGAACTCTTGACTAGCCTCACCGTTTTAGCCGAAGCATGCGCCCCTTTGAGTCACGGTAGTATGATATGAGGTGGAATCTTCAAAGAACATGAGAGGCAGTTAGGAGTGTCAATGCCTCTAATATTCATGTACATGGCTGACAAGATCCATTCAATCAAAATCCCCCATACTTCTGAAAGTTCTACCTTTTTTAGAGTAAATAAAAACCCTCTAGGTTTTCACTTCACCCCTTCTGCCACCTCTGGTGGTAGAATATTTGGTGAGATAATCGGTGGAGGCTTTGGTGGTGGTAACTTCAATGGAAGAGGTGGTACTAGAAGAATTGGTTTTGGCGGAGGTCATGGTAGTGGCTGTGGAAGTGGTGGTGGTTCCAGCCGAGGTCACACTGGTGGCTCAGACGGTAGTCATGATGATGGCTCTAGTGGTGGTTCCATTGGTCTTATGCCTTCTAACGACCCTATTTTGAACACCCTCCTTCAGAATATGGGAAAGATGTAGAACTAGCTGGCGAACCTTTCCCAGGCTTCTGCCTAGCATATCTTCTAGCCCTTCTTCCAACATAGCCTGTTGTCAGTAGCAATTTTGAATACTGCTTTCCCGCAAGGGATGGAGATTCCTAAATTTGAGAAATAAGATAGTAAAGGAGACCCACAAACACGTGTCCACTTTTAATGCCTTGTGTACAGACTTCTTCCATCACGATGCGTTGATGGAAAAAATGTTCCCTCGATCCCTCAAGGATACAACACTCGAATGGTATTGTTCCTTGCCTGACAATTCCATCTTTTCATCCGATCAGCTTGTGAACTAGTTCCTATGATAGTTCCAAGCCAACATCGAGCCTAAGATGACCTTTTCTGACCTTGTTCGATGTAAACAAGTGGATAATGAGAAGATTACCGACTTTATAGCGCAATACCAAGCGCTCTTTTCACAAATATCGTACTCATTTCTAGACTCTGATGTGCAAAAGGTGTTCATAGGGAACTTACAAAGGCCTTGGCAAGATAATTTTTCCCTTATGAAATACCCTTCTTTCACACATCTGTGTGCAGCCCTATGGGAGTATCAACAGATGATAGTATAGTTCAGGGGATCTTCCTCGTGCTCCCATCTGGAGGGAAAGTCCATTATATTAATCTCTAGAAAAGGAAAGGTTGTTGCGAATGTGGTAGCCACTGTGGATAACAATGGCCTCTGGCTCGACTAAAATTTTACAAAGTTATTTGAATCTTATTCTTCCATCTTACAGAAGTTTTTAAAGGATAAGATCATTAACCTACCAACTGCGAAACTAGTTAGGGAACCGTATCCTAACTGGTATGAAGCAAATACATATTGTCAATACCATCAAGTTAACAAACATGATTCTAAATGTTGCATGCACCTGCATCATGAGATACATGATCACATTGAGGACGGTACTATTCATCTTGATGGAAGTAAGAAAAACATGAACAAATCAAGGGCAAAAGCTAATAGTGAATTGCAGATATACATGGAACCGTTTCCATCGCACTCTGCTAACATGATTATCAATCCCTCTGACTCAGTTTTCTAGTCTAAAGCCTACGCTAACATGGTTACTATTACTCCTCCTCGTCTTACGACCCGTTCACCGGATATAACATTCACTTTGCAAGACGCACTAATAAATGGCAAACCCTCTCCACTCTACATTCCCACTCTCCTCAATGGAAACATTGTGACAAGGGTCTTAGTTGATCCTGCAAGTAGAGTGAATGTCATAATAGAGGAGACTCTATTCTTAAACTCCTTGCAAAGGGAGGAATATGAAAAAAAAAATTCCATCATTCATACGCATGATGGTCTCGCCCTTAAACCCTTTGGATCGGTAACATTGTTCATCCTGGTTAGACCTAGGAATGTACACATGGTTTTTGACGTCATTCCTAAGTCAGACCTATTCAGATTGAAGCTAGGTATACCTTGGTTGGCTTCCATGAATGGGATCTCCTCTGTGATTCATAAGTGCCTTAATTTTTCGCATGAAGGTATCGTGCATTTGGTGCATGATACTCGATACCAACTTGTGGTGTCTTGTGGAGGATATTCGTTAGATCACTTTTGGCTCACTCTAGTCGTTTCACTTCCACAAAGAATGAACTTGCTCCATATAAACTATGTGAAGTATAAGACAAGAGGCAAGAACAACTAAATTTGACCCTTCCTGTAGCAGAGCAACCCACTAGCTCCTCTTCCCGAAAGGGAAAGGAGAAGCTTGCTCCTTCTCAGGATACCTCATCTACTCCCCTTTCTTGGGAGGAGTATTGGATCAGTAAGCCTAGTTTCTACTCGTTGAGTCTAATGGTGCCTGCTTGGCATAGACCCAAGATCAGGATATCAGATCTCCCTAATGGGTCTCCTAGACCTTGGTACTATTTATATGATAGAAAGAAAGGTTCACAAAGATAATTTTCCCTATGAGCTCTTACCATTCCCGCGAACAGGAAGAGGTCCACTGTCAAGGCACTAGAATTGATTCCTCCTGCTGCTTCTAAACCCGTTCCTCCTACTTCCATCCAAGAACCCATCCCTCCACTGGAAAAACTATGGAGGAAAATCCCATGGCTAAGTAGGATCCTTTCATCACTTTTCAAACTTTGACTTCTAGTTCGAAGAGTCATAGAAACTACCTTGTGCACAAGTGCAAGCATTAGTGAAAGGCTCTTTTGGTTGAACAAGCCACCTTATAGAAGAAAGAAGAGGAGATGACCGCTCCTACATCAAGACCTCCTACTGTGTCCTCTTTCTTTCATCCTGCTTCTATCCAAACTTTCTCCATATCACTTTCGACTTTCATTGTGAGCACAAATGCACTCGAAAAGGTGCAAGTGTTCATCGCTTCTTCGATGGAGCTGCCTCTACTAACATCCATTCTAGATGTCTCACCTTTCCTAAAGCTTGTAGATATGATTAATACTTTGGTTGTATCTACTGTGGTTCTTTCCTCCTCTACCTTTGCCCTTCTTTCTTCGTCTATGGGGAGTTCACCTCCTCCAACGAAGAAAAAGGTGGAGAGTGGCCCCTCCAGGAATGGAGGAAGTAAGAGGAGCCAACCTTCTCCGAAAGGTGGCCCCGCACTAACTTGTTATTTCCAAGTGATGGAACTATTCCCAGCCTCTCCCGAGTTCATCACTAATTTTGAATCGCTCAATGAGCTTAGCGATGAACCTCAGGTGGAATCTCCTCCATCCATTGAAGTGAAACACGGAACTCCCGTTAAGTGCATGTTTAACTTGATGCATGAATTTTTGACCTTGTCAGCGATCTTTTCAAGGTCGTTGGCATTAGACCCACAAGAGATAAGTGACAGAGACCTCATAGGTCCTTCCTCCTTGGCCATTGTTGCGAGAGGATCAAAAGCACCTCCCCTTAACATTACACCATTACTAGCTCATCATCCTTCCCCCTACGATGATCTAGAGTGGTAAGTTGACAACCTCTTGGTTGAACAATGTTAGGGGGCGACCCTCTTCTTGATCTTTAGATTAGATGTGTGTGTGTTATGATATTCTTCCCCCATGATCATGCTATATGTTTCTGGATGACCCTTGTCACCCCTGTTGGTGCTTAGATATAGGTGTGGCATTTGTGTTGTAAAACTTCTTCTATTTGTATCATCATTCTTCCATGTTTGTGATTGAATTTTGACAAATTAGGGACGATGCAAAGCATTGGGGGCATTTAGGCTTCCCTTCCATGTTGAACCAATTTTTTATTTTTACTTTGTATTTTGTGCATTCTTCCTGATCTAGTTGGGGATTGATGATCTTTCACCTCACATCATGGTTACCTATTATATATAAATAAAGGTAGATCCGACCCCACAAAACCAGATCCTCCTGTGCCCTTTGTGTGTGTTCTCTTTTCTTTTTCCTTCTCTTTATCTCTCTCTTCTTTGCTTGAGTTGTCCCTTTCATGTGCGACAACACCGCTTCTATATTACATGATCTTTAGAAAATGCATTTGTTGCCAATGAATATTTTCTCAAAGTCCCTCCACACACTACTTTGCTAGAATTTCATTCTCGACTTGAAACCCTAAATGAAACATGTTTCCTTCATCACAAGTTCATAAATAAAGGACTTGGAAACCTTCCTCTGAAGCAGGAACACGTTTGATCTTCCCCTCGTGTGGGGGCATATCTTTCTTTTCGAATTCCTTGATGAAGTGAACATCTTTCAAAAGGATTCCTTGATGATGAATAGATTCGAGAAAGAAAGAATTGGCTTTTGAATAGTGTGTCCCTTGAGTGGACCCTTTCTTTTCACATCGAGTTCCCAAGGGACCCCTTCAAAAGCCTCTTCATCCTGGTATCTAGCTTGAGAGCAGCCTGACTACATCGGCCTCACATCTTCATGTCTAGCTTGGGGGCAGCCCGACTAGACCTACTTCACATCCTTGCATCTAGCTTGGGGGCAGCTTGACTAGACTTCACTTTTCAAACAACGCGTCCCTTGAGTGGACCCCTCTTCCATTTGAAGGGTTCCTAAGGGATCCCTTTGAAATTTTTCCAACTTGGCGATGGTTTGCATGACTGTTCATTCACTGGCCTGTGTGGTTGCTTCCTAATATGCTCTACCTATAGGTAAACATGTCATCATTCTTAACTCCATAGAGTCCCCTTTGCTTGGTCTCCCTCATGTGAGAGTTCTTGGGGGATACCTTCCTTGCAGGTCTACAAGCCTATAAGGTTCTTTCCTAGTTTCCTTCATGTGAGATTTCTTGGAGGATACCTCCCTTGCAGGTCCGTGAGCCTATAAGGCACTTTCATTCTTTAGCTTCATAGTTTTATGGAGCTACGAAGTCCTTTTCTGATTCTACACTTTTGGGTTTTCCAGACCATGCTCTACTTCCTCAATGGTTCAGGTTTACATCTCTAACCCTTACTACTTCTTCGTTCTCCTTTACCAAAGCACTCATCAGTACTCATGCTCGCTAAAGTGGGGGAAAAATGTGTAGGAGCGAATTTTCACCCCTAATGCAAATTCCCCTTTTACACCTCTCCACTTTAGAAAACCAAACTCGAAGGATTAATTCCACATAAGCCTACTGCTCTTCATACATTTGGCACTTGTTTTGCATGTCGATGGAGGCATTTCTGCCGGGGATGCTCATGTAGTGCGTAGACATCCGTGCAGTGCACTTACATCCCTGGAAAATTCTCGCAGTTGAAGCAGCATAGACGTTACACTTCCTATTGGAAGTCAAAGTGTAATGCCTCCCTTCAGCTGGCCAACCTAAATATGACAGTTTTTTTCCATTCTTCCTTCATATTCTCATTTCATTCATCCATTTTCAATTTTACAAGATCTCTAGAGCATCTCTCAACATTCAGGCATTCATCCACAAGCTTTGTAGCATCATTTCACACTTCATAGCAACAATCTATCACTTCACCACTTTGATAGAGCAAGTGCAAGAAAAACCATTGCAACAGAGGCTTGAGTTCCTCTCATCTTTCTTCTCCACTAACCTTGAGCACTTTGGACGGAGGTGGTAAGCTCCTCTCATCTTCTCTATTGTTTGGTTGAGTAAACACATTACTGTTTTGTAGTGTTTTTGGTGTAATTTTCTTGTATTCCTTCTTTATCACTTTATTTCTATATCATTGCAAACCTGGTTGTCTTTGGAGGTGGAAACACTAAAATGGGGGTTTGACTGAGGTAGACCACTAGACAATCCCCAAAATTTTCCCTCCTTTCTGTGTGTAGGTAGAGAGATCTTGGAGCAAGCTGGTGAAAGGATTATTGTATGAAATCATCTTTGTCACCCTTATGGTAATCTACTTTCTTTATCACATTCATCTTTACATTTCATATTTCACTGTCTTATTTTGCACCTTTAGAAACTCTTAAACTAGGTTGTTAGTCCACTTTTTAGGGGTTAGACCTTGTCTCCCTGGTTTTGTGGTTGTACAAACACAAACACGCCTGATAGATGCCAATGCACCATGTTGTCATCCTAGAGCCATGCTTCTATCCTCTGATAGAGAGCTATCTGAGACACAGAGTTGGCCCTAAAAACTTACTCGCCTAGTCTCCTTTCAACTCTCAGGTTTGTAGAGTGAAGAAGGACCTTATGGTTCTCATCATTCTCATCCCTTCCATCCTACCTTTCTCTTTAACTAAGGTAAGTTAGGTCATCCATACTGCTCTTGACTTTTCGTTACTTGGGGCCTTGTAGTGGTTGGTCCCCCTCTCTTACAAGATGACATTCCCATTCCACTTTTTCCTTTTAGATCTCTTGTTTCCTTCTACCACCGTTGCCTCATGGGACTTATCTTTTGTGGTCTCTATGGTAGTAAGCTCCTCTATGTACCCTAAAGACATCAAGTTCAAATGTGATACAAGGCCATCTGGATTTTCCACATCACCAAGCTCGATATTGGAGTCATATTCTAGATTGGCAGGCTCTAAGGGAGCAACCTCCATTTTTTGTACATCATTATCCAATTGGATAATTATATGACCCTCCTTTTTCCCATTTGACCTCAAGCAACCACTATGGCAAGCATCATTTAGGGGGTCATTGATGCTTATGGTAAGGGAAGAAGCCCCAACCTCTACGACTTGCTTTCCCACATTACTAGTGATAGATTGATGGACAAAGAGGGATTGGTTATGGCTTTCAAACTCGTTTACTAACTCTTTAACTCTTGAAGGTGATATTGAGCCTTCTTTTGGTTTTCCCCCCTCTTTATTTAATTTATTATCATTATCATGTACAACATTTACTTCCTGAGTTCTATAATTGATGGAGAAATCCTTAGTTTCACTACTTTTATTATTTTTCCTTAGTCTTCTTTGCAGGTTTTTACATTTAACGATGATTTTGAAGGTGCTTTATTATTAACCCTACCCCTAGTTGGGGCATTATTTCCATTCCTTTTTTGGATTAAAGCAAATTTTTGT
Organism: Sequoiadendron giganteum; assembly: GCA_007115665.2. Taxonomy (NCBI): domain Eukaryota; kingdom Viridiplantae; phylum Streptophyta; class Pinopsida; order Cupressales; family Cupressaceae; genus Sequoiadendron; species Sequoiadendron giganteum. Next base: position 297,615,536 of record CM021107.1, read on the forward strand.
CTTATGTGGCCTTCCCTCGGACATAGGTAGTAGGCATTAAGCCCACCAAGATTTCAAAGGCATAATTAAATGTCCCTAATTTGAGTTTTATTTCCAAATTTTAATGAATGTCAACCCTAGGATGGATAGATACCAAAGCCCTAACATCTGAGTAGGGTAGCGAGAATTTGGTATCCTCTAATCTAATAATATTTCCATATGGCTCCAATAGGAGAGGAATGAATTTTCAGACCCTTTGTAGCACCTACTTAATAAAAGTCTACCTTGGGCTAGATAATGCCAATATTTATTTATTTAGGGCATCAAGATCCCATGCTAAAGCATGAAACATTGCCTTCCCCACTTGCTAGAATTGTTTCCTTACAATTTCTTCCTACGATTTTTTATTTATAAAAATTATTACAAATAATCCTTTTTGGACCATTCTACATTAGGAGTAATGGAACCCTAATTTAGTCTCCCATATATTATGAAGCCATTCATCCAAGTATCTTCTAACTGAGACTTTAGAAACATCTGTGGCCATCAATAAATAACACTTTTTTAACCTAAAATCTTCCTCAACAATTGCATTATCAAGTTCCTCATTGGGAACCATAATAGCTTTTTAGGGGAAGCTGAAGGATTATTACCTTGTCCCTCGCTTCCCTATCCTTCGACATCTTCAACCCCTTCAACCAAGAACTTAGCACCCGCTACTAGCCTATTATTTTGCTTCACAATAACGTCCCTAAAGGATTTGGCATGTGGCGAGTCCCTTTTAACCTCAGATGGCTCTTTTTCCACATTGTCTAGAGGGGTCAAATCCCCCTCCATTATTACCCAAACACCATTGGACTATCACACATGTAACTAGGGTAGAAAATGGGTGCCACACACCAGGATTTCAAAATGAAAAGTAATGTAGTAGATGCCTATACTTCCAACTAGGGTGGAGGAGGGCTAAGCCTCCTCCATTATCGCATGAGAAACTCTTACTCAAACCAAAAGAAGTCACTTCTACATGCACGAGTTTTTGATGGATTTTGTTTATGGTTTGGGGAGATGCATGAGGGAAGAAGTACTCCAGCCTTAACTCCTTGGGTTCTACCTCCTACTTTATTGGTTGATGGTTGTCCTACTTTTCTGATTAGAGAGTTTCCAGGGTATAATTCAAGGAAAATTGTTGTTCAGATGGATAGGAGGGACTAGAATCAACACTTCAGTGTCAGAGATTGGTTTGGTGATGAGTTCTTATCACCCTTTGACAATAGTGATCTATTTTTCTCCATCATGGACATGATTCATGGATTGCAGGGTATTGCTCTGTTTTATACCAACAACTTGTAAGGGGTTAGTATATGTTTCTCTGCACATATAGATAATTATGATATATGAGTATTATCACCACAGTACTTGGAGTTGGCATGATGAGGATGATTTATAGGTTTGGGATCCAAAAAATTTATTGTTGGGTGGTTGGCTTCATGGGTTGGCAGAGTTTTATAATGTCTTGCACTTCGAATGCATACTGAAGTTAAGGGTTAGAATAGTCTACAAGACCATTTAGGATCTGGGTGGTTGGTGGATAGGTGTTGTTGTTTTTCCACTCTAGCTTCAAGTGTTGTGGCAGATGGAGCATGATGAGTTTACAATTTTTATCAGAGTGGTGGGACAAATTCATGGTGGATGTCTACAAAGTCAGACTTGGGATCCCAGGATTACATTTGGGTTTAGTCATTTTTTATTGGTTATTATTGTGGATACCTTGGCATTTCTTGAGGACAAGTAATCTTTGGGAAGGGTGGACTGCAATGTCCCCATTTTAGGGTTCTCATGCTTTGTTGATGGAGATGATTTTTTGGGTTTGTATGTGCTTGATTGAACGGGTGATTGGATGTTACCAGTGAGCTCAAATGGCTTATAGGAGATATTTGATACTTTTAGCTATTATTTCTAGCTTTCGATTTGGGCTTCAAGATTCTTGGAGGGAGTTTCTATTTATGGAAATTCGGCTGGTTGGATTTGATAATCTTTATTCTTCATTAGGATCACTCCAACACAATTAGTTTCCAATTTCGATGCATTTCGACAATTCCACAAAAATGAGTGTATTGATGGTTATATTTTAATTAAATTACTAAGGTTGCTTAAAATTAATTAAAATAGTTAAAGGGTGCTTTCTATCATAGCTCGTCAGAACTGAGATGAGATGCCTTAACTCATGGATGCATTAAACAGGGACCTTGTGTGTCAAAATATCATTATTTTAATGAAAAGGTCATTTTCGGAGTAAAAAAGGATGTTTTAATTAAAAATTGCATCTTAAAAAAGGAAGCTTCTGGAGAGTTAGAGAAAAAGTATAAAAGGGGTTTTTAGAGCTCATTTGGTCATTCTAGATTTTATATTCTCACTTTCACTTTTGAAGAGCTTTCTCTAGCTTCTCAGGTCTGTGGGTTTGGAAACCCTAGGGCACCAGTTTCGGTGGTGAAACCATCCACCCTAGCTAGAGATTGTTGAGGAATCCATTTAGGATTTCTACAGGTACTTCATTACAAATTTAATGGTCACTTTCAGCGACCAAATTTGGAGGAGAATTGATCTATTTCAAAGATGAAATTTAGTCAAGGGTTTGAGGTGGATGCAAATGCATTTCTTTGATTTTCGTGGGTATTTATTACTGAGTCAAAATTTGCATCAGAAGTTGGTATTTTTTAGTGAACTTAGTCTCCAAGAGGGCATGGCTTGCTGATAAACCCTAGGTGCCCTATTTTGAAGCATACAACAAGCAGGATGTGGGTCTTTGTTGAGGATTATTGGCCCTAATGAGGAAAAACATGATAGCAGGGAGTAAAAACATGGAGGTCAGAAGTTGTTGTAAGTTTGACAAGCTAAGGTGAATCATCTCTAGGTCTGGTCATCTTATTACTACATCATACCTTGCCTTTCTCTATGTGTTGGGGATGTCTGTAAGTTACCGCTATAATTTGAGTTATTCATAGTGATGGGTCTGAGTTGTATTCCATAAAATGCTTTGTAATAGTTGATTGTAATGTATCTAAGTATTATACACATATTTTAGTTCTTAGTGTCTCAAGAAAAGTATATCAAACTACTTATAAAGACTTTATGTTATTGTTATGCAATATTAGGGTTGTCAAGGAATTTCTTAGTGAAGGGATTGACACTCTAATAATTTTTCAATCATTAGTTTATAACCATATTACTATTGTGCATGTAGAATAGTCATGCAAACAATTAGAAATTATTCTTATCTTGATATCATATTATTCTAGTTGTAATTGATCTCTGATATACATTGTCGATGTTGTAACTAAAATGTATTCCCGAGCTGCAATATTTAGATATTAGTCCTCGAGGTCAAAGGAAGAAGTGATAGATCAAAATATTAAACCTTGATATATTTTACCAATCTAAACTTGAGCATACTTGCATGGTATAATTGAAAGGTTCTTGAATTGTAAACTCTGTCAAATTGTTGTTCAAAACTAAGGACCATACATTGTTATATTATTGTTCTTTCTGAGTGCAATAATCTGGTATTAGGATATGGTAAAATTTTGATCAAAACATTGTAAAATCAGTCTTATTTGAAGAAAGTTGTCGAAGCATTATCTCTAGAACTATATGCATTGTTCTTTCAAAAATCAGTATTTATATACATCTATTGTTATCTACTGATTAGTGCAAATCAATCATGTTTGGGAGTTCATTGACATGATACTCTTAATGTATAAGTCTAATATCAATTTTAAGCATGTACCAATCTGCTATCAATAAGTAAATAGTCCATTTTAATACTTAGAAACCTTGTAAAGTCCCTGTTGCTCATGAGAATTCAAAAATCAATGTGGCATTTTGTGGTTGAATATGTTGAATGATTGAAATCAAAATGTGCTTACCATCACTTACTCATAAATTATTAATTCACAAACTCATATGATATTTACTTAATTGGCAAATGAAATATGCCATATTAAGTCTTTAGAAAAATTAATCATTCAAACTAGCAAGGGTCATTACAACAAGCTATCTCTTACCTTTCTAACCATGTATTTTTTTCTACATTTTGATTACATAAAGGTTTTGATCTTCACTTTTGCTATTGTCTTTCTTTTTTTTGAAAACATATATTGTATTTTTTGGTGTCATATTTGATCAATTCATTCAAATTTGAAACAAATTACATTTTTACATTCTAGATTCTATTCTATACACATAATAAAATTGATCAATTTTTAAAAGAAATATAGGAGAGCACGCTCAACTTTGTTTTTTTAAGATGTGTCCATTTTTAAAATTAGTAAGAATTCAAATATTCATTAAAAAATTATTAAAAAAAATCAGGTATAAAGTATGTGATGTTAGCTAATTTTCTACTAAAATGATTTGTAAAATACTTTTAAAAATTCAATTTTAGTGGGAGCACACTAGACACTATGTTATACCTTTTATAGCAAAAATAAGAGCTTGTTGTGTGCTCCCCCTAATTGAACATTTTAATGTCCAACATTTTTTTAATTTAAAAAATACAGTATAAAAACTAGATTCTGAAATCTACGAATCTTGTTCTTATTACATCTTCAAATTTTAAGTGTGGATATCTTCAATTTATCATCCAAGATTGGTTTTTACTAGTTTTAGAAATAAAAAAGTGCTCATTTATACCCTTTTGGTCCCCCATTTTATTGCACATACCTAAAATCTAATATATCTTCTTTCTATGTTGATATTTTGTTATGAACCTTAATGATGAGTACTCTTGTCTTCTTAACCAACTCCTTTTCAAACAAATATTACAGAGAAACTTGACTAATAATGAATCAACATATCTAGCTTGGATGTCCTTATGACACACACTCCAAAATAAAGAGCTTCCTTGACTCAACTACATTGAATATGTAAAAGATACATATTCTCTCCTTCCATTGTTCTTTTGGTCACTTCTATTTTTCTATTTCGAATAAAAAATATGTGATTTAGTCCTCAATTAGACTATCAAAATCTTTGCTATCTAATTGATATTGGTAAGACCCCGTCCCTTGTGACCTTGTTGATCTTATTAGTCATCAATGGTTTATGTTATGTATTTTACTTTCTTTTGTCATCATTGTTCATATACATCAAGTTGTTTATATTTTTAATTGTTAACTAACTAACTAGTGGTTGTTGCAATTTTGTGTGATAGCCAAATGATGTCTATTCCCTATTTACATAAGTATGTAATGCTTGAGAGGTTTCATTATTGATAATATCATTATGTATATTTATGTATTTCATCATGTTAGGTGATTTATATTATAGGTGTGAGTAAGTGGATATATTAGATAATGATTGATATTTAATATTTGGTTGTTGTAGTATTCGTTATAGTTAAAATAGATTAGTGATAAATGGTAATATTTTGATATTAAATAACATGGTCAATTATTGCTTGACTCTAAAAGATATTATTTAAGTAGGTAGAGTTAAATTATATATAGATATAACTCCTTAGTTGATTATCATTAGAAGAGTATTTTTCATATGCCATCTATTTCAAATATTATTTATTACGAAAAATACTGACACCTCATTTTGGTTGAGTAAATAGGTTAAAATTGGCCACTATTGATGAAGGGGTCACATAGCTATTTCCCTTTTGTCGTTCTTGGAAAATTCTAGTATTGTAATGGATATGTATTCAACCTTGTTTTGTAAGGGTCAAGTGCATGTGGGAGATGTTACTTATTAGACCCTAGAGTCACCTCTTTAAATGCCATTATTTATTTTAGGTTTAATAATTTTTTTATGTGGTTTTAATTGTTTAAAAGGTGCCCTAGGTGGTAGGTCTATAAAGTAGGGGTCTTTTTATTCTATAAAATCACTTAAATAAAATTTAAAACCCACCCTAATTCCCCACTTATGAAAAGTAGCGAAAATTGGGTTGGTGGGGTGGTTGGGAAGTTATGTGGAGTTGGTTTTCTTTTTCCTTATATATTCCTTCTTTGTGAAAGGAAAAGAGGATCCCTCTTGTAATACCCCTCTGTTTTTCTTTTTTGATGTGATGGTATTTTATTCAGATGTTATTATTATGGCATGCTTTAGATTAACATAAGTGGATATTTGAAGTAATGATGTTTTTTTGCGTTTGATTATATTATTGATGTTAGATTCGTTAGTTGGTAATACTGTATTGGTGAAGGGGACGGGATTGCATCACTCGCTTGCGAGCGCCCTGCGATTTCGAGATTTCCTCTTTATGATGTGTTTTAACTATGACATATATATGCATGTGGATATACTCTTTGTTCGCAGGTTGACAGGTATAGGACATCGACTCCACCTGGTTTTACAGGTTTGAGCGTGTCCATTGCCCAACGACATTTGATTGGGAGATAGTAGCTAGGTTTCCCGTGTCAAGTCATCGCCCTAGTCATAAGTGTGTCGTCAATTTTAGTCTGGTTCAGTTGTTTAATACTGTTTAATTTGCCTGGATTTTATTTATTTTACAAGATAAAAAAAAGGTAAATAAATGGCTTAAGTATTTAAGTTGTTGATTAAATTAATCTGGTTATAATGTGAGAAATGCTATTTAATTTAATTAATAAAATAATTTAATCTTGGATTAGATATATTTTATTGGTTAATTAAATTAATTGTGTTGAAATAAATTAAGTTATTCTTTTTTGGAAATTAATAGATATTTTGTTTGAAATTGAAAATTAAATAAAAATAAATAAAAATTTAAAATTTCATTTTCAGAAAACTTTGAATTCAAAAATTGAAAATAGAGATATTTTGAGATATTTTATGTTTTCTGTTTTCAAAAATTGATTATGGTGGTTGAATAGATATTTCCATTTTTTTTTTTGCTATTATTTGGATTTTTGGATAAATTTTTAGAGAGGATGAAAAATGGAGATTTAGAAAAGGAAAGGAATTTTTGGTTGTGTGTTTGGATTTGGATTTTTTTGGAGAAGCTCAGTTGGATTGCTAGGAAGGATCTTGAATCTGAGGAGAAGGCTTTGCACCATTGTCAGCTTATCAAGATTTTGGAAGAACTGGGTTTTCTTTTATTAAATTAGTTTCATTTTGGAAAAAGAATCACAATTTTTTTATGTTGTTGAAAATATATATAAGCTTTGTTTGATTTGCAAAATGAACCCATGTTAAATCTAGTTTTAAAAACTTTGAAAACCTTGGTTTGAAAATGGAAATTCTCAAAGAAAATTTAAGTTCTTGACTGTAAATGATCATTTTAGTTACTACCTGCTCAATTAATTATGTAAATTTCTTGTGAGAAATTTATATATATATATATACAAAGATATATATACATACATACATATATATGTATATATATATATACAAAGATATATATACATACATACATATATATGTATATATATATATACATACATATATATATTATTTATGCTTTATATTGGGCTTATGTTGTTAATGATTAAATTAGGAAAACCCTTGTTTTAAAAATAGATTTTCAGATTTTTTTAGAAAATCCGCAAGGGTAACGGATTTATTTATTTTATGTTAAAAATAAAAATAAAAAGAAATGAGGGAAGGGTTTTTGGGGAGTCGTTGGGGGCTCACCCCCACCGCGCCCCCCATGGGAGGCGTGTGGGGGGAATCGTGCGCCCAACGCGCACCCCACCCAATCGTCGCCACCAAGGGATGACTGTGCGTAACACAGTTGCGCCCCTTTGTGGGGCTCGACTGTGTTTACACATAGTTGGCCCATACAATGCGGTTCAACTGTGTGTAAACACAACCGACCCAACAAAAAATTGTGCACACCCCAATAAATCCGCGGTTTGACTTTTGTTTAATTTCATCTTTTTTTCAAAAAAAAAAGAATATAAATAAATATATCTATAATATTTTATAATATTAAAATATTAAGTATTAAAATATATATATATATATATATGTCTAGGTATGTAAGGACATATACTTATATGTATATATATTATTATATATTATTGTTTTGGAAATAATATAATATATTAAATATATATATTGAATATATATATATATATTTAACTGGTGATTTAAATAATGGCATATCATGAATGTAATTGGAGGATTTTTAAATTAACATGTTATAGTCGAATTGATGGAATCATTTTAAAATAATATAATTTGATGAAACGGTATTTTGATTTTATATAACATGTTTATTAAGATGAGTTAATTTTTTTTTTTTAATGATTATGTTGAGTAGAAGAAACATTTATTTAGTTTAAAACGATATGCTTTGGATCTAAAATTAATATGTTTTAATAGCGAGATTTTTTTTTTTTTAAATGATTTATTTTGCAAAAGATAGTTATTTTTAAAGTGGTATGTTTTGAATCGCATAAGTAAATATTTATTTTATTATTATTTATGAGCAATTAGGGAATTAAATATTTGATTTAAATTTTGTCTTATGTGTGAAAGTGACATTATTAAATTAGTTTTAATGCGGTAATAAACTAGTGAATTTTATTAAAGGCAGTGGATTTAGGTGGTTTGTAAAAGTAATCATTGCTTTGAATTGTTTATTAAATTTAGTTTTCCCTTCTCAATAATTAGAAGGGCAATGAATTATTTATTTAATTATTTTGTTAAGGTAATTTTTTCTTTACTATGAAATGAATTTTAAAGGGAAATGGATTTAGTATATCCAAAATTAATTATTTCCACGCAATTGCTTTCATGATTGTTTCCTTTGTGTTCATGTTTGGGGAAATGGGTTAAGTGAGAGTTAGTAATATGTAAGTATTCCAAAGGATCCTTAGAGGATGGGGGATTGATGTTTTGTGATGTCAACCATTGTATTTCCCTTGAGTAGTGCATGGTGCCTTGTCAGTAAGTAACCTAGTTATCATGAACGAGGATGATTTGTGCCTCATGTGGAAGGAGTGGATTATGTGAAATTGTTGCCTCCAAGGTTTGGAGTGAGTTTAGTTACATGTTTCCTCCTAGAGTTGGAGTGATTGTTTGATCTATTTTGCATGCACTTGGGTTCCCTTGGTGATTGGTTTTTCTTTGTATGTTGTCAAGTAGAAGAGTGACTTTCGTTAGGGGCCAGATCCATAAGAGGTAAATTGGGTAACCTTCAGAGGTAGTTTAATCGCGTGATAACTAAAGCAATGTAATCTGTGTCAGTAATGTATTGGTGTACTTGTGGTTGTATGGTTCATGTGCTTGGTTGTATCAGTTTGAGTCAGCCTATGTCTAGAGGTAGATGGCCTTGTCTAGGAATCCTTGTTACTATCTCCTAGCACAGGGGGTGGGCCTTCGGGTACCACTTGGTGTAATGCCCTGCCAAGTAACCCTAAAGGAAGTTGTAATTAACGACTTAAGCGAACCAATTTTTAATCACTACTATTTTAAAAGCAACCAAGAACAATAAAAACACAGAAGAAAACCTAATTTAAGAAGCTACAGGTAATGTAAAATTTGTTGTAGAGCCTCCTCCAAAGATCTCATGAATTTTATTCAACCGTGCAATGAATCCAATCCCAAAACTCAACCAATGCAAACAAACTTTCCTCAAATCAATTCTACAATTGAAAATTTCTTCAAACCCTTCTCTATGCAATTTTTCCCAAAAATTCTTCTCTGCTTTCAAGAAACTTTTTTTCTCTTTTCAAAATCCTCTCCTTGAATGAATCAATCCATTTTCAATTAACTCTTCTTCTTAATTCAACATGCACTTCAGTCCTCAATCAAAAAATATCTTAAACAACCTAAATCTAATTGCATGCAAAATTGAATATTAAATATCAATTTAATTTTCTATTTTCGAAAACCCACTTTGAACTTAAAATGCAATCTCAATAATAAATTCCTTTCCAAAATTGAAACTAATTTCCATTTAATTTCCCAAATATAATTTATTAACTTCTAATTCAAATTTAATTCCCATATAAACATTTAATTGCAATTTCTAATTTAATTTCCCACAAATTGAAATTAAATTCCAAAATTAATTTTAATTCTTTTAATTTTCTAACATCACATTTAATTAATTAAATTAAATATTTAATAACTAAATTTATCCTCATGGATTAAATTTAATTAATTAAATAAATTAAATTTAATTAATTAAATAAATTTAATTTAATCAATTAATTTAAATATAAATTTCTATCCACATTGCATAATATAAATTAAATAACCATCAACATGATTTAATGTAATTATTCTAAGTATCTATTTCCAAATCAAGAATCCTTTCAAAATTAAATAAGATTAAAGCAAGGCAATCAACGACTCGACACACACAACTGACGACACAATAAGACTAGGGTGTAGACTTGACATAAGTTACCTAGCTATTATCTCCCTTTCAACTTAACCGTTGGATCAACATGCTCAGATCTATGAAACCAGGTGGAGTCGGTGTCATGCACCTGCAAACCTGAAAACATAGTAACCAACATCATATAATATAACAGCATATAATACACACCGTGTAGAGGAAATCACAAAATCGCAAGGCACTCGCAAGCGAGTGATGCGAACCCATCCCCTTCACCAATACACTCATCCAGACTGACACTTCCATCATAATCCAATAATCTCATAAGCAATTAAATGTTATATCCACTGACATCATTACACCAATTAAAGCATGTAAAACAAATCATCAAATAAACCACATCACATAATGATAGTTCGTCGCTCTATAAATAGCAATCAAATACACACACAGAATATAGTATTTGAATATCCAGAAACATCAATCAGAGCAAAACAAGGACATACTGTCCAGTCCAGAAAGCAAAATGGAGGGGTGTTACATTCTCCCCCCCAAGGGTTAGGCTTACTCCTGGAAGCCTGCACACAAGTAGGGATATAACTCCCTCAAACAAACTGCATAAAAGAAAAATCAAAACCTTGACCTCGTCCGCATCTAGGAGGCATACTCCTACACAGACACAAAAAGGTATAAGACAAGGTACACTTCAAAACCTACGCAACTAAGCTTAATGGGAACATCATAATCCCAGAGCACCCAGTGTTTAAACCTAGGCTCTGATACCATGTGTAATGCCCCGCCAAGTAACCCTAAAGGAAGTTGTAATTAATGACTTAAGTGAACCAATTTTTAATCACTACTATTTTAAAAGCAACCAAGAACAATAAAAACACAAAAGAAAACCTGATTTAAGAAGCTACAGGTAATGTAAAATTTGTTGCAGAGCCTCCTCCAAAGATCTCCTAAATTTTCTTCAACTGTGCAATGAATCCAATCCCAAAACTCAACCAATGCAAAAAAACTTTCCTCAAATCAATTCTACAATTGAAAATTTCTTCAAACCCTTCTCTATGCAATTTTTCCCAAAAATTCTTCTTTGCTTTCAAGAAAAAAAATTTCTCTTTTCAAAATCCTCTCCTTGAATGAATCAATCCATTTTCAATTAACTCTTCTTCTTAATTCAACATGCACTTCAGTCCTCAATCAAAAAATATCTTAAACAACCCAAATCTAATTGCATGCAAAATTGAATATTAAATATCAATTTAATTTTCCATTTTCGAAAACCCACTTTGAACTTAAAATGCAATCTCAATAATAAATTCCTTTCCAAAATTGAAACTAATTTCCATTTAATTTCCCAATATAATTTAGTAACTTCTAATTCAAATTTAATTCCCATATAAACATTTAATTACAATTTCTAATTTAATTTCCCACAAATTGAAATTAAATTCCAAAATTAATTTTAATTCTTTTAATTTTCTAACATCACATTTAATTAATTAATTTAAATATTTAATAGCTAAATTTATCCTCATGGATTAAATTTAGTTAATTAAATACATTTAATTTAATCAATTAATTTAAATATAAATTTCTATCCACATTGCATAATATAAATTAAATAACCATCAACATGATTTAATGCAATTATTCTAAGTATCTATTTCCAAATCAAGAATCCTTTCAAAATTAAATAAGATTAAAGCAAGACAATCAACGACTCGACACACACGACTAACAACACACTAAGACTAGGGTGTAGACTTGACACAAGTTACCTAGCTACTATCTCCCTTTCAACTTAACCGTTGGATCGACACGCTCAGACCTATGAAACCAGGTGGAGTTGGTGTCATGTACCTACAAACCTGAAAACATAGTAACCAACATCATATAATATAACAACATATAATACACACTGTGAAGAGGAAATCATAGAATCATAAGGCACTCGCAAGCGAGTGATGTGAACCAGTCCCCTTCACCAATACACTCATCCAGACTGACACTTCCATCATAATCCAATAATCTCATAAGAAATTACGTGTTATATCCACTAACATCATTACACCAATTAAAGCATGTAAAACAAATCGTCAAATAAACCACATCACACAATGATAGTTCATCGCTCTATAAATAGCGATCAAATACACACACAAAATATAGTATCTGAATATCCAGAAACATCAATCAAAGCAAAACAAGGACACACTGTCCAATCCAGAAAGCAAAACGGAGGGGTGTTACACTTGGTTGGGTGGAACGTGCACCTTACTTTGTTGGGTTTCTTCTTGTTCGTGTTGACGAGATTTCCAGTTGGAGAGCTCATGGGACCTAGTTACTCTTTATGCTTATTTTCATTTCAATTGCTCTTGTAATTTATTACCCCTCTTTGTAATCGAGGTGGAAGTTACATAATATGTAATCATGCTTATTGGATTTACCTCATTCGGGGAATGAGAGATGTAATCTCCTTATTAGACTATTGTACTTTGGGATCTTATTGTATCTCTTATCATGTTGATGAAATTTATCATGTATGGAATGTTTGTGTTCTTGATTTCTTTAGTAAATAAATGATATGGGATCAATTCATGTTTAAGTTGTTTGTGGGTTAATAAGTAAACTCAATCTCGTAACCTTAGGGGTTGTTGGCAATGTGTAGTGAACTTGCATGTTAATTGTACTTAAACAAAAAAAAAAAGTTCGTTTGAGTAGTTAATTGCAACTTCCTCTAGGGTTATGTGGCGGGGCGTTACACCTCTTTTGGGCTTGGATTGTCTCTTTTGCTTTGGCTTCTCTCCTTTTGTTTTCCTCTTGCTTTGTCCTTGTTTCTTGGGAGTCTTATCTTTTTCTCATTTGGGAAGGAGAATTCTTGGTGGAGATGGAGGAGAGAATGGAGAATAGGGCTTGGACATGGAGAGGCTACCCCATTTGTAATGCCCTGTCGTGCAAACCCCAAAGGACAACATAAACAATAAATTACCACAATTTTTTTTTTTTAAAAAGTAGAACAATACATAAGATGAACATGAACATATATTACATATAAGGTTGTTATATAATTACAAATACCATTACATCCTTTGGGGTACACGAGACAACACCACAAAATCTTAAACTAATACCATAACAATAACGAACAAATCAAGATTACATAAAGATAACATACAACCATCCATAATTAAAAGAGAAGAAAATGATACATACAACATTTCTTTAATAGTTCAATATGACAATTATGGAGTATATTTCCACAGTTACAACACATCAGATAACGGCTACCACATAAGGTTTACAGAGGTAAAATAATACATTACAGTCATTTTAGGAGTACATTACATCAATTTAGGAGCACATTACATTACTTCAAGAGTACATATACATCCTATCGTATAGAGGAAGAGATACATCAAATACAAGAATGTTACATAATTGAACATGGTATAATAGAATTGAGGTAGAGTCTTGTATCAACAACACCAACACAAACTCAAACTGGGGACCCAATGGGGTGCATAACACATTCCACCCGACCACGTGGACCTGAAAGTCCACCCACCATGTTAGGATTTGACAAGAAAGAACCTCATTCCTCAACCAAAATAATCAACGAACCAGTAGAAAACCAAACTCCACAACAAGGATAACAACAACATAAGATAATAGCCCATAACATTGACATCACATAGCCACAAAACAATAATGAGAAGTCCAACAAAACCAAATGCCAATATTATAGATCAACACTAAGTAGCCATAAGAGGTGCAAATAACAATAGGATTTGAAGCCTTCAAATGAAACCGCAATATCAACCAACAATAAAAATCAAGGGCAACTTTCATTAACATCAATCAAGTGGCCATGAGGCATGTGTGCAACACTAAAAGATAGAAATTGGAGGCTTTAACAAAAAACACCAAGAATCGATTGCCTCAACAACATCAACAATTCAATCAACACTCCCAAAGGCAACCAAACAAGGGAAAATAAATGGGTGTTGTAGGAGAGTGTCATCGCATGGCCTTACATCGATTATCTAGGAAACTTATCATAAGGTACCGCCTCCATCTATGGTTAATCCTGGTTGCCTATCTCAAGACGTGGCTCCATAGAGTGACTCATGTGGGACCACTTACCTTTCGTGAGGACAAGGAAGTGATCTTACCAACTAGGTCTTCTCATCCCATCCTTAGCCTGTGAAAGCGCTAACGACATGGTGAGGCTCATAATTAATCTTGTTTAGTTTTTAACTACCCAAACCCACTAGTTCATTAACTACATTATCACTTGTTTAGGAAAATCTTTCATGGGTTACCCTAATAGCCCCTTTGTGCGTCAGACCCCCATGAAGAGCCACTCTCCCTGTGACACCAAAACTAAATACAAACAAGGGGTGTACCTCAACTCACATAAAAATCAAAGTGTTCATAACTCACAACATGCAAGGCAAGAACCATCTCACAAACACATTCCATATCACTGAAAGAAAGAACAAAGGAGGTACCACCCACCACATCAAAAGTCATCACCATGGTACAAGGTAATGCGCATAAGCTCAAAATCCGAAATAGGATCAATGAATCACAATGGTCCATCCATAGAAAACCAATAAAATTCAAGTTCACTATTGCCTCTAGAAGCCTAAAATGCCAAAAATCCACAAATTCCTACTAAAGGTAATTCCAACATATCAGGTTCCTAACCATCTTAAAATATGACCACAAGAAGACGATGCAATAAAGTCTCCTCAATCAAAATTGACACAAAAAGAAGACTTACATCATGGGACCACAAAATGACTATATAAAACTCTGCAAAAAGACAAATGGAGAATAAAAGTAATAATCATGACAACAATAACAATCAACTGAGCACATCTCAACTTGAAACCCAATCCAATAATTCAACATGAACACCCAACCAAAATCTTCACACTTTCACTAATCAACTACTTATACAATGAGAGCACTTATTCAAGCATTACAACCAAATAACAAGGCACAAACAACCAATGAAACGTGATCGTGAATACATTCACGACTCATAAGATATTAAAAGGAAGCTACATAACTAACATATTCATGAAATCAACAGATCATCCGATACATGATTATAAACAAGACCACTGCTAAAAGGATAATCCAACTAACTTCTTAAAAAAACCCTTCATTTATAGTTAATTCTAATTTATAAGTATAATCATTTATTTAAAGAGACCAAAATATCCTTTTCTAACATTTAACTACACAAGTCTCTTGATTCAATAAGAGAAAAGAAAACATAAAGTATTGTCAATTATTTGAATTCATTTATCCATATATATATATATATATATATATATCTTCTTTGCATTCAAATATTTTATTTACTTTAAAAAGTAATTTTAGACTATAATAAAAACAGTTATCTTTTATAATTAAATAAAATATTTCTTCTATATTTTATCTTACTATAAAAGAAACCTAAAATAAGCAAGAGAATATATTTTATTTTAAAAAGAAATGATTTAAATAATTAAACAAATACTTAATATGTATTATTTTTATTTATAAAAACATAATTAAATAAATAAGGGGAAGAGCCTACCCACAACGCTTTTACTACAAACTATTTCCAAAGATATAAATATTTTCTTAACAAAGTACACATATTATATAAATATTTTCACTTCCTAAACAAAAGACTATTTATCTAGGGAGATATAAAGCAAATCCTTCAAAAGAATATTGTACATGTGACCATAATAAAAAGTTACTCTCTTACCTTTCATAAAAAAGATCATTATTAATAATTGACAATTATTAAAATTCTACTATTTACTATCTTTATTAAAATAACAATAATAATTTCATTTAAATCATCTTACTAATTAAATTTAAAAATCATTAATAAGTTAATATGAATTAATATCTTACTAAATTTACTAATAAAATATTTAATACTAACATATTAGTAGCTTTATTAATATTTTAATAACTTTATTAAGAAAGTTATTAGAAGGATTAAGTTAGATTATAGATTCCCTAAATAAACACAAAATTCACATAATTGAAATTCTTTAATCTTAATTTCTTTATAAAATAAAATGACCCATTTATACCACAATTTTATTTGTCTCATATGAATTTTCTTCCCTTACGTGGCCAAGAAAAGTCTTCTCTTTATAAATGGGAGGGGAAATAATTATTAATATTATAATAGGAGTGAGAGGTCAATACCAGAGGAAATAGGAGTTTGGGGAGATCAAATACCTTGGCAAGGGATTCCACCCAGCGTCCTCTCTACCTTCTCCAAATTCTCTCCTTGCCCACGCCAAAACTCAAAAGCTTTTGAAACTTTTGATAAGCTTTTGAAACTTTCAAGCAAATGCAATTGACAGGTTTAAAAGTAGATTTTCATGTTAGGAGACATGTGTACATGTATATTTTTTAAGTTTATCTTTTGAAAATCGCAATTTTAATCTATTAGAAGTTCAATAAACAAATTACTTAGCAGTTTTAGAAAATAATTCTGAACGATACTAACTATTCTTAATAATTTACTTTAATTTACTTAATTCGATCTTTTATCCCAAATTAATCTCCACCAATTATTGATATATTTTAAATAGCACAAGTAATCACATGGATTTAATATAATCCTCATTTAATAATTATGAAGATAAATATTTTCAAATTCTCTTTTAATATAATCTATTCACTTCTAGATAAATATTTTCAAATTCTCTTTTAATATAATCTATCCACTTCTAAAATCAAACAATTGTATTGTTGTTATTGTTTTTATTTTATTTTATTATTATTTTAATTAGAACATGTATTAGTGTTGTAGAATTAAAATTCTTAGCTACGGAAATCAACTACATTATCAAAACAAATTGAAATCAATTAAAAGATAATTAATCATCTAAAACATATTAATTCGTAATTTCTTAATACATAGAATATGAATAAATTATTATGAATTCCTAAATCAATCCGTAATGATAGAGTAAGTATGCATTCTATACCCAAATAAAGATCGTTCAAACAAGTTTACACTCAATAACCCAATGATCCTTGACCCCGATAAGCAACTAACTATGTTCTCATAAACAATCATCTTATGTGGTCATGATGATGAGGAGTGGTCTCACACTTAGTTTATTTTCTAATGGTACTCAAATTCACATAGTAAAACAGTTCTCAATTTTAATTAACTATTTTAAACAAAAGCACTAAGTACACCAAATAAAAACAAACTTACTCGGAAATCAAAGATGACCAAATCGGAGGGATACTACACCATTGGACTTGCACTTGGTTTGGTAAGATCTATCCTTGTTGGGTCTATGTTGTTGAGAAAATGATTTGTGGTGTTGTTAGTCTTCTTTTGTGAAAATTCATTTTAAATTCCTTGTTTGATGGTTTGAATTGTGGAGTTGGAACTTTCTTGTTTTGTAATTAGTTGTAACCATGCAAATGCTTGTGAAGTTGAGAATAGTGGGGGAATATGAATGGTGTAGGGTATGAAAATGTTGAGTAGTATATGTGAATTGTGGCTATATATGTGTGTTTGGGGAAAGCTATGTGACCCCTTGGAGCTCGGGGGTGGGTTGAAAATCAATCTTATGGTTGGGAGGAGAGCTTGTGGCCATATTATTGTTGACCTCTTCTTTCAGGATGTACATTGAAGATGGGAATCAATGAGATATCTGTATTCAAGATTCGAGAAAATAGAGTTGAACCTTGTGAAATTCAAAAAAACCCTAAGTTCCAAGGGTGAAGTTATGGAAAATGTATTTGTGGTACGATGGTCCAGTTCTTGTAATACTTTACCTAGATGTGCATGAATTTAAGGAAACATTGGGCATGCTTCAAAGAGAAGAAATTAATGTTGGGGAAATGTGAACTTGATAAGTGAAATCATTGAAGTCATTGGTGTAAATCTTTAAGGAAATAAAAGATTGTGTCCAAGGCATCAAAACTCCAATATTATTTGAGAAAATTTTAATGAAGGAATTAATCCCTACTGGGTCTGAGTTAAATGGTATCTTATAATAAGGTAAACAAAAACATGTATTGAAGGTCTTCACAAATCTATATTATAAGGAACATTAAAATCATAATCTTTTTCTCTTTGAATTTTCTTTTGTATTACAATTAATTAGATTTTATATTTATTTTTCAAAAAAAATTATATATGTGCAAAATGTATAGTTATATAAATCATACATACACACTTTATTTATACAAAAGTACTTAAAGATTAGATCTAATTAGAAATTCAAATATATCTTATTATCATAAATATATATTAATCTAAAAACAATTAAAGTAATCCTTATAAATGAAATTTTAAAAGTCTCAATTATCATTTTTAATGTAATTAAAATAAATAAATTATATTAAATATAAATGCATATACTTTAACTAAAATAAATACTCTACTTTCTCTCAAATAAAGAAAGATATAAAAGAAGAGTTTTTTTTCTATCGAATGCCTTAAAGTTTAAAAATAAATATTATAAAGGAACTTCTAAAAAGGTGGTAAGAACATGTGTTAAGGGGGCATTCGACCCCACATCATAAATATAATGTAAATTCTACATTGCGATATGTTTTAAAATATTAAAAGTATTTGTGTATTTTTGTGTTATCTCAGTCTGCCTTGAACACAAAACATTTACTTTTATGAGTCGATGTCCTTAATCTCTTGTATTCCTTGCTCAGTTTGGTTTTAAATAGAAATTAACCTTCTTAGAAGTGTTCAGAAATGTAAAGGGCATTAATACATCGACCCCCATTGTCATTTAGAAGTAATTCTTATGATGGTTTGAATAGATTTAGGATTATAGTAAGTATGGTCTAGAATAGTATGTTGCAAATGGGTAAGTATCAATTATGGTTTGTATCGAGTTATTTAGTGATCATTTATGTATTTATAATCTATCGTTCTCTATCATTTTGTGTGTGAAAGATTCGTATTCAAACAAAAGAGTTACATAATCATTCTTTTGAAGTAAAGTAAATAAATCTTGTTATTAATAAAAATATTTTTGGATAATGTGGCTAATTGGAATATGTAAGGTAACCCTGAGAATGTATGATTCTTAACCAAGTCAAAAAAAAAGAAAATATAGAAGATTGTTAAGTATACATTGTCTTGAGTTTTAAATGTATAATTAGGATGGGGAAGCACATTGTAGGAAATCTTAAGAATTAATCTTAAGTTCATATGATCAAGGGACTAAAATGGTCTAATGATTTATTTTCACTCGGTTATTGATGTATCAAATTTTGGGTGTAAGATTTTTCCATAAAAAATCTTGGAGATCACCAAGGTACACGATTGGTTATGTAGTAATATAGAGGCTCAAAGGGTCGTGTTCCTAAATCTCAGTTGTATCCCTTCTTGCCCTCGAGTATGTATTAGGTGATAAGGGTCATGTTATGAATTCAATGTGGTGTTAAATAGGATGGATTGTGGTGTTTACTACTCCCTAGTTAGACATAAGCTATTGTAATGAATTGTGTGGTCAAGTTCATAAGCACCTAAGGTGTTGGTTGTACAAATGCATACTTTAATCTTCTCACGTAGGTGTTTTTATGTGCTCACTAACAAAGCATCCCATTTCTAGTGGCTTTCTTATGACTTCCTTTATCCAAGTGACCATACCATTATGATGTTTTCCATAAGGATTTTATTGATCTAAGTTCTTATTAACTCGTGTATGGTCTTCATGATTGGGTTGAAAATAAAATCTCTTGACATCTAGTGCACGCATGAGTGCTGGGTAAGATTAGATCATATTAATATTACCAATATCATTAAAAATATTTAATATTGATCTTATCATTATTGTGTTATCATGTTAGTGTTTATGTGTATTTCTTCTAAAAAAAAATTGGTTGCGTATTAGTTAAGTTGGGTAAATTTTTGGGACATGACAATATTCGCCTCTATGCAATCTTTTTGGTGATGATCCCATGTAGGATTAAATTAATCAAAATGATATTTTCTCTTTTTTAAACATTTTTTCATTCATAATCATGCAAAAAAATATCAAAATAAGATTCAAAATATAATTGTAGATGAGTTGATAGGAAATTTAGAGGGATTCATAGAGATTTGGTGTTTGAATGGTTTGAAACCATTATAAAAGTGGATGTGCATAGCTTTAAATATACATAAAATGGTTAGCCATTTATGTAATTTGTGTAAATGTAAATTATTAATTTTAAATGTCGATTTACCATTCTTATTTACTTATAAATTAAAACCTCAACTACTATCACAAATTGTGACTCATTTATGAGTTTAAAAAAAATGAAAAATGAAAATACAAACTCAATTACCATTGCAAATTGTGATTCATTTATGAGAAAAATGTGAAAAGTGAAAAAGGTCTTGATATGTGAACTTCTTCCATTTCATGTCACTTAAGTTGATCCAAAGAATTAGATCTACATTATCTACAAACAAGTCATCTGCATATTGGTGAATGTTGTTTTTTATATTACTCATTATAATCAATCTAACTTGCTAAGGGGGTTGGCCTAAGAGAACATGCTCTCATATCAAGTAGATAATCTCCCAAATGTTATTGCTAGACACCTCTTTAACACACTCAACTATTGATAAGGGATGTTCTTAGGGACAACCTTGTTGCACTTATTGAACAATTCTAGAGAGACGCTTATAGATTTGGTGAATGAAATATATCCCTTCTCATCCATGTGTAGTACAAGATATTACCATGACGTAACAAGAAACTTTTGGATCAACTTAAGTGACATGAAATGGAAGTTCACATATCAAGACCTTTTTCATTGTTCACATATCAAGTTTCTTTTTACAATCTGATGTAATAAAGGTTTGACAGTAAATGACTATCAAATTTATGTTAAATGATTTTCATTATTCACTCGTCCATACAATCTCCTCGATGTCATTGTAATTGCACCTCTTAATATAATATGAAGATATGTCTTATACCCAATTTTTATCTATGAAATATGTCCTTGACATAGAAATTATATGTGATTGTACAAATTTTACTCTCTATAATGAAAGTATCCTCTCTCTAAAAAGTAGAAGAAATCAATAATAGAATTTCCTTTGCACCATTTGAAGTTTTTGTTAGAAATTAAGTTTGCATCTAACCTCAGAAGAATGACTCTTTTACCCCAATAGCAGGTTTCATTATTATTGCACAAAAGGCAATTCATGTCCATGCTAACTAGTGAAGGTGACAAGTATTGAGCTTATCTTGATATTTAATGCATTTTGCAACATCCTTGAGTGGCCTTTTGTGTAGTTTACAAGTCTAGAGAGTATTGTGCTTTATATCCACTGAATGCAATGACATTCAAGCTCATAATCTAGCTATGTTGTATATAGAAAGCAAACCCTACTACATATTTGTGATGTTTTCTTTCTAGAATACATTCTTTATTGGTTTGCAATAGGAGTTGATTGCATATTATTAGCTTTTGAAAATATCTAAGAAGGGTTTCAAACTTTATTATTGTCCACTTTGAATGTTTGTGAGCAAATACATATTTGATTAAAGTCGTATAATAATATGGGTTTCAATTCAAAGGTAGAGCTTTTCTTTTGTGTGGTGATTTCTATTCCGAAAACATGTTGTTGCCTACCCCTATTTTGGGGCTAATTACACAAATGTTTTTCAACACATAAGGTGAAACAAAGTGTAAGTTTCATATCTCTATAATTTCAAAATAGATAGATAATTGCATTTAAAGATGGAAATCCTTTATCATTAGATGGAAGGCTCTTTCACTAAACCAAAAAACTCAAAAAATATCATTTGTTAGGAGGTCTTTCTATTGCTTCTCTTTTCTACAGTTTGTTGTAGTGTAAATTGTCTATCAGTCTAATGCCAAATCCTATACATACTTTAATGAGAATTTTTTGAGTTGTGTAAGTATATATTTTATCTTCTAATTGTTATCTTTGAATTTTGTGTTATTTTTTATATATAATGTCTAAGTTTTTGGATTTTATGGTATTATTTGTAAAATATTTTTCACTGTCTAACTTTAAATTGATCTTATATTTTTGTATTTTAGATGAAATGACAATTTTTTTTGTTGAGATGTTCTTTTTTAAAGATAAAATTTTAAATATAAGTGTTTTTTTTCTTATGATGAGTTTCCTTTCTCTTACTATGATTTTTATGTAGTGTCAATCCTTGACCTAAAAACTTATGATACATGTCACTAATATTATTCAGTTTGTGGTAGCTACTTGATACATTAAGAACACTAACAATTTGAAATTATGATATGAAGTTAGGTTTGCATAGGGGTGTATTATTTTGCAATAGGTAAACACTTTGGTGGCATCTTGCATGACAATGCCACCAAGTAGATGTTTGTATTCTAGTGTGAAGTGTTTATATTGGGAGACTTTGCAAGAAATTCTTTCTCCATTGTAAAAGACATTACTATTGAATGATAATACATGCAAGTTACAACCATATTCGTTTCACAAAATAAACAATTTTTTTAAAAAGATGAGATAAATCAATTATAGTATATACAAATTTCATACTAACATGTCTAAATATACAAGGAATTAGGCATGGACATTATTTTTCAATATCAGTTTGAACTTCTAACCATGTACACATTAATAGTTGGTAATTTTGAGGCATTTCTTATGCTAAAACATACTTATAGAATGCTTATTAATTTCCTTTATGCTTCTTTTATGAAAATTTTCTCAAGAGTATACACTATGTAATTTTTTTAGTCATATAGGTTACTATATTGAGAGAATTATTAAATATGATGAAATTTAAAAAAAAAAAACAATTATTCTAACAAAACTTGGGGTTCTTCGACTCATTGTCTTAACCTCATTTTGTTAAAATGTAGGTGTTCTTGTTTGGACTTATACATGATTTTTATGTTGTGGGGTGTCATAAATATTACTTTTAACCCTCCAAAATTCAAATGTGATTCACTAAGTGCTATGAAATTCTATTGCCTAGCTTTTTTTAATAATGAACTATAGATTTCAGTTGCGAACAATTTACTAATGAACATGTTTTCCTTTAGAAAAATGCATGATTTGACTTGAATTTATCTCTAAATGCTAAAACTTTGAAATTTAACTCTTTTTTTAATATAAACCACATTATTTCACTTTTAAGTTCTCTTAAATGATAAAACATTGAAATTTACTTTTTATTTTTAATATTTAGAGATTGCCACTCTTTACAATTCCATGCCATTTTATTTTCATGTCCATTTTTAATAAAATCTAGAAAATTAATTTATAGTGGACAATATAAATATTTTGAATAAATTGCCAAATATTTTTCATAATTTAATGTATTAGAATTTACTTTTGAAAATTTAGAGAAGATTGATACAATCACCATCCAATCCATAATTTGTTCTATATATAAAATAAAATAGATAATTCTATATAATCAAATCAAATCAAATTTTGCACTCATTTATCAAGTGCTTTTCAGTTTTATTATTCTTAAAAAAAAAACATCTTTAGGACTATTGCTACTTCCGTATCTATCTTTGGAACTAGTGTTACTTCTTTATTCTAGGACTATTCCTACTTTATCTCATTCCCCATCAACTTCATCAAAATTACCTTTCTTTTGTTTGTTTGCCTTTTTCTTTTTATTCTTCTTTTTCTTCTTTGACAAGTTTGCATTCCTGTACAACAAAATTTATGAGTTCTTTTATGTTAAAACTTTATATAAAATATGACAAGTTGAAAAGTGAACAAACATTTAATTACCTTGTTGTGTTGGTAGTCTCTTCATTTATAAGCTCTTCTCCATTGTGATAGGCTCTTGCATCTTCATCTATGTTATGTAGATAGTTAAACATGAGTGCAAGTTATGTTTAAAATAAAGAAAATACAAAAAAATTAAAATAATATAGAAAGAGGTTAGTAAAAGAGGTTAGATCACCATAGAAGAGGGGAATAGATGAAGGATGGAAAAAATAAAGTGGAGGGGATAATAACTACATTTGAGAGGAGAAAAATGTTAAAGCAAAGAGAAAAGAGGGGTTGTTACTCACTTTCTTCATAATTTGGTTGATGGACATTAGAATGATGAGAATCATTTTTGTGTTTGTTTTTCTCTAAAATTTCTTCTATGCAATAAGTCCAGTAATGATTATGATGTACATTTTGTGATGCTTTAAATGTACATGTTCTCTCTGCAAGCTTTCCTCCCACTGCCTCTCCCATAAAATCAACTAGTTCTTGCAATATGGTCTCATCCAATTCTTCATTATTGGATTCAAATTTTGAAATTTCATGCGAGTCCAGAAAACTTCAATTCAAATCTGCAACTTACAAATTAAACACCACAGATAATGTTATGATAATCAACATTATGAAATAAATAAAACAAAATCACCTATACATAAACATACACTTTTCTCTAAGATTAAGAAGATTGCAGACATAGTCATATGACATTCTGAGAAGATTTTCTTTAAAAAAATTGATATTTGCAAAAAAGAAACCCAAACTCCATATGAAGAATACAATAATTTATGTATGGCTAATTACGCCGTACAGCGTTTCATTGCTGTGGCATTTATCGTGTACAACATAACGTAATAAACAATGTTTTTTTTTACGCCGATCAGCGGAGGATGTGTCACGGTTCGCAGTTTATTTGATGTCTGTGATATTTTTTTTGTCATATCCTCATCTTACTTTGTTCTTTAGGGTTTCTATTAAAATCTGCTTTGTTCTTTAGAGTTTTTTGTTCGATATGCGAAATTTCCTCTGTTGGTAAGACGTGAGGAACCGATATCTTTGCCACATCTTTACCATTTTCTAAAACAATTTTGCCTAACATTGCTTTGCTTGAGGATGAAATTGGGGGCTGTCCATTAGGCTGATAATCTGGATCCCCAATATAATTATATCTAAACCAGTATGTAAATAAACAGACCTACATGGGAAAATCTTTCAGTATGCCATATTTGACGGAAGAAGTGGTGTAATAATACAGGGCAGTTTGAGTAGAAATCATAGAATTTGTTTTACAGCTGAAATAAAATCATGGCGAAGTTGACGATGATAGCTCGAGTGAGCGACGGGCTGCCTCTTACAGAAGGCTTGGAATATTTTCGCGAGCATAATGATTTTGAATTTTATAAGCAAAAGGCCAAGCAATTGTTTAAGATCATCTCAGAAGGCCAAAATGGAGCTTCCAGAATGTCCCTCAGGATTGAACCTTATGTTGCAGAAATATTTGGAGTAAACATAACAGGAATTGTCAAGGATAGGAGTTGTCATTAATTTCTGAGGAAACAATCTTGAAGTAATTTTTTAGCTGAAAGAATTACATGTAACATTTCGTTTTGGGAGTGTGATGATGAAAATGGGGAGGATGCGGAGCCTGAAGGGATGGGGAGCTATTCAAAGAGAAGGAAGATTTCCAGAAATCCTGAAGAGGTGAATTTTTGGATAGCTCCTGTCACTCATGATTGTGGCAAACCCAGTGCATCATACAATTCAAGTGGCAAAGAATTAGTAGCAAAAAGCTCAGGGAACTGGAGAGAATGAAAGGATGAAACTTGAGAATGAGCGTATGGCCTTGCAGTTGAAGCAGAAGGAACTTGAAATTGAATTCAAGAGGTCAGAAACATCAACAAACTCAATTTCTCATCTCATAGAGAAATTCCAGGGAAGAGAGCAGAATGAACTAGGTAAGGGTCAACAAGTTTGAAATTATGTTTTTTGAAGTCAAATGTACTCTTGATGCTTCTGCTACTTTATGAGACATAGAATAGCACAAGCTCCAGCCAGAGAAAATTTTCTATGGTTCAGGCTTCACAGTTCACAAGCGAGGTGGTTCGAGCACATGGAAGTCATTGCGAGGTGGTTCGAGCACACATAAGTCATTCCTATGCGGTTCAAGCACATGAAAGTCATTGCTATGTCTTTGAAACACATGAAAGACATTGCAATGCAGTTCCAAGCACATAGAAATCGCTGTACACTCGGTTGACAAGAAGGTAGTCTTCTTGAGCTGTTTACGAACAACAAAACCTGTTATAGGTTATCTTGTATAAAATTTGTAGTGTATAGGCAACTCTTAGTTGGGACAGAAAGTTTGCTAATTTGTGAGAGTTGTCCCTTTACCAACATTTCTTCATACATTGGCATCTGAATGCCAGGTCATGCCGGTGTGTTATTTGTAAAATCCATATAAATAGATTTCATGATTTGGATAAAAATGAATGTGTCTGAGAATTGGAAATATTTTGTGGCTAAACCAGATTAATTTTCATAAAATGGTTTATTTGATGACTCATTTATTTTTTCCCAATATCTTGATGGAATGAATTGCTTCAAGATTATGAACAGTTCCTGAGTTGCACATTTCATGGACCCATTGGGGTGAGATTTTGGGTAGTGTGATGTTTATGCAGCCTCTCTGCATTGTATGTTGTGAATTACATGTCCATAGTTATCATATACATTGCAATCTTTTATTTTCCTTACCACATTTGTACAGAATCCTTAATGAAATCTCATTTTTCTATATAATGCTATAAAATATGTCCCGAAGGACCAAAGTTGATTAAACTCCCTGACTAATCAAGTTCTGGCATCAGATTTCATACATTGCTCTGCAACTGAAAACTAAACTTGGACACTTTTGCTAGAATTTATAAAAGCATGGCCCATGGTTTGGCTTTTTTTGTAATTTTAATGTTCTCTTTTGTATTGTAAGTTGTCAATATTGGCAGTTTCCACACTGTTGGTGTGTTCAAATTATCCTTTAGTTTTTTTGATCTCCTAGGGGATGTGTGCTACTGCTACTAATGGAATATAAGGTGTTGCTACGCAGAAAGTACAAAGAGGTCAAATCTGGAGGAGCATCAAGATAGTTGTCCTTGCACTGTGTTTTGATAAATGTGTTAGCTGCTTTGAGAAGTTTTATATCTGTATATTAAAAAATTAAATCTCAGTTTAGTTTGTGTACTATGTTGCTTGTAAGGTGTTTTATGAGATTATTGTCAATCTGAAGGTTTGATTTGAATTTTGGACTGCAAATACCAGTCATGATGACAATTACGCTAACTTTCCGCTATAGCATAGCCTGTTGGTCAGAAGTTCGTTCTTGTGTTTTTTGGTTGTCCTGCCTTAAAAATATCCATCTTCACATTCTTGGAGGGGCAGAGTTTGCAAAGTATTTTTGTTGTATCCTCGAGTTCCTTTGTCTGGATAATGGTTAGGGCTGTCAATGTATTTGATTAAGGTAAAAATGGTTTTCAATTATCAGAAACTTTGTACATCAGAAAGAATAGTTCAAAGCACACAACATCTTTCAGATGGGAGGAAAGAACAGTTGCAGGCAAGCTGCCAAGCAAGAACCAACACAATTACAATCAAATCGCTAGACACAAAAGAATGCCTACGGAACCAGCCTAAATAGTATCAAAATCCTATCCTGTTCGATCTCACACCCTTCACTCTGATATGTGATGGAGAGACAAAAACATACTCTCTACTAATGCTTATTCCTACAAAATCTACCAGTACTTTCTAAGCAACGAGTGTGATTGAATTTGAATAACTTAAGAAAATCACAAAGAAACATCTATTGGTATTTATAGTTGAATTTGAATAACTTAAGAAAATCACAAAGAAACATCTATTGGTATTTATAGTTTTTTGCATGTTTAAAACATGAAATCAGAATTTTCATCATTTCAATAACAGTAAGAATTTCTGTTACGGAGACCATAAAAATGCTGTATAGAAAATATTAAATTTACCTGAAAATCGCAAATGGGAAGGCATGCATGAGAAAAACTTCGAATTTCTTCGATATAGAGTATGGGAAATTTATTATACAAAAGACCTAGTTACCCCTTTATTATTTGAGCAATGATAAAAGATTGTTGTAATGCATGTTGCCTTCTTTTGGATGTTTGCATATGTAAAAATAAAAATAAAAAAGAATGTTTTGAATGCCGAAAAAAAAAATAATTAAAATAAAAATCGTTGCAAGGTCACTGGGCAAAACGTGGGAGTATAGACAGGTCACATGAACTGTTTGACAAAATGTCTGAACGAAATGTAGTCTCTTGGAGTGCAATGATCGCAGAAGATGCACAAACACAAAATGGATTCCTCGAGAATGTTTAAGCAATTTCCAAGCAAATGCGACTGGCATGAATAAAGCCAAGTAAATTCCAAGTTCTGGAATAGGGTATATACATCCATCACTTAAAGGATAAAGGATTTTTTCAGAGGTTGTAGTTACCAGGGCAATGTAAAAACACAGATAATGCACGCAAAATGCCTCAAAGAGAAATAGTTTTCAAAGATCAGTTGTATAGATCATTTTGGGATAATTTTGTTAAGACATTCAGTTGGAAATGCTCCAATTTCAAAAAGAACAGATTTGCTAAACAAACTATAACGACATGTGTTGAAATCTGAATTTTGTATAAATCTCAAGGTTTGAACATTCTGCACTAGTCTCTGTTTATTATTTAGTTTTAACCGGTTCCTAAGCAAAATAATACACAAAAACACAAAAACACTTACCTTTTATGGAGTATAGGAGAAAACGTTAGCAGGGAAAGGCTTCAATCCTCCCAGTATTCAATGGATCCTTTCAAGATATATTCAGCGCCCTCCACTATTAACGCCTCAATAAGTAGTTAAAGCCGATTAATGATTTCCCCCGGCTTGTGGACTCCTCAAGATAAGATAAAACTGCGACTTCTGTTCAGAATGGAAATCCATTACTATACCCCATGCAATTACTATACCCCATGCAATCTGAATTATTAGAGAGAACTACTAGTTACTCAAACTCTCCTCTCTATGCCATGTTTAGACACAAGCTTAATCACCACTCTATCTAACAGACGTGGTGTTGCACTCTGCAGTTCGTTTTCCACTTGACTACGCGATGTGGAGATGGTCATACATGCACATTAGGTGTTTTAATTTGAACAATGAGTTACATACACTTGTTGCCATGATTTAAACAATAATTGTCAATTGATTTAAATATCTTATATTTAATTTTAAATTATTTGTTTAAAAAATAATATCGATTTACTTAAAACAATTAGCAATAGTTTAGAAATGGTAATAATTTTAAATAATTAAAAAGGGGGTTATTACATTCTTTCCCGCTCAATGCACATAAATCTTGAATCTCAAACATCATTACTAATATTATTGTTACTATTACTTTGGACAGTTAAAACCACTTAAGAATATGAAAAAATAACAAACGAAAAGTAAATGTAAATCAAAGCATGTAAGCATATAATCATGAATTCAGCTAATAGTGAGAACAAAGAAGAATAGTACATGTTAAGTGTAGCCTAACCATATAATATTATGTTTTTGTCATTCAATCATATAAGTATTCTTATCAGAATTTAAATACTCTATTTTTAGAATTAAATGACTAAAAATATTGTTAATCATACATTTAATAAAAAAATAGAGTAGCATAAGTTTACAATTAAAAAATTTGTAACTATGATACTAAGAAAGGGGCCTTACAATTTCACAAATTGACAAACAAATTAACAAAATTTGATTACCTTATTATCAATAAGCATAAGTATTAACCCATATTAATAACTGGCATCTATATATATTAAATTAAACATGCTTATCACTTGAAACAGTTAAATGTTTATTCCTCCTTATTCAAGTAGTGGCTTTATAGTAGTGTATAAATACCTCAAGGTTTTGCAGTACTATTGTCGTTTAAATGTTTGCACAAATGATATGACAGCTTGATTGGATGCCTTCTACCTTTGCAATCATCTTATATGACTTCAGCTAGACTTGAGGCAAAGTCAATTTGAAAATACATTGGAACTAGAAAATGTTTTGTCGATCATACTGGCCACAAATTTCAAGTTTATATAAATGGCACTTCAAACAATGGATAGGTTTCAATCATATCGATTGTATTTTAATAGAGTGCTGAAATTTTTCAGTTTCAGGGTGCACATCTAATGATTTGAAAATCAATGGTCCACTGAAATAGCAGTTTTTTTTACATTGTTGATAATTCTCTCTCGCTGAACCAATTGGTGTTCTCAATGCCTTTAGCCAAAAATTGCAACATGATTTTTTATGCAGTACCCTCAACAGATTGCATTCATGACTTTTCAAGTCTCAAACCTGTCATAGCCTTTACAATTTAGTAACTTCTCAGGCAAAAATCTATATCATTCTTCAAACTTGTCCAAATGATCTATCAAAATTTGTCAGAACTACTTAATATTGTACACTGTCTGGTGCAACAAGGGCTTACAGGGGTTTGCAAAGGCAGATTGCTTCAACTACCTTGCAATTCCATGGCTCTTATAACACCGAGGCCTACAAAGGGTTACAAATTATGAATTAACACACACAAATTGAACGCTCATTGTATGAGCAAGTAGGCAAACAATTTTTATTGACGCTTTAGGGTCATATTGTTGGCATTTACAATAAGAGTCTTTCATTGGATGACTGTTATTGGACAACTGACTTAACTACTCTATTATAGCCAATAACCTAATCACCTATAACATAGCATTAATGAAATTTATTACATTATAAACTAACACTATGGATCATAGACAAAAACACCAAAGATATAGGTGGATGCCCCTAAGGCACTCGAGAACACAATATACTCAATTAAAAATTAGAAAGAATGAATGTGATACATGATGGATATGGGTGGAGCAAAGCCCTCAATTTATACGTCCAATCCCATTAATGTATAAGGCATGTTAATACTCAAGAGCATACTACATTGACATCAATCTCAAGGTATACTGCAAATATTGGCAACTATACAGGCTCGATATGAGTTATGCAACCTTAACACATGTACTGAATATCTAATTATAATTCAATTTATAAAATTTCATGAATCAGAAAATGCCATTTGACAATAATGAAAAACAACAAACTTTGAATTCTAAAATCCAGCAATGAAGATTTCCATGGCATGAAAAAATATGAAAGATAAAATAAACATACAAGAGAGGCAGTGTGGCACAACTTTGTCCACCCCTTTCAACCTCAAATATGTTATAAAACATGAATGGTTGATGTACCTAGTTATAAAACTTGCCTCATCCACATCTTGATTGACCCACCAAATTGTTTCAATGTTTTCTACTATTAAATCTCTCTTGTGCGTTGCACAAGGAGGCCAACAATGCCAAAGGGTTCCAATATATCTGTAATTCTAAATAATCTATGTTGGTGTTTACCCACCAAAATGAATGATTAAGA